>OX246749.1:19631196-20043696 GCA_945910005.1 Isoperla grammatica | reverse complement strand
GTTTTGCAAAATATGTAGCTTCACGCAAGAATTAATGGCAACATTTGTTGCATCAAATTTGTCAATGTAACTTGTAGAAGGAAATAATAATATTAATTATACTAAAATGCCAACTTACTTCTAATATAAAGTCAAATTTATACTATCCGTGCAAAAAATTCAATGGTTTTGTCAAACATCTGGTAAATTATACCTTTCAGAAAATCACCTAAACTTCCTCTAAAACAATTAAAACCATATGAAAAATGAGTACTTATAAAAAAAATCACCATGTGGCGCAGAAGTGAGGCCCCCCAACCCCTTGTTTCACGTGGCCCCTCCCCCGAAATATATTCCTGCGTACGTCACTAGTCATAGTAACTAAGATTTCCAACATTTACCATATACCCTATCAGTAGGACGATCGGGAGTTATGTGCGTAATGACGTGTGGACATATTCAGCCGTGAATGACGTGGCCAAGATATGAAGCGCCTTCAGTTCCTTGTTGTGTATACCCACAGCAATGAGTGCTCGTGTGTGTGTTCACCCCGCTAGTAACACTAACACACAATAGCTGACCGACAACAATACGTTATCGACATGAATCATTACATTGAAATTGGACTAAATAATTTCCAATGGATCTTTGGCAAAGAAATACATTAAGTTTCATTTTGTTATATCAAACAAAGAAACTTATGAGCTGATTACGATCTAAAAACTATTTAAATAAAATATAGAAATAGAACATCCAATACAAAACAAAATGGCTGCTTGAGGACGCCCAAAAACGAGCCAATATGAGTAACAGGTTTAAGATTCCCACTCAGCTAACAATTCGCGAATTTAGGCAAGTAATATTAATACCCAATAATGTTCTACACACTTTTTTAAATCATTGTAATGATCAGGCTTACCGTCAATGACTGTTTGACGTTCTGAATTTCAACAACACTATAAAGTTAGTAGGAATATTTTCGTAAATCAACACACGAAATGATTGTTATTAACTTTTATGAAGTTGTATCAAATAAAGAACATTATGAACGGAATACGATTGAGTTGAATAACAGAAGGACATTTTAGCGGTCTAATTAGGTCATTATTTAAAATTGTAAAACCAATAATGCCGAAATTAAAAATACCATAAACACCATAATGGCTGCTGGAGGACGCTAAAAAAGCGCCAATATGAGTAATATGTTAAAATTGCCACTCGACCAACAATTAGTGAATCGGCTATTTATTAATACTAAATATCGTTCTTCACTTGTTTTAAATTAATGTAATAATCAGACTTACCATCAACGAATTACTGCATGACTCAATGAAGTTCAACACCATTCAAGTTTGTAGGAAAAGTCACTTGGAAGTAAAACTTATCACTGCTTTATTATTACTATTACTTGTAGTTACTAACAAGATGTGTAATGACTATCGGTGTACCATTTAGACGAACAATAAATCACAATTGAAACAACATTGTGAACTGAACATCCGATCACGCTGAAAATCTATGTGCGAATGAAGCAGAGGTAAGAACAGCTGTTTGCGCGGGAGTTGATTACGAGCGTTCTGATTGGTCGTATATGCAACGATATATCGCACGCGGCAAGGTCGGTAAAGTAGTAGCCCACACGTGACCTGGCATGCATGACGTCACATTCTACGATTGGTTGTTTGTGTGTTGGGGGGGGGGGGGGGGGGGCAATAGCGCGCAAACCAAGACACTTGTACAGGTATATATGAACTATAAATGAATATAAAACATTTATAATTATAGATTTTAACAACATATTTCATTCAATTAAATTTTATGATTATATTTTTGCATCTCGTATTTCGGTAACAATCCTATAATTTAAACAATTAATGGTTTACATAGGCCTATAGATGAAATCACGTCTTTCATACCTGCGCCAGGATTCGAACCTGGAGAGCAGATACCAACTGCTAATCGACCGCGGCCTCTACGCGGGATGATGTGGAATAACGTGGTGATGTGAGTTACAGAGTGACCTTGGGAGGGGGGGGGGGGGGGGGGGGGTATGCATGATATATGACAGATATAACATTAACAAGCAAGTACGTGTTGAAAATCACATAGTTTCGATTTCTCTTTTATCGATAGTGAAGCCTAAATTTTGTATATTTTTGTGGCATGGGCGAAAGAATATTCAGAGACACTTACACAGTGAACAAGCATAATTAGATCTATAACGTCACCGTTTCATTCCTTTCTGATTATCTGTTTGTGTTGCGTAATGTATATACAAAATAGTAAATATATTTACAATAATCGAATAACCAACGATGGTATATTGTCATTTTCGTGCAAGCCTGGTGCTGTCGTTACAACCACAATACTTGACCTACTTTAACGTGGACACGGGTATCGCGGTGACCTTGTCTATGGTAAAGCTTGCGAACAGCTGATCGGCTGTTATTGTTCTTCATGATCAACACTCCTCCTATAACCTTTTGAACTTCTTGAACTAAAAGCCACGAATTCATCTAAGGATTCATACTGACGGTCGAACTGGTTTTAGGGTATTTTCATGTATATACTTACGTACGCCATATTGCCATATTTAACGTGATTTACATGTCAAAACGATGTATTTTAAAAATGGAAATTAACTATCAAAATACATAAAATTTGTAAAAAAAAAACAAAAAACAAAAAAACACTGCAGAACCTACAGATAAATAATCAAATCATGTGTATGTACTACGTACACAGGGGCGCACTGGCAGGTACGGAACTACGGAAACCCGTACGGGGCCCCCCCGGGTGGGGGCCCCCTTGAGAGCCACCACGAACCCCCGCAAAATATCTTACGCTATATAGATTATGAAACAATAGTAAGACAACCATAATGTGTATCTCAAGTAAGTGAAAAGGGACATAGACCATCTAGAAGTACTACAAAGATGTCCGCCTTCCTCCTCAGAGCTTACTTTTTTATAGTTTAGTTTGAAATATTAAACATGCCAGTGCTGGAAATTTCTTTAGTTTAATTTTTAAGGTAGTGTTCACAGTTCAACATGTTGTTCCACATACTTATCGTCGTTTATCGACTTTAAAACGTGTTTATATGCGTTTTAAACAAATTATAGGAAACAATATAGTTTGAAATATCCAACTGCCAGTGTTAGTGTTGGGAAAGTTCTTTCATTAATTTGGTTTTTAACAGTGGTGTTCACAGTTCAACATGTTGTCAGTGGCGGATCCAGGGGGGGCGGTAGGGGCGATCGCCCCCCCCTTGATTCTTAAAAAGCTAATTTTTATATGAAATGAATATGTTCAATCACCAGAAATATCGATGTTTTGTTGCGATTATAGTTTTTTACAAATTAAAATTAAAATTTGGGGGGTGAGGGTAGCGAAAGGGTAGCGAAATTAAAGTCTTAACTACGCTCATCCACTAACATTAATGTGATTTAATTATCTAAAAGTGTATTTCTGAAAAGAATATCATAAACTCCCATATTTTACCTCCCTCCAAGGCCTATTTTAGTGCGCAACTGCAAATAAAACATATTGTAATATACCATCTCTAAAGCCATTAAAACACGTTTTTAAAAAAATGCCTTAGAAAATTTTTCCCTGCGGGGCTAAACTGGGGGGCCGCGCCCCCCAGACCCCCCGGCGCTGCGCCACCTAAGTCGCCCCCTCCTTGGAGAGGTCCTGGATCCGCCCCTGCATGTTGTTCGACACACCTTTCATCATTTATCGATTTTTACACTTGTTTATATGCGTTCTAAACAAATTAATAAGAAACGAGAACCCTCAAGATCTCAAGATCTCAAGAGAAGAAGAAGAAGGTCGCTAGCTCGCTACTTGAGAGTGGCTTTTGATGGTTTGCGAGTAAACTTTGTTTTATCTGCAATAACCATTTTGCCCATTTATAATAGCTTTAGGCTCAGTAAAAATGAAACAGTTTTTAAGTCGTATGTCATTCAAATCCACTTTCCATAAAATAGCTGACTGACAAATCAAGCTGATCGCGTGTCTATAAGCGTTCAAAATGTAATAAAGTGAATTTTGTGGCAAAAATATATCTATCGGCGTCTACTGAAATCCGATCCAGCGCAGTACTGAGCCATAAGATTACTTCTCAAATGACGGGATCGAACTCCTATCCTAGACCTATGACGTAAAGAATTATCAATGCAATATTGACTCTAGTTTAATTGTTTTTTATGATAAGATTTCACCTCAAAACGCGTTTTAGACCACTAAGCATCATGCAGGGCCGAAAATGGTTTCGCCTTCGGCGACATTGCCTGCGGCGGCAGAGGCTTCTCCCCAGACCCCAAGCTACATCCCGCTCTCTCGTTGCGAGTATACAAATTACACGAAGCGAGTGGACAACCTAGCAGTCGGTATTTATAGATGGTTGGAAAACAATATAGTTTGAAATATACAACTGCCAGTGTTGGGAAAGCTTATTCTTCAATTTCGTTTTTTAAAGTAGTGTTCAGTGTTCACAATTCAACACGTTATTCAACATAACTATCATCATGTATCGATTTTTAAACGTGTTTATATGCGTTCTAAACAAAATAATAGGGTGAAAAATTTTCGCCTCCGACGGTTGGGGCTTCGCCCCAGACCCCTTCTTACAGCTTCGCCAAGTCCCGGGGCCCCTAAGATCCTTTTCCGTACGGGGCCCTTACCCCCCCAGTCCGCCTCTGTAACGTACATAATCAATCTCGCAAAGGAATACACAAGA
The DNA here is from genome assembly GCA_945910005.1 of Isoperla grammatica. NCBI lineage: Eukaryota > Metazoa > Arthropoda > Insecta > Plecoptera > Perlodidae > Isoperla > Isoperla grammatica. The sequence goes on along the minus strand of OX246749.1, from coordinate 20,038,976 downwards.
AAAGTGAGTAGAGCAGCCGATCAGCTGTTCGCAAGGAATACCTTTTCTATGAATGGGGTTTGTTAAGTCAATGACACTTGAATCTAGCAATAGCTTAGCGTGAGTTTATAGTATTGGAAGATTGAATGCGAAGTTAGTGAAAAAACTACACCACACTGATGTTCCAAATATATTTTAACTATACGAAAAAAACATACCCATGACTTTGAGTCTATTCAAGTGACTCGGCTAGGTTTTGTTTCATTTGGAACAGTTTGGAAGGAATGTCTCCCAGCAGGGCTTCTATAGTATGACTCAATACCAACCTAATGCCAACGAAACATGAATTGATTCACGTAGTATATCGGTACATTATATAATACTTTCTTAATATGAAACTCTGTCAGAACTGGTAGGCTTTTTAAATTAAATCTAAATGAAACGTACAAAAACAAGATGGCTAATCGTGCCATACATGGAAACTAATAAAAACTTGCACTAGAATTCCATGTCTTATGACTGAGATTTGAATAATAAACAAATTACTGATTAATAATAATTGGATCTTTCGCTAACACTAAACTCTGTTTAGGCTTCATTTTGAAGGTTGATCCCACCCAGTAAAAAACTAAAATGGCGGCTCGTAACGGACAACAAAAAACTGAAAAAACTTGCAATTTAATGTTCAAGGTTCTCATACATTTTGAAAGGAGGGTTTTTTTAAACGCGTAAACCATATACCAACTGATGACTAACATGATAAGCAGATCTTCTAGTAAAATTAAACTCTGCCCCATATACCTCACCCATATACCTCAACCCATACCTCTGCCTATACCTCTGCCCATATACCTCAACTTTCATACCTATGTATTATAAATATAATGTGTATCTATATATATTTATATGTATATACCTCAATGTATATACTCATGTATTGTAAATGTAATCTATAAGATTGTAATTTAATGTAATGTATAATGTAATTATAGGCTATTCACTCTCTCTCTCTCAAGAGGAGCACACATTTATCATGTAAATGTCAGATGAAAGAATAATAAATAAATAAATAAATAAATAAATAAATAAATAAATAAATAAACACAAAAACTCGTCCTCAAAGTTGAGCCTACCGGAAAAGAAGCTCGTAACGCCAAAAAATGAACAAAATAACTTGTATTTAGTTTTAAATATCTCCTGGCGAGTGTATTATTGGTGTATTTTACCCAGAGATAGTTGAAATTCGTATTAATGAAGTCTAGCCCTAAATCACAAACATGCTTGACTTACCGTCATTGAGTGCTTGACGTCACTCTACTCCTACGAGCAGTATTTTCGTCACTTGAAATAGAAGTCACCACGAATCAGAAATTGTAGTTTACTATCCATAATATGGTGCCATAATTATTTTTACACGAGTAGACAACCAAGTAAATCACAAATGTATACTTAAAAAGACGTTGGGCAAGGCACGTCCTTCCACAATGACAAACAATGAAACAATATGGCGCTCAAGATCCTGATCTTAGCTGAAAAACCCCGTAGCAAATTGGCGCGAAAGTTTTTGGAGCACTCTGATTGGACGAAGTCCCCACGTGATCTGCAAAGGTCTCTTTAGATGACGTCAATGCGACAGTGCGAGTGAGAGGGAGAATTGGAAGAATTGCGCGCGAACCAAGACAGGTATACCAACTAGATGAATTTAAAAATATTAAAAATTTTAAATTTTAACAACATATTTATTTTATATATTGTTATGTATATATTTTACAACTCGTATTTCTGTAACAATGCTATGATGGAAACATTGAACGAAATATATTATACAGGGCAGATAAAAACCCCCTCATGACTACTCATGCTCGAACTTGTTTACTCATTTATGCCTATATACCACATGACGGTGTCGAATAAGCTAAGGTAAATTAACTTCCGAAGGCTTTTTCATTTGACCGTAGAACGAGTTAACAAAACGACAAATTATTGAGTCCTTGTAAATTGGAAGAGGGAATGAAAGAGGGAGGGGGGGGGGGGGGGGGGGTCGATTTCTTATCTAATTCACACAAACGCCCATTTTGCCACGCGATTAAAAGATCCAATGTAGTTATACTCGTGCAAACTAAACTGGTGTGCAAAACTGCGGGGGGGGTGGGGTTGCTTACAATCAGGTGGGTCAATTGGGGTCAATTGGGGTCAGGGTCAATTGGTGGGGGGGATTTCACCCCGGCCCTCTGGTAATTTCATCCCTGGCTCTGTTTTTCAGAAAAGTATCCCCGACGGGTATGGCTTAAAGGGTTAGTCAGATGAAAAACTAAAAAACTATCATTTGTATATGTCCACCCTCAAATATTGAAAACATGACTAAAAGATACCATACTTTAAAAGCAGGCGGTTAAAAAATTAAAGACAACGCGATTTTTTGGCTTGTTGCTACCAAGTAGCACCGAGCAACTTTTCTCACGGTAATTCCCATTTACAAAAGATGTTGCCTCGAGAAAATAGGGCACGTATCAAAAATCGATCACTAGGTTTAATATGCATCGTTTCCCTACCGATAACATGCTTCTTAGTACGAACGTGTACTTCTACAAAATGCCCTGCAATTAATTTTTGTGTGACTTGATGTGAAGAAAAGTTGCAATCTGTTTTGAGCGGTACTGTCCGCAGTCGCCGAGTGTTTCGCGGAGCGCTGGCTGGACTCGTATTACACAATGAGTGCTCTGTCTATCAGGCAGGCGTTAGCGACCTCAGAACCGATACAGCTGTGCTATACGCTTTAGAAGAAAAATGCAGCAAAGCTGGCGAAATGAATCTTATAGAATAGCTAAATGTTCACTATTTTTTTTCTTGCATTGAAGCAACCTGTATCAATTTTATTTTACACATAACTGAATTTCATGCACTTATGACTTATTGGTGATTTTTTAGTTTATCACCTGACTAATCCTTTAATCCACTCTTCTAGATACCCATCTTATCTCGTATATCATATTGTGACTTTATCTCGTAACGTTAATAAATAATGCGTCAATTTACACATGTATTCCCAGCCATGGGAAGTGTTTGTACATTATTAATAAACGAAACAAATGGCCTCGATGTTCCTGTCGGCATTGTATTGTTTGTAGGCAAATTGTCCCTTTCAAAATAATATCTAAGATCGCTTCTAAGCCATCTTGAGGGCAATAACACTCCCAAAAAATGTTTGCCTACGGCGGCTGGGGCTTTGTCCCAGACCCCTTACTGGCCACGCAGGCTACGCAGAATGCTTAGGCATCCCCCGCTCTGCCAAGCCGTCGATCCGCACCCTGCTTACAATACTATTATCAATAATACATGGGTTTACACATTTGAATGTTACAAAAAACCTATGATAGTTCCTTGTGCAATTAAGAAAATGAAATGTCTTCAACTTACTCTGTGTGAGTTATCCGTTGTGAAGCACAAAACAGCTGTGGACATCCAACTGCACCGACCAAACACTACTGCATAAATGATTGCACTGCGAGCGACCGTGTAGATTCATGGCGAGCCGATACACTAATACTAGTACAACTCATTCTGTCTTGTTTACGTGAGTGTCGCTGACGTAGCTGACAACGCCCCGAGGTCATATCTCCACATCAGTGGAGGTGATTGTGTGAGAACGAGAAGTGCAGGGTTCCCAACAGAAAAGTAAAAACAATTTTCCTGACCAATTCGCTCGGCGTACCAACTGTTAAAATAAATCAACACATAATTTTAGTGATTAAAAATTAAAATGTAGTATTTTATTACTGACACTATTCTTGTTATTATTATTATAATATTATAATGGTACATACCATTGTAAAAAGATTATGATTTTTTTAAATATGGCCTTCTCCTCCCCTTAGTCTTAGCCCAAGGTCCACTAGATCGCTTGTAGCGCGCTGCGATTACTCCGCTAGGAGTAAATCCAGTAGACCTTGCCCTTAGCCTACCTTCGCCACTGGATTCTTCACGGGTTTCCTCATGTCTACGTGGATTGTGACCTACATTGCATTGAAATACTAATCTGTTGCATTTAGAATGGATGGAAACCGTGAGCAACAGACTCGTCGCCACATGTTTCTTTGAGATTGTGTTTAGCCGGGGTGTGGTTCTTGTACAAGCTCCGTAAGTCCCCTAGCGGGGGCTCGTCGAACTCCAGGCTTACCGCACCTTGGGAAGGGGGGTTCCATGTTGATGTGACCGGAGTGTACGCTTGGAGGTGTCGCCGCCCCCCCTCCACCCCCGCCTCGCCCCTCCTACCCCATAGAGGCCATTAATCTTAACTTTTACGAGGAACACTTTTAATTAGGTAACACTAAAGCTTCGTAATAGGTCCCTCGACATTACTTTAATCTGGGGCTAATTAGGACTCTACCCCTCACCCCCTTCCCCCAACCCTCTTCAGGGGGAGGTTTTAACCTCGAGCTAATTTGCGCTCATTTTGAGGACGAGGCACTGGAAACACATTTTCAAATATGAAACTAACCAGAGAGAAGATATTTTCCCCGTTTTCTCGAGGACCGGAAAAGTTGAGATAATTTCCTATTATTTCCGTTATTGTTCTAGTTACTTGAAGAACCACTCTCCGCTGGGAACAATCTACAAATCACTCGGATATTAAAGGAAATAGAAGGCAAAACGGTGATTTGTTTGTGTATGGTCGGCACCTTATCTCTAAGCGACAGGAAATTTCCGGAAGGAATTGAAGCAATATTTTAAGAGTAACGGGTTGTTTTGTCCAGGATCGAGTAATAGATGATGTCAACGGCTGTAGACGGTACAATGTAAAACAAGCTGCTTAGTTGCAACCTCAGCCGTGACCATAAACCTGTGCCTATTCATAGTTGTCAGGTGACGTCACAGTGGTCTCATGGATGATTTAAGCAAACCTAGAAGATGAGCGGGTATGATTTTTAACTCGCATAAAGCAGTGTCTAGAATTGAAAATACACTAATTAAACATAAAAATAACAAATTACCAAACAAATCAATTTTATTTAAAAAAAAAAAACACGCATCTTAATACCCGGTTTCTATTATCTTGCCGCGCGGCAAGATAATGCACGGTACGGTGACCAATCACAGCGTTCCGTCGCAGTGCTGCCGCGCGGCAAGAGTCGAGCCAAAGTTCTGATTGGTCACCGTGCCTAGTCTTGCCGCGCGGCAAGAGACATGGGAGGTGAGTCAACCACCTTCTGCATGTAGCCGCATGGCTGCGGTGCTCAAGGTGACGTCACTGCGCTTAGAGACAACCCTAAGACGTTCCCCGTCCACTTGTTAGAGTTACGGCTGTAAAACCGGACACGCACTAAAGTTTTAACGTTGTTCCGTTATTTGCACGAATTTCGTGCGTCCAACCAACCATGCAATAAAGTGCATCGGTTTGTTGTAATGTTATGTGCGCCGAAATGGTCGTCAAATAAGTAGTAAAATGACCCCTCTGCAATCAAGGAAGGAAACCTGTCTTGTTGTTTGCGTAGCTGACCAATCAGGAGAGAGCATTGTCGCTGATAATTAACCAGACTTTATGGTCTGCATTAGAACGAATGTGGACTGGTCTGTCGTTGGGGATGGGAAGTGGTGCAAGCACGTAGTGCACTCCTCTCCAGTAGCGATATCGCTGTCAATCATGTTGTCTGTACTTTTGTATCAAGTCAAGTCATAGCTTGATATACCAGATGTACAATGGTTGCTATAGAATTGTTTTATGACATGTTATGTTCCATAAGAAAATCAAATGTCATAAACAAATCATATACCTAACTCGACTCTGGCCAAAAGGCTCAATTGCTAACAATGCTCTTGTAAAGTAACAATAATTTCAATCTTATTGGGCAGAATTACCTTGATGGTAACAAATTTTATTTTCTTTATTTGCAAATGTATTTTCTTGCTATAGCCACCAATTCAATGTATTGTTGTTGTGCAATGTGCTCAACAACAATATAAAGTATTGCATAAAAATAGTCCATCCATAAAATAACAGGAACAAAAATGAGCACGAGCGGAGGCCAGTGATCCAAGAATCGGTGAATTACTGAGGAAACCCCTGTTAAAGCTTTAGCCGTATACATTACATATACATACACATTTATACGCTCGACTATAGAAACATCCTATGGTTTGTATTGTATTTGTATTTTTTTCCTCCAGTCAACATATATACATGGTGTTGAGCCGGAGATTATGACGTCATATGTCATATCTACCGTCTATTATGCAAGATGGCGGACGCTTAACGCAATCCTTTATATCGTGATGACCAAGCATCATTATTGCAGATAAAGAAGGCGCCCCCCCCCCCCCCCCCCCCCCCCAGGTTGGTGACTCCGATCGACTAAACGAGGTGATACAAATTAATTTCGACCCCACAAAACGAAGCACCGAATAAACAGGCTCAGAAATACATAAACGATATAATAAAGAGGGACGAAATATTTGTTCAATTTCATCGTTCTGTGTTTGTGTTTGGCAATAAACTGTTAATTGAATTCGCAGCTCGCGGAGTGATGGGTTGGTTAGTTGGTTAGTTGGTCTCTCTGTCCACAGATGGCGTTGCGACCTGTCAGTGAAACACTCGGGCACTTGCCAGGCCGCAGCCACCCTTGACTTTATCGGTTCCATTCTAAACGGGCCAATCAGACTTTCCAAAACAACGTCTTGTGTATTCGGTACTTTGAACCATCTATTTTGAGTGTATAATTTGTATGTAGGCCTATATGTGTTGAGAACATTTACAATAATATAGCTTTTCGGGATGCTATCTGCTCTCACGATTAATTTTACACTCCCAGAAATGTTGCACGGTTGTAGTCGAAATATGAACAACGGTTTCGATAAGCGTACATTTTGATTAAATAGTTGGAAAACCCTTTTTTTCAATTCATGAAAATGTTGTTTTTGACATTTAAAAAAATTCTTAAACCTTAATCTAGTTGGTGTGTGATAATTTTTTTTAAACTTGATCGAAGCTTTGACACATCCCATAGATTCAAAAAAGTTTAAAATATTTGAATACCCATATATATATATATATATATATATATATTAATATTTATTTATTTTAATATTTTAATAAAACGGTTGTTATTGGTATTGTAAATTAATTACAAAACTTTCCAGTAACAATACAAATATTTGAAACTTTTTAAATCCAGTGTTTAGTTTTTACGAACTCACTTCATGCTCACTTAACACTTTTCAACATTATGTACCATTCTCAAGATATTAATTACTGCAAAACGCTAATTGTTTGCGGTTTTTATAGTTGACTTCTCTTCCGCCTGGATGCAGGACAACGCAACAGCCATCAGTGAAGTTTATCGCCGACATAAAACACCAAACGACCTCTTAAACTACTTTTTGGAATATCGGCGTCGATTCTTGCGTTGCGTTATCGAGTACACTTGCTTTGGTTGGAGAGAGACCGTCCAGGCAGCTCTTGAGTCTTGAGCATAGCAGAGAAGAGGACAAAGTAATTTGAAATGTGCGCTTTTATCGGCACTTGATTAGAATGTTGTGGTCACCGAGTAGTTGCAATGATTACCATGGATATAATAGTAACTCATGGTACATTACTCTACCGAAATGAATTAGATTCGGTTTGGAACGATAAGTATGCGTTCCTTGGTTGAAGCTTTAATGCTTCTTGTAAACTAGACGATTAACTCCTGCCATTTAAGTATCTGCCAGTTAACTATCCGTGTATAGGAGTGATGCAACTGATCATCGAAGTTAACTAAACGCCTTGACTTACTTGATCGATTTGGTACGATTTGTTATCGATTTCTACACGGCCATCTAAATAACCCGCAGCAGTTGATTGTCGTATTTAGGGTCATCAGATATCACATCTCGTTGGCGTAGATGGTCCTCGGTTCGGGCAAGGTTTTTTTAAGGAGATAAATGCGATAAAAGAAACTAACCAAGGCAGCTTATAGTGTTATGGGTTCCTAGGGAGAGTCCCTAAGTGAGCACAGGTAATGAATGACTGGTACCACTGGTACCGTTGAGTGAGTAATATAGGGTAGAGGCGCAACGCAATCGGCAGTTTGTGTACCACCTTATGCTGCCCAACACACTTTAGTCGAGAAGTAGAAGTTCGCCAAGCGACGCGATGACGAAGCCTGATTGGTCGGCTACTTCACCGAAGATATACGAAGACAGCCGAAAACTCCGACCAACATACTTTAGTCGGGTAGTAGAAGTTCGCCACGCGACGCGATGACGGAGTTATCGGCTATCTTCGTATATCTTCGGTGAAGTAGCCGACCAATCAGGTTTCGTCATCGCGTCGCTTGGCTAACTTCTACTACCCGACTAAAGTATGCTGGGCAGTAAAAGACGGTAGACAAACTGCCGATGGCGTTGGGCCTCTACCCTATATTACTCACTCAACGCTGGTACCGTTCTAACAATATTAATTCATTTTAATTGTATATACGAATTAATGTATTTGGCTCTTTCTCTATTAGTGAACATTTGACCCTCGCCTGTAAACTATTTATATGGTTTTTGTGTACAATGCATGTAAACGGTGACTTTCGTGTGGTCATAGCACCGAAGCCCATATTTAATTGTATTAATGTCCCCCACTGAAAATAAGTCTTTGATCTATGTGGGTAGGATAAATACAAATGTACATAATATATTTACTTTATTTTAATATATATACAGTTTAGTTACATGTGTACACTGGACGACACGACATATATATATATACATAAATGATAGCGATACTAAACTATGCACTAAACTATGTAGTAAACTATAAATGTCATGAACGCTGTTCAATGCCCCATGCAAATATGGCGAGTATATTGCGTGGCGAAGAAATAAATGTTCTAGTAATTTATAATACTGTTGTATATAAGTAACACATTGTAAAATATTCCCAAAACTCAAAACATTAACTATAAAATGTAAACGAAAAATGATGCCGTAAACTTTGTAGAATTCCTCTCCTTGTTTCCGGGAGATTGTTTACAAGCATAAAGTAAATGTGTGTCTGACATGACATGAATATGTTTGCCCCATTTTGTTACATTCCACAAGACTTTGCTGCACTGAGCTGAGTCAATACAACACACACGAACATATACCGAGTAACTGAAGCGGGATTGGCTTTGTTGGGAGGTCCTGGATAACTCTGACTGTCGTTTATATTACCTAATCGACTGTCGTTTATATTACCTAATCGACTGTCGTTTATATTATCTAATATCTATATAAGATTTTCATGGTTACATTATTATTTTGCAAACATTGCCCTTTACTTTAAAAATCTATTCCTTTTAGCGAGATGAAGAACAACTTTGTGTCCAATGAAGGAAAACATAAATCTCCTTTTTGGGAAAAAATCAATATGAGATATTTTACATTGATTCCATTTAATATATACGCTTTATGCAATGCAATAATTACCCATCTGTATGTCCGAAAAAAACATCTATAAGGAGCTATATACACATGTTGTCTATAGATAAACCTATAGTAAAAAAGAATAACACTAATCTTATGAGAGTTGTAATAAAGTACAGAGGAGTTGATAATCCTCACAATCATGTCTTCTACATACATCAACAGTGAGTGAACTATGCATTAGACCATCCAAGAACTTAAACTTTAATACACGTAATTAATGAGGGTAATTAAAGTGAACTGTTAGAATTTATCTCCAACAATAAACGACGCCAGAGTCCTATTTGGTTACTGGCGAGAGGGGAGGGGGTTGGGGACGGAGGGGGGGGGCAACCACGTCTGTGCAGCGTGGGAGGGGGAGGGGGAGACTGCGACAAATTGTTTAATTAACACACACCATTAAAACTAATTACTCCCGAGTGACCGAGTGACCGACCGTCATCGCTCTACCCCCCCCCCCCTCCCCCCCCCACCCCTCAGACGAGCAGACGTAAGTTACACGCTGGCTCGTTTAGTGTTATGGAGAAAGTAAGTTTACGTTATAGAGCTGAGTATATTGTGTACATGCTTTTTATCTTAATGTTTTAATTACAACTTCCCTGCGTCTACATAAGTAAGTTGGACTGAGGTATATAGAGCTGCAGTCGTAGCTTGCTCTGTATTATCACTGTCGGTTTGAATGTGCGTTGTTTTCGACTTGCTCCTCTACAAGTATTTACTTTGTTTTTGTAATAATTGATGACTGGATATTACTGTGGACGAAATGTCATAAAAAACTGATTGAAAATGGCTCGAGTTTTGAATACTCAGACAATTTCAATAATAGCTTCGATGATAAAAACGTAGGATATATATTTGTTTATACTTTAGTATTTTACTTTCAACAGCACCAGTCAAGGTGGATTCCTGCTAGTGGTGACCGGTTCTTGCATCAAAGAGGGCTCTCGTGCTTATATTTAATCACTCTATATTTTCTCGTTTTCTGGTTCAATTTTACCCTGTTTTCGTCCCTGTCTCTGTCTCTCTCCTCATTCTCATTCATGCCGCCCCTCTTTGCCACCTAAACGTGAACCCCCCCCCCCCCTCTCGTATGCCTCACACTCCTAACCCTGAAAATGATGTTCTTTCCCTTATGACGATTCCTGCGATTTGTAATTAATTTGATTCGGGCAACGTCATATTATGACCTATCTGTCGAGTACGTCTTAAAATAAATAATTATACATATAAATAGGGAAACACTTTTATCTTTGAGATGTAAGTATAGGCTCATATGCATTGTTTTATTTATTTATTTATTTATTTATTTATTACTTTATTTATTTATTTATTTATTTATTTATTTATTTATTTATTTATTTATTTATTTATTTATTTATTTATTTATTTATTTATTTATTTATTTATTTATTTATTTATTTATTTATTTATTTATTTATTTATTTATTTATTTATTTATTTATTTATTTATTTATTTATTTATTTATTTATTTATTTATTTATTTATTTATTTATTTATTTATTTATTTATTTATTTATTTATTTATTTATTTATTTATTTATTTATTTATTTATTTATTTATTTATTTATTTATTTATTTATTTATTTATTTATTTATTTATTTATTTATTTATTTATTTATTTATTTATTTATTTATTTATTTATTTATTTATTTATTTATTTATTTATTTATTTATTTATTTATTTATTTATTTATTTATTTATTTATTTATTTATTTATTTATTTATTTATTTATTTATTTATTTATTTATTTATTTATTTATTTATTTATTTATTTATTTATTTATTTATTTATTTATTTATTTATTTATTTATTTATTTATTTATGTATTTATTTATGTATTTATTTATGTATTTATTTATTTATTTATTTATTTATTTATTTATTTATTTATTTATTTATTTATTTATTTATTTATTTATTTATGTATTTATTTATTTATTTATTTATTTATTTATTTATTTATTTATTTATTTAATGTCTATCCTATTCAGCTATAAAAAACTTTGGTACATTCGACAACGTGTTCCTCAGCCGTAGCAGACAACGCCTAATATATCTGCATTATTCACAAATATCTAATTTAAATTTTGTTACATAAATAAAGGTTTTTATAACACATATAAAACATATTATTTCCCACCTGTACATACACATCAATCTAGTCGCCATGTACACAACATTACAAACGTGTGCTCTGCGCATACAAATATGTTTTCTGTTAGCTCTTGCTCGAACTCTTTGATGTAAATGCGGTTGACTTCATAAATTATGCGACATGAACCGCTAAGTACAGGAGTCTACATGGTAAAGTAAACACCCGACCTATGCGTGCCATTAATTCTCAAATCTAAACCAAAGTCCTTATTCACTTGCGAGAGGTCGTTTCTTTGGGTGAGTGGGCGGAGAAATTTAAATCGTTCTGCCCCATGCAACTTGCGGCAAAACGGACAATTTGTGTGGAACCTGGTGTGATGCATATCTGCTGCTTATGTACGTACGAGTTACCCAGGGTATAGGTTATTCTTTACACAAAACTCAAAATTAATAGAGATGATAATTAATTTTCAATCAAATGCAGATTTAAAATTATTTTTCATTTTTCCCTCTCCATTTCTAACCACTGTTTAACATTTTTTTAAACAATTGAACAGTTATTTGAAAATTGTTCAGACAGCACAGCACTATGCAGGGGTCCATGTAGCTGGCCCCCCCTTTTCATAAATGTACCCATTTTCCACTCGCAATCGTTTGTGCTACGTTTGTGCCGGATTGTGCCGTAAAAAGTTTTGTTTGTGCTGCCCCCGAAGTACCTTTAATAAAGGGGTCTAATAAGGGGGGGCTAACTACATGCCAGCCCCCCCTTTTTTTAAAATCAACTCGAAACTGGTGTCAATCGTGTGTGCTACGTTTGTGCCGGATTGTGCATTAAAAGTTTTGTTTGTGCCGCTCTTTAAGTGCCCTTAATCAAGGGCTCCAATATGGGGGGGCTAACTACATGCAGCCCCCCCTTTTATTAGAATCAACTCGAAAATGGTGTCATCGTTTGTGCTACGTTTGTGCCGGATTGTGCCGTTAACAGTTTCGTTTGTGCCGCCCTCAAAGTACCCAAAATAAAGGGGTCAAAAACACAGGACCATGTAGCTGGCCCCCCCTTTTTGTAAATATTCCCATTTTACAATCGCAATCGTTTGTGCTTCGTTTGTGCTGGATTGTGCCGCAAAAAGTTTTTTTCGGGCTACCACCTGACTAGTTTTAATATGGGGTAACCCAGTGGGGACCAGGTAGCTGGCCCCCCCTTTTTGTAAATATCTGCAATTTACAATCGCAATCGTTTGTGCTACGTTTGTGCTGGATTGTGCCGCAAAAAGTTTTTTTCGGGCTACCACCTGAATAGCTTTAATGAGGGGTACCCCAGTGGGGACCATGTAGCTAGCCCCCCCTTTTTGATAATATCCCAGTTTTACAATCGCAATTGTTTGTGCTATGTTTGTGCTGGATTGTGCTGCAAAAAGTTTCGTTTGTGCAGCCCTCAAAGTACCCAAAATAGGGGGTCAAAATAAGGGAACCATGTAGCTGGCCTCCCTTTTTGTAAATATCCCCATTTTACAATCAGAATTTTTAGTACTACGTTTATGTTGGATTGTGCCGCAAAAAGATTTTTTGCGGCACAATCCAGCACAAACGAAGCACAAACGATTACGATTGTACAATTTGGATATTTAAAAATAGGGGGTCCAGCTACATGATCACCACTGGGGTACCCCTCATTACACCTACTCAAGTGGCAGCCCGAAAAAATCTTTTTGCGGCACAATCCAACATAAACGTAGTACTAAAAATTCTGATTGTAAAATGGGGATATTTACAAAAAGGGAGGCCAGCTACATGGTTCCCTTATTTTGACCCCCCTATTTTGGGTACTTTGAGGGCTGCACAAACGAAACTTTTTGCAGCACAATCCAGCACAAACATAGCACAAACAATTGCGATTGTAAAACTGGGATATTATCAAAAAGGGGGGGCTAGCTACATGGTCCCCACTGGTGTACCCCTCATTAAAGCTATTCAGGTGGTAGCCCGAAAAAAACTTTTTGCGGCACAATCCAGCACAAACGTAGCACAAACGATTGCGATTGTAAATTGCAGATATTTACAAAAAGGGGGGGCCAGCTACCTGGTCCCCACTGGGTTACCCCTTATTAAAACTAGTCAGGTGGTAGCCCGAAAAAAACTTTTTGCGGCACAATCCAGCACAAACGAAGCACAAACGATTGCGATTGTAAAATGTGGATATTTACAAAAAGGGGGGGCCAGCTTCATGGTCCTGTGTTTTTAACCCCTTTATTTTGGGTACTTTGAGGGCGGCACAAACGAAACTGTTAACGGCACAATCCGGCACAAACGTAGCACAAACGATGACACCATTTTCGAGTTGATTCTAATAAAAGGGGGGGCTGTATGTAGTTAGCCCCCCCATATTGGAGCCCTTGATTAAGGGCACTTAAAGAGCGGCACAAACAAAACTTTTTACGGCACAATTCGGCACAAACGTAGCACAAACGATTTACACCAGTTTCGAGTTGATTTAAAAAAAAGGGGGGGCTGGCATGTAGTTAGCCCCCCCTTATGAGACCCCTTTATTATAGGTACTTCGGGGGCAGCACAAACGAAACTTTTTACGGCACAATCCGGCACAAACGTAGCACAAACGATTGCGAGTGGAAAATGGGTACATTTATGAAAAGGGGGGGCCAGCTACATGGACCCTAGGCCTATACTCCCGTCATCAAGGAGTTCACGGAGCCAATGTTAGTACATGCAACTTTGAGTACAGATTAACATACTGATATTTTTTTTGCGGGAGCCCTAGAAAAATATGGGATTATAAAAGTTTACAAGAAATAATTTGTGTCATAATACATTTTGTCATAAAACGTACGCTTATGGAGATTTGGAAAAATTACTTGGAATGGCTGCCATTTTGTTTGTCTACGTATTACTCGTGAACCCTTAATATTTTAGTATGACACCATCCCAATTATTATTCTATAAACTGAAAGGAAGAACTAGAGCCCACTTCCATACTTTCTTGATAAAAAAAACCCTCAGGTGTACATTTGAATAAAAACAATTAACGACCATTTTGGTTTTTATGTGTACCTCTTGAATGCCTAATATTTGAGTCTGGCACCATCAAGATTATTGTTCTATAAGTTGAAAGGAAGAGAACGAGCCACTCCCATAGTCCATACTTGCTTCATCAAGTAGCCCAGGGGAGCCAATGTTCGAACAGATTAGCACACAAAACTTTAAATTTATGTATACATAATACGTCCTAGGAATATCATGTGTGTGTGTGTGTGTGTGTGTGTGTGTGTGTGTGTGTGTGTGTGTGTGTGTGTGTGTGTGTGTGTGTGTGTGTGTGTGTGTGTGTGTGTGTGTGTGTGTGTGTGTGTGTGTGTGTGTGTGTGTGTGTGTGTGTGTGTGTGTGTGTGTGTGTGTGTGTGTGTGTGTGTGTGTGTGTGTGTGTGTGTGTGTGTGTGTGTGTGTGTGTGTGTGTGTGTGTGTGTGTGTGTGTGTGTGTGTGTGTGTGTGTGTGTGTGTGTGTGTGTGTGTGTGTGTGTGTGTGTGTTTGTGTGTGTGTGCGTGCGTGCGTGCGTGCGTGCGTGGGTGTGTGTGTGTGTGTGTGAGTGAGTGTGTAGAATTTGACTAGGAATGATTTGTGTCATATTAAATTTTGCTCTTTACGGTTGGGAAGATAAATTGGAGAAACCTGTTGGAGGGTCGGCCATTTTGTTTTTAAGGTATAACTCGCGAACGCGTATTGCTGAAGCCTAGAAATGATAGTTTTTTCGTTACACATTTTTTTCATTTGCCGGTACAAATACGTTTTGTACCGTCGAATATAAAAATTCCGATAGCAAACACTGTCGCAGATACATTTTTCCCAAGCTTTGTAGTAACAATAAGGGTGAGTTTAAACTGTAAATAAAAACAATGTGAGCCTCTAAACTTTGTTGTGGCTTCCAGAAGTAGCTACAATAAAAATTGACTTTACAGCGTAACATCCAGAGAAATCCGCCGCCGGACAAATATTTGGAATTCCTCATGGGCATCTGGTAGACCTTCTTTAATTTCCATTCTCTCTAAGTTTATTTGTATGGTTATTTTAGAATTTGAAATAAGCTCAGGTTTTGCCACCTTGTGGTGTATCAACTATCAACGTTATATAAGGGTTAATAAGCGAACTCTGGCTAACGATACTATCATAGTACCTAAAGGGTTTATAGTACTAACTCACTCACACACACACAAGTACCTTTACAAGCCACTCACGACCGCGTAGGAGCACCCAAACCCTCTCGTGAGGTCACAGTTGGACTTTATGCCCGACCTTCGCGACAGATTTCTTCGTCCAGTCGCTAGCATCAACACCCTTAAATTCAGGCCTCCCAACCCAAAGGCTTGTAACCGCCACCGCAACATTCGCCCTCCCCTCTTTGCGAAGAAAAGACGGGTGCAGGTGAAAATCTAACCATTCCCAGGACTCTTCCTGGACTTACCTATTCTATTCCTAGTAGTTGCAAATCCAACCTCTTCTAATAATTCATACTAATATTACTTAAAATTCATTCTGCCTTCGGGCCATTTCATTCTTTTTCAAAACGTTCTGCCTTCAGCAACACATCGATCACCTCTGTAATCTTATCGTACTTCTCTTAAGGACACTGTCCGGTCGAGATTTTACAAGCAAAAGGAAACTGAGCCTTATTGCATCCATCCAAACGTCCAAACGGGGTAACTACCCTCCACCTACCCTGGGTCTTCGCGTGGTGCGTGATTGGACGGCTGCCAACCATCCCCTCCACCTACCCTGGGTCTTCGCGTGGGGCGTGGTTAGACGGCTGCCAACCATCCCCCCCACCTACCCTGGGTCTTCGCGTGGTGCGTGGTTGGACGGCTGCCAACCATCCCCCCCACCTACCCTGGGTCTTCGCGTGGTGCGTGGTTGGACGGCGGCCAGCCATCCCCCCCACCTACCCGGGGTCTTCGCGTGGTGCGTGGTTGGACGGCTGCCAACCATCCCCTCCACCTACCCTGGGTCTTCACGTGGTGCGTGGTTGGACGGCTGCCAACCATCCCCTCCACCTACCCTGGGTCTTCGCGTGGTGCGTGGTTGGACGGCTGCCAACCATCCCCTCCACCTACCCAGGGTCTTCACGTGGTGCGTGGTTGGACGGCTGCCAACCATCCCCCCCACCTACCCTGGGTCTTCGCGTGGTGCGTGGTTGGACGGCTGCCAACCATTCCCCCCACCTACCCTGGGTCTTCGCGTGGTGCGTGGTTGGACGGCTGACAACCATCCCCCCCACCTACCCTGGGTCTTCGCATGGTGCGTGGTTGGACGGCTGCCAACCATTCCCCCCACCTACCCTGGGTCTTCGCGTGGTGCGTGGTTGGACGGCTGCCAACCATCCCCCCCACCTACCCTAATTCTTCGCGTGGTGCGTGGTTGGACGGCAGCCAACCATCCCCTCCACCTACCCTGGGTCTTCGCGTGGTGCGTGGTTGGACGGCTGCAAACCATCCCCTCCACCTACCCTGGGTCTTTGCGTGGTGCGTGGTTGGACGGCTGCCAACCATTCCCTCCACCTACCCTGGGTCTTCGCGTGGTGCGTGGTTGGACGGCTGCAAACCATCCCCTCCACCTACCCTGGGTCTTCGCGTGGTGCGTGGTTGGACGGCTGCCAACCATCCCCTCCACCTACCCAGGGTCTTCGCGTGGTGCGTGGTTGGACGGCTGCTAACCATCCCCTCCACCTACCCTGGGTCTTCGCGTGGTGCGTGGTTGGACGGCTGCCAACCATCCCCTCCACCTACCCAGGGTCTTCGCGTGGTGCGTGGTTGGACGGCTGCCAACCATCCCCTCCACCTACCCAGGGTCTTCGCGTGGTGCGTGGTTGGACGGCTGCCAACCATCCCCTCCACCTACCCTGGGTCTTCGCGTGGTGCGTGGTTGGACGGCTGCCAACCATCCCCTCCACCTACCCAGGGTCTTGGCGTGGTGCGTGGTTGGACGGCTGCCAACCATCCCCTCCACCTACCCAGGGTCTTGGCGTGGTGCGTGGTTGGACGGCGGCCAACCATCCCCTCCACCTACCCTGGGTCTTCGCGTGGTGCATGGTTGGACGGCTGCCAACCATCCCCTCCACCTACCCTAGGTCTTCGCTTTGTCGTGGTTAGACGGCTGCCAACCATCCCCCCCACCTACCCAGGGTCTTGGCGTGGTGCGTGGTTGGACGGCTGCCAACCATCCCCCCCACCTACCCGGGGTCTTCGCGTGGTGCGTGGTTGGACGGCGGCCAACCATCCCCTCCACCTACCCTGGGTCTTCGCGTGGTGCATGGTTGGACGGCTGCCAACCATCCCCTCCACCTACCCTAGGTCTTCGCTTTGTCGTGGTTAGACGGCTGCCAACCATCCCCTCCACCTACCCAGGGTCTTGGCGTGGTGCGTGGTTGGACGGCTGCCAACCATCCCCTCCACCTACCCAGGGTCTTGGCGTGGTGCGTGGTTGGACGGCTGCCAACCATCCCCCCCACCTACCCGGGGTCTTCGCGTGGTGCGTGGTTGGACGGCTGCCAACCATCCCCTCCACCTACCCTGGGTCTTCGCGTGGTGCGTGGTTAGACGGCTGCCAACCATCCCCTCCACCTACCCTGGGTCTTCGCGTGGTGCGTGGTTGGACGGCTGCCAACCATCCCCTCCACCTACCCTGGGTCTTCGCGTGGTGCGTGGTTAGACGGCTGCCAACCATCCCCTCCACCTACCCTGGGTCTTCGCGTGGTGCGTGGTTGGACGGCTGCCAACCATCCCCCCCCTACCCTGGGTCTTCGCGTGGTGCGTGGTTGGACGGCGGCCAACCATCCCCCCCACCTACCCTGGGTCTTCGCGTGGTGCGTGGTTGGACGGCTGCCAACCATCCCCTCCACCTACCGGCCTTGGTCAGCTGACCACACCACAGTCTCAAGCTCCCTACAACCATCACTACCACAAATGCAGTTATGCAAATTCTCTATGATTCAGTATCAGTAAAAAAGATGTAAATTTATGGTTCCAGGTCTACGAAGTAGTGTTGGGGGCCGGAAGGAATAATCTCTCTGTCATCCGGCGCTCGCAGCGAAAAGGAACGAGGCAAACAGTTCGAACACCAGATCTGCTCTCCGACACAGAACTAAGAGGCTTCTGGATCAGCATGTCCCGAGATGGCATTCTAGGCAAGTTTTGCATGAATAGCTCCTTTAAATCCAATTTCCGGCATGGCCTGGATATAGATAGACTTGAGATTTTCTATGTCTTTGTAACTATGTAAAAGTTCCAATATCTGCACTCCACTCTGTCCCGTTAAATATGGACTTCCTAGCATACTGCCCAACATGTTCTAGGGGGTGGCCACCAAGCATGCAGGATGACAGCGCATCATACATGTACTGATGGCCAGAGTCTTGTGTGTGTACATGTATGACATGTTCCGTCATAGTGCAATATGGACTTCCTAGCATACTGCCCAACATGTTCTAGGGGGTGGCCACCAAGCATGCAGGATGACAGCGCATCATACATGTACTGATGGCCAGAGTCTTGTGTGTGTACATGTATGACATGTTCCGTCATAGTGCAATATGGACTTCCTAGCATACTGCCCAACATGTACTAGGGGGTGGCCACCAAGCATGCAGGATGACAGCGCATCATACATGTACTGATGGCCAGAGTCTTGTGTGTGTACATGTATGACATGTTCCGTCATAGTGCAATATGGACTTCCTAGCATACTGCCCAACATGTTCTAGGGGGTGGCCACCAAGCATGCAGGATGACAGCGCATCATACATGTACTGATGGCCAGAGTCTTGTGTGTGTACATGTATGACATGTTCCGTCATAGTGCAATATGGACTTCCTAGCATACTGCCCAACATGTACTAGGGGGTGGCCACCAAGCATGCAGGATGACATGTACTGATGACAGAGTCTTGTGTACATGTATGTATGACATGTCCAGCTCAGCCAACTGGTGTGTGTACTGTATTGTGCCAGTAGACATGTGTATCTGTGATGTGTGCATGTATGTATGACATGTCCAGCTCAGCCAACTAGTGTGTGTACTGTATTGTGCCGGTAGACATGTGTATCTGTGATGTGTACATGTATGTATGACATGTCCAGCTCAACCAACTGGTGTGTGTATTGTATTGTGCCGGTAGACATGTGTATCTGTGATGTGAACATGTATGTATGACATGTCCAGCTCAGCCAACTGGTGTGTGTACTGTATTGTGCCATAAGACATGTGTATCTGTGATGTGTGCATGTATGTATGACATGTCCAGCTCAGCCAACTGGTGTGTGTACTGTATTGTGCCATTAGACATGTGTATCTGTGATGTGTACATGTATGTATGACATGTCCAGCTCAGCCAACTGGTGTGTGTACTGTATTGTGCCATTAGACATGTGTATCTGTGATGTGTGCATGTATGTATGACATGTCCAGCTCAGCCAACTGGTGTGTGTACTGTATTGTGCCAATAGACATGTGTATCTGTGATGTGTGCATGTATGTATGACATGTCCAGCTCAGCCAACTGGTGTGTGTACTGTATTGTGCCAGTAGACATGTGTATCTGTGATGTGTACATGTATGTATGACATGTCCAGCTCAGCCAACTGGTGTGTGTACTGTATTGTGCCGGTAGACATGTGTATCTGTGATGTGTACATGTATGTATGACATGTCCAGCTCAGCCAACTGGTGTGTGTACTGTATTGTGCCAGTAGACATGTGTATCTGTGATGTGTACATGTATGTATGACATGTCCAGCTCAGCCAACTGGTGTGTGTATTGTATTGTGCCAGTAGACATGTGTATCTGTGATGTGTACATGTATGTATGACATGCCCAGCTCAGCCAACTGGTGTGTGTATTGTATTGTGCCAGTAGACATGTGTATCTGTGATGTGTACATGTATGTATGACATGCCCAGCTCAGCCAACTGGTGTGTGTACTGTATTGTGCCGGTAGACATGTGTATCTGTGATGTGTACATGTATGTATGACATGTCCAGCTCAGCCAACTGGTGTGTGTACTGTATTGTGCCGGTAGACATGTGTATCTGTGATGTGTACATGTATGTATGACATGTCCAGCTCAGCCAACTGGTGTGTGTACTGTATTGTGCCGGTAGACATGTGTATCTGTGATGTGTACATGTATGTATGACACGTCCAGCTCAGCCAACTGGTGTGTGTACTGTATTGTGGAGGTAGACATGTGTATCTGTGATGTGTACATGTATGTATGACATGTCCAGCTCAGCCAACTGGTGTGTGTACTGTATTGTGCCGGTAGCCATGTGTATCTGTGATGTGTGCATGTATGTATGACATGTCCAGCTCAGCCAACTAGTGTGTGTACTGTATTGTGCCGGTAGACATGTGTATCTGTGATGTGTACATGTATGTATGACATGTCCAGCTCAACCAACTGGTGTGTGTACTGTATTGTGCCGGTAGACATGTGTATCTGTGATGTGTACATGTATGTATGACATGTCCAGCTCAGCCAACTGGTGTGTGTACTGTATTGTGCCGGTAGACATGTGTATCTGTGATGTGTACATGTATGTATGACATGTCCAGCTCAGCCAACTGGTGTGTGTACTGTATTGTGCCGGTAGCCATGTGTATCTGTGATGTGTTCATGTATGTATGACATGTCCAACTCAGCCAACTGGTGTGTGTACTGTATTGTGCCGGTAGACATGTGTATCTGTGATGTGTTCATGTATGTATGACATGTTCAGCTCAGCCAACTAGTGTGTGTACTGTATTGTGCCATTAGACATGTGTATCTGTGATGTGTACATGTATGTATGACATGTTCAGCTCAGCCAACTGGTGTGTGCACTGTATTGTGCCGGTAGACATGTGTATCTGTGATGTGTACATGTATGTATGACACGACCAGCTCAGCCAACTGGTGTGTGTACTGTATTGTGCCGGTAGACATGTGTATCTGTGATGTGTACATGTATGTATGACATGTTCAGCTCAGCCAACTAGTGTGTGTACTGTATTGTGCCATTAGACATGTGTATCTGTGATGTGTACATGTATGTATGACATGTTCAGCTCAGCCAACTGGTGTGTGCACTGTATTGTGCCCGTAGACATGTGTATCTGTGATGTGTACATGTATGTATGACACGACCAGCTCAGCCAACTGGTGTGTGTACTGTATTGTGCCGGTAGACATGTGTATCTGTGATGTGTACATGTATGTATGACATGTTCAGCTCAGCCAACTGGTGTGTGTACTGTATTGTGCCAGTAGACATGTGTATCTGTGATGTGAACATGTATGTATGACGTGTCCAGCTCAGCCAACTGGTGTGTGTACTGTATTGTGCCAGTAGACATGTGTATCTGTGATGTGTTCATGTATGTATGACATGTCCAGCTCAGCCAACTGGTGTGTGTACTGTCTTGTGCCGGTAGACATGTGTATCTGTGATGTGTACATGTATGTATGACACGACCAGCTCAGCCAACTGGTGTGTGTACTGTATTGTGCCAGTAGACATGTGTATCTGTGATGTGAACATGTATGTATGACATGTCCAGCTCAGCCAACTGGTGTGTGTACTGTATTTTGCCGGTAGACATGTGTATCTGTGATGTGTACATGTATGTATGACATGTCCAGCTCAGCCAACTGGTGTGTGTACTGTATTGTGCCAGTAGACATGTGTATCTGTGATGTGTACATGTATGTATGACATGTCCAGCTCAGCCAACTGGTGTGTGTACTGTATTGTGCCGGTAGCCATGTGTATCTGTGATGTGTTCATGTATGTATGACATGTCCAGCTCAGCCAACTGGTGTGTGTACTGTATTGTGCCGGTAGACATGTGTATCTGTGATGTGTACATGTATGTATGACATGTCCAGCTCAGCCAACTGGTGTGTGTACTGTATTGTGCCGGTAGACATGTGTATCTGTGATGTGTACATGTATGTATGACATGTCCAGCTCAGCCAACTGGTGTGTGTACTGTATTGTGCCAGTAGACATGTGTATCTGTGATGTGTACATGTATGTATGACATGTCCAGCTCAGCCAACTGGTGTGTGTACTGTATTGTGCCATTAGACATGTGTATCTGTGATGTGTTCATGTATGTTTGACATGTTCAGCTCAGCCAACTAGTGTGTGTACTGTATTGTGCCATTAGACATGTGTATCTGTGATGTGTACATGTATGTATGACATGTTCAGCTCAGCCAACTGGTGTGTGTACTGTATTGTGCCATTAGACATGTGTATCTGTGATGTGTACATGTATGTATGACATGTTCAGCTCAGCCAACTGGTGTGTGTACTGTATTGTGCCGGTAGACATGTGTATCTGTGATGTGTTCATGTATGTATGACATGTTCAGCTCAGCCAACTAGTGTGTGTACTGTATTGTGCCATTAGACATGTGTATCTGTGATGTGTACATGTATGTATGACATGTTCAGCTCAGCCAACTGGTGTGTGTACTGTATTGTGCCATTAGACATGTGTATCTGTGATGTGAACATGTATGTATGACGTGTCCAGCTCAGCCAACTGGTGTGTGTACTGTATTGTGCCAGTAGACATGTGTATCTGTGATGTGTGCATGTATGTATGACATGTCCAGCTCAGCCAACTGGTGTGTGTACTGTATTGTGCCAGTAGACATGTGTATCTGTGATGTGTACATGTATGTATGACATGTCCAGCTCAGCCAACTGGTGTGTGTACTGTATTGTGCCAGTAGACATGTGTATCTGTGATGTGTTCATGTATGTATGACATGTCCAGCTCAGCCAACTGGTGTGTGTACTGTATTGTGCCGGTAGACATGTGTATCTGTGATGTGTACATGTATGTATGACATGTCCAGCTCAGCCAACTGGTGTGTGTACTGTATTGTGCCAGTAGACATGTGTATCTGTGATGTGTACATGTATGTATGACATGTCCAGCTCAGCCAACTGGTGTGTGTACTGTATTGTGCCGGTAGACATGTGTATCTGTGATGTGTACATGTATGTATGACATGTCCAGCTCAGCCAACTGGTGTGTGTACTGTATTGTGCCAGTAGACATGTGTATCTGTGATGTGTTCATGTATGTATGACATGTCCAGCTCAGCCAACTGGTGTGTGTACTGTATTGTGCCAGTAGACATGTGTATCTGTGATGTGTTCATGTATGTATGACATGTCCAGCTCAGCCAACTGGTGTGTGTACTGTATTGTGCCGGTAGACATGTGTATCTGTGATGTGTGCATGTATGTATGACATGTCCAGCTCAGCCAACTGGTGTGTGTACTGTATTGTGCCAGTAGACATGTGTATCTGTGATGTGTTCATGTATGTATGACATGTCCAGCTCAGCCAACTGGTGTGTGTACTGTCTTGTGCCGGTAGACATGTGTATCTGTGATGTGTACATGTATGTATGACATGTCCAGCTCAGCCAACTGGTGTGTGTACTGTATTGTGCCAGTAGACATGTGTATCTGTGATGTGTACATGTATGTATGACATGTCCAGCTCAGCCAACTGGTGTGTGTACTGTATTTTGCCGGTAGACATGTGTATCTGTGATGTGTACATGTATGTATGACATGTCCAGCTCAGCCAACTGGTGTGTGTACTGTATTGTGCCAGTAGACATGTGTATCTGTGATGTGTACATGTATGTATGACATGTCCAGCTCAGCCAACTGGTAAGTGTACTGTATTGTGCCGGTAGACATGTGTATCTGTGATGTGTACATGTATGTATGACATGTCCAGCTCAGCCAACTGGTGTGTGTACTGTATTGTGAAGGTAGACATGTGTATCTGTGATGTGTACATGTATGTATTACATGTCCAGCTCAGCCAACTGGTGTGTGAACTGTATTGTGCCGGTAGACATGTGTATCTGTGATGTGTACATGTATGTATGACATGTCCAGCTCAGCCAACTGGTGTGTGTACTGTGTTGTGCCAGTAGACATTGTGTATCTGTGATGTGTACATGTATGTATGACATGTCCAGCTCAGCCAACTGGTGTGTGTACTGTATTGTGCCGGTAGACATGTGTATCTGTGATGTGTACATGTATGTATGACATGTCCAGCTCAGCCAACTGGTGTGTGTATTGTATTGTGCCAGTAGACATTGTGTATCTGTGATGTGTACATGTATGTATGACACGACCAGCTCAGCCAACTGGTGTGTGTACTGTATTGTGCCGGTAGACATTGTGTATCTGTGATGTGTTCATGTATGTATGACATGTCCAGCTCAGCCAACTGGTGTGTGTACTGTATTGTGCCGGTAGACATTGTGTATCTGTGATGTGTACATGTATGTATGACATGTCCAGCTCAGCGAACTGGTGTGTGTACTGTATTTTGCCGATAGACATGTGTATCTGTGATGTGTACATGTATGTATGACATGTCCAGCTCAGCCAACTGGTGTGTGTACTGTATTGTTCCGGTAGACATGTGTATCTGTGATGTGTACATGTATGTATGACATGTCCAGCTCAGCCAACTGGTGTGTGTACTGTATTGTGCCGGTAGCCATGTGTATCTGTGATGTGTACATGTATGTATGACACGACCAGCTCAGCCAACTGGTGTGTGTACTGTATTGTGCCGGTAGACATGTGTATCTGTGATGTGTACATGTATGTATGACACGACCAGCTCAGCCAACTGGTGTGTGTACTGTATTGTGCCAGTAGACATGTGTATCTGTGATGTGTACATGTATGTATGACATGTCCAGCTCAGCCAACTAGTGTGTGTACTGTATTGTGCCAGTAGACATGTGTATCTGTGATGTTTCCATGTATGTATGACACGACCAGCTCAGCCAACTGGTGTGTGTACTGTATTGTGCCAGTAGACATGTGTATCTGTGATGTGTACATGTATGTATGACATGTCCAGCTCAGCCAACTGGTGTGTGTACTGTATTGTGCCAGTAGACATTGTGTATCAGTAATGTGTACATGTATGACACGTCCAGCTCAGCCAACTGGTGTGTGTACTGTATTGTGCCAGTAGACATGTGTATCTGTGATGTGTACATGTATGTATGACATGTCCAGCTCAGCCAACTAATGTGTGTACTGTATTGTGCCAGTAGACATGTGTATCTGTGATGTGTACATGTATGTATGACACGACCAGCTCAGCCAACTGGTGTGTGCACTGTATTGTGCCGGTAGACATGTGTATCTGTGATGTGTACATGTATGTATGACATGTCCAGCTCAGCCAACTGGTGTGTGTACTGTATTGTGCCAGTAGACATGTGTATCTGTGATGTGTACATGTATGTATGACATGTCCAGCTCAGCCAACTGGTGTGTGTACTGTATTGTGCCAGTAGACATGTGTATCTGTGATGTGTACATGTATGTATGACACGTCCAGCTCAGCCAACTGGTGTGTGTACTGTATTGTGCCGGTAGACATGTGTATCTGTGATGTGTACATGTATGTATGACATGTCCAGCTCAGCCAACTGGTGTGTGTATTGTATTGTGCCGTTAGACATGTGTATCTGTGATGTGTACATGTATGTATGACATGTCCAGCTCAGCCAACTGGTGTGTGTACTGTATTGTGCCAGTAGACATGTGTATCTGTGATGTGTACATGTATGTATGACATGTAAAGCTTAGCCAACTGGTGTGTGTTCTGTATTGTGCCACTAGACATGTGTATCTGTGATGTGTTCATGTATGTATGTCATGTCTACCTCAGCCAACTGGTGTGTGTACTGTATTGTGCCAGTAGACATGTGTATCTGTGATGTGTACATGTATGTATGACATGTCCAGCTCAGCCAACTGGTGTGTGTACTGTATTGTGTCGGTAGACATGTGTATCTGTGATGTGTTCATGTATGTATGACATGTCCAGCTCAGCCAACTGGTGTGTGTACTGTATTGTGCCAGTAGACATGTGTATCTGTAATGTGTACATGTATGTATGACATGTCCAGCTCAGCCAACTGGTGTGTGTACTGTATTGTGCCGGTAGACATGTGTATCTGTGATGTGTGCATGTATGTATGACATGTCCAGCTCAGCCAACTGGTGTGTGTACTGTATTGTGCCGGTAGACATGTGTATCTGTGATGTGTACATGTATGTATGACGTGTCCAGCTCAGCCAACTGGTGTGTGTACTGTATTGTGCCAGAAGACATGTGTATCTGTGATGTGAACATGTATGTATGACGTGTCCAGCTCAGCCAACTGGTGTGTGTACTGTATTGTGCCAGTAGACATGTGTATCTGTGATGTGTACATGTATGTATGACATGTCCAGCTCAGCCAACTGGTGTGTGTACTGTATTGTGCCGGTAGACATGTGTATCTGTGATGTGTACATGTATGTATGACATGTCCAGCTCAGACAACTGGTGTGTGAACTGTATTGTGCCAGTAGACATGTGTATCTGTGATGTGTACATGTATGTATGACATGTCCAGCTCAGCCAACTGGTGTGTGTACTGTATTGTGCCGGTAGACATGTGTATCTGTGATGTGTACATGTATGTATGACATGTCCAGCTCAGCCAACTGGTGTGTGTACTGTATTGTGAAGGTAGACATGTGTATCTGTGATGTGTACATGTATGTATGACATGTCCAGCTCAGCCAACTGGTGTGTGTACTGTATTGTGCCGGTAGACATGTGTATCTGTGATGTGTTCATGTATGTATGACATGTCCAGCTCAGCCACTGGTGTGTGTACTGTGTTGAACCAGTAGACATTGTGTATCTGTGATGTGTACATGTATGTATGACATGTCCAGCTCAGCCAACTGGTGTGTGTACTGTATTGTGCCGGTAGACATGTGTATCTGTGATGTGTACATGTATGTATGACATGTCCAGCTCAGCCAACTGGTGTGTGTATTGTATTGTGCCAGTAGACATTGTGTATCTGTGATGTGTACATGTATGTATGACATGTCCAGCTCAGCCAACTGGTGTGTGTACTGTATTGTGCCGGTAGACATTGTGTATCTGTGATGTGTACATGTATGTATGACATGTCCAGCTCAGCGAACTGGTGTGTGTACTGTATTGTGCCGGTAGACATGTGTGTCTGTGATGTGTACATGTATGTATGACATGTCCAGCTCAGCTAACTGGTGTGTGTACTGTATTGTGCCAGTAGACATGTGTATCTGTGATGTGTACATGTATGTATGACATGTCCAGCTCAGCCAACTGGTGTGTGTACTGTATTGTGCCAGTAGACATGTGTATCTGTGATGTGTTCATGTATGTATGACATGTCCAGCTCAGCCAACTAGTGTGTGTACTGTATTGTGCCATTAGACATGTGTATCTGTGATGTGTACATGTATGTATGACATGTCCAGCTCAGCCAACTGGTGTGTGTACTGTATTGTGCCGGTAGACATGTGTATCTGTGATGTGTACATGTATGTATGACATGTCCAGCTCAGCCAACTGGTGTGTGTACTGTATTGTGCCGGTAGACATGTGTATCTGTGATGTGTACATGTATGTATGACATGTCCAGCTCAGCCAACTGGTGTGTGTACTGTATTGTGCCAGTAGACATGTTTATCTGTGATGTGTACATGTATGACATGTCCAGCTCAGCCAACTGGTGTGTATACTGTATATTGCCGGTAGACATGTGTATCTGTGATGTGTACATGTTTGTATGACATGTCCAGCTCAGCCAACTGGTGTGTGTACTGTATTGTGCCAGTAGACATTGTGTATCTGTGATGTGTACATGTATGACATGTCAAGCTCAGCCAACTGGTGTGTGTACTGTATATTGCCGGTAGACATGTGTATCTGTGATGTGTACATGTATGTATGACATGTCCAGCTCAGCCAACTGGTGTGTGTACTGTATTGTGCCGGTCGACATTGTGTATCTGTGATGTGTACATGTATGTATGACATGTCCAGCTCAGCCAACTGGTGTGTGTACTGTATTGTGCCGGTAGACATGTGTATCTGTGATGTGTACATGTATGTATGACATGTCCAGCTGAGCCAACTGGTGTGTGTACTGTATTGTGCCGGTAGACATGTGTATCTGTGATGTGTACATGTATGTATGACATGTCCAGCTCAGCCAACTGGTGTGTGTACTGTATTGTGCCGGTAGACATTGTGTATCTGTGATGTGTACATGTATGACATGTCCAGCTCAGCCAACTGGTGTGTGTACTGTATTGTGCCGGTAGACATGTGTATCTGTGATGTGTAGATGCATGTATGACATGTCCAGCTCAGCCAACTGGTGTGTGTACTGTAATGTGCCGGTAGACATGTGTATCTGTGATGTGTACATGTATGTATGACATGTCCAGCTCAGCCAACTGGTGTGTGTACTGTATTGTGCCGATAGACATTGTGTATCTGTGATGTGTAGATGTATGACATGTCCCGCTCAGCCAACTGGTGTGTGTACTGTATTGTGCCGGTAGACATTGTGTATCTGTAATGTGTACATGTATGTATGACATGTCCAGCTCAGCCAACTGGTGTGTGTATTGTATTGTGCCGGTAGACATTGTGTATCTGTGATGTGTACATGTATGACATGTCCAGCTCAGCCAACTGGTGTGTGTATTGTATTGTGCCGGTAGACATGTGTATCTGTGATGTGTACATGTATGTATGACATGTCCAGCTCAGCCAACTGGTGTGTGTACTGTATTGTGCCTGTAGACATGTGTATCTGTGATGTGTACATGTATGTATGACATGTCCAGCTCAGCCAACTGGTGTGTGTACTGTATTGTGCCGGTAGACATGTGTATCTGTGATGTGTACATGTATGTATGACATGTCCAGCTCAGTGAACTGGTGTGTGTACTGTATTGTGCCGGTAGACATGTGTATCTGTGATGTGTACATGTATGTATGACATGACCAGCTCAGCCAACTGGTGTGTGTACTGTATTGTGCCGGTAGACATGTGTATCTGTGATGTGTTCATGTATGTATGACATGTTCAGCTCAGCCAACTGGTGTGTGTACTGTATTGTGCCGGTAGACAAGTGTATCTGTGATGTGTACATGTATGACATGTCCAGCTCAGCCAACTGGTGTGTGTACTGTATTGTGCCGGTAGACATGTGTATCTGTGATGTGTACATGTATGTATGACATGTCCAGCTCAGCCAACTGGTGTGTGTACTGTATTGTGCCGGTAGACATGTGTATCTGTGATGTGTTCATGTATGTATGACATGTTCAGCTCAGCCAACTGGTGTGTGTATTGTATTGTGCCGGTAGACATGTGTATCTGTGATGTGTACATGTATGTATGACATGTCCAGCTCAGC
The DNA here is from genome assembly GCA_945910005.1 of Isoperla grammatica. Classification (NCBI taxonomy): domain Eukaryota; kingdom Metazoa; phylum Arthropoda; class Insecta; order Plecoptera; family Perlodidae; genus Isoperla; species Isoperla grammatica. The sequence continues at coordinate 20,009,066 of OX246749.1, read as the reverse complement.
CAACTGGTGTGTGTACTGTATTGTGCCGGTAGACATGTGTATCTGTGATGTGTACATGTATGACATGTCCAGCTCAGCTAACTGGTGTGTGTGTACTGTATTGTGCCGGTAGACATGTGTATCTGTGATGTGTACATGTATGTATGACATGTCCAGCTCAGCCAACTGGTGTGTGTATTGTATTGTGCCGGTAGACATGTGTATCTGTGATGTATACATGTATGTATGACATGTCCAGCTCAGCCAACGGTGTGTGTACTGTATTGTGCCGGTAGACATGTGTATCTGTGATGTGTAGATGCATGTATGACATGTCCAGCTCAGCCAACTGGTGTGTGTACTGTATTGTGCCAGTAGACATGTGTATCTGTGATGTGTACATGTATGTATGACATGTCCAGCTCAGCCAACTGGTGTGTGTACTGTATTGTGCCGGTAGACATGTGTATCTGTGATGTGTACATGTATGTATGACATGTCCAGCTCAGCCAACTGGTGTGTGTACTGTATTGTGCCGGTAGACATGTGTATCTGTGATGTGTACATGTATGAATGACATGTCCAGCTCAGCCAACTGGTGTGTGTACTGTATTGTGCCAGTAGACATGTGTATCTGTGATGTGTACATGTATGTATGACATGTCCAGCTCAGCCATTTGGTGTGTGTACTGTATTGTGCCGGTGAACATGTGTATCTGTGATGTGTACATGTATGTATGACATGTCCAGCTCAGCCAACTGGTGTGTGTATTGTATTGTGCCAGTAGACATTGTGTATCTGTGATGTGTACATGTATGTATGACATGTCCAGCTCAGCCAACTGGTGTGTGTACTGTATTGTGCCGGTAGACATTGTGTATCTGTGATGTGTACATGTATGTATGACATGTCCAGCTCAGCCAACTTGTGTGTGTACTGTATTGTGCCGGTAGACATGTGTATCTGTGATGTGTACATGTATGTATGACATGTCCAGCTCAGCCAACTGGTGTGTGTACTGTATTGTGCCAGTAGACATGTGTATCTGTGATGTGTACATGTATGTATGACATGTCCAGCTCAGCCAACTGGTGTGTGTACTGTATTGTGCCGGTAGACATGTGTATCTGTGATGTGTACATGTATGTATGACATGTCCAGCTCAGCCAACTGGTGTGTGTACTGTATTGTGCCGGTAGACATGTGTATCTGTGATGTGTACATGTATGTATGACATGTCCAGCTCAGCCAACTGGTTTGTGTACTGTATTGTGCCGGTAGACATTGTGTATCTGTGATGTGTACATGTATGACATGTCCAGCTCAGCCAACTGGTGTGTGTATTGTATTGTGCCGGTAGACATGTGTATCTGTGATGTGTACATGTATGTATGACATGTCCAGCTCAGCCAACTGGTGTGCGTACTGTATTGTGCCGGTAGACATTGTGTATCTGTGATGTGTACATGTATGACATGTCCAGCTCAGCCAACTGGTAATTAATTAATATCATCTTTATTTGTAAAAAAAGCAATTACAACTCATTTACAAATAGGCGAGATTCGAACATAGTTCGCTCTTCCATCTTACCTCTAAATCTAATGTAAGGAGAGACAAACAGAAAATAAGATACATGAAGACTCGACTTCAGATGTTGGTGACACATTAGAACAACTCTCCAAACATTCTTAATAATAGTGGAGAGGGATTAATTTTAAATGTAATTACAATTAATCGAACGTACATTATCATAGCATAAGACATTTTTGAAGATATAATGAGGGTATGTGTAATGCATTGTTTTATGCTAATATGAGAAACAACACTCATTCTTAAATAATATTACAGACAACTTGTAAACATGTTAATATTAAATCAGCAATAATATATAAACATACACATACACATACACATACACATACACATACACATACACATACACATACACATACATGGACATTAGAAAGAGGGAAACAAATAGAAATAAAGATACACGATAGATTGTTATGTGTGTAAAGATGGAAACAAAGCTACATTATTCTTAATACAAATACTGACAAAATTACAATAATATTAATTCAACTAATACTAGACTAATCATAGCACATGAAAAAGTGGATGTTCAAACAGAAACTTTTGGCATTCTTTTTTGAACAGCACGTTGTTATTAACATATTTTTTTACAGATTGTGGAAGCTTATTCCACAGTTTCGGAGCTAGAACTGAAAACGATTTGGAGGCAAACGCCGTTTTGTGTCGAGGTATTTCAAGGGGGGTCAGTCTAGAACAATAGTTGTGGTACGAATTGGTATATTTAAGCTTTTCGAGTAAGTAAGTTGGCTGTTTGCATTTAAGGATTTTGGCAATAAGACACAGGTAATGAAGAGTTCTTCTTTGATACATTTTTAATATATTGTGTTTAGCAAAGTGTGGAGTTAAATGATCGTATTTACGTATTTTGCATGCGAAACGGACAGCCATGTTTTGAACTCGTTGGATTTTGTTAGATACATACGATGTGATTCCCATATATACCACATCGCCATAATCAAACAGAGGAAGTATTAGGGAGTTTACTAGCTTCATTTTAACTTCAAGATTTAGAATATCTTTATAGTGAAACAGTGACCGAATTGAGCTATACGCCTTCGCACATTGTAACGTGATATGTTTTTCAAAGGATAGAGTATGGTCAAATATTAAGCCGAGGTTTTTCGTAGAATCTGATAGAGCAAGACGAGTGCCACCCATAGTTATATTAGGTAATGCATTTGAATGTGAGTGATATCTTTTGCTACCAATCAATAGAATATATGATTTCTTTGCATTAAATTTCAGACCATTTGTTAGCGCCCAGTTTTCAATTCTGGCTGTTTCAACATTAAACTCTCTAAATGAAGCCTCAATATTATCTCTTTCGATCACCATGTGACACTGTACATCATCTGCATATTGATAAATTTGACATTTGTTAAGCACTTCTGGCAGACTTTGTACAAACACATTGAAAAAGAGTGGGCCAAGTATTGATCCTTGTGGCACACCACAATTAATTATTAGAGGTGTAGATATTTCGTACTTGTCATTCGCAAAAACTTTGACCCTCTGAGTCCTCTCAGAGAGATAACTTTTTAATAAGTTTTCGGCCGACTGAGAAAATCCCATGTTGTGAAACTTGGCTAGTAGAAGATCGTGGTCAATACAATCGAAAGCTTTACTGCAATCTAATAACGCTAACAAGGTAGGATTACCATTATCAATGTTAAAACTAAGGTCATCCACAACTGATAGCAATGCTGTTGTTGTGCTGTGATATTTTCTAAAACCTGACTGATGTTGGAAGAATTGAGGTAATTTATTGTAAATGTGGTCGTTTATTTGGTCTGCAATTATTTTCTCTAGTACTTTTGACAAGGTTGGTAGGATACTAATAGGTCTGAGATCGTTTAAGGTGGTCACTTTCTTGGTTTTAGGAACAGGGATTATAACCGCCTCCTTCCACCCTTTTGGGAACACGGACGTTGTAAGTGCTGTATTGATAATATCTACAACGGCATCTATACAATGTTCTATTACAGAATTAATTGCAATAATATTAATCTCATCAATCCCTGTGGCTTGTGTTTTAATATTTGTCAGATGGGAGATGACATCTTCTCTATTTACGTTATGGAAATAGAACATTTCATCTGTTAAAGGCTTTGACTCCCTTAACTTTATTACTTCATTCTTTAACTCAGGTGATTTACTTTGTCCCTTTGTTACTGTATTGAAAAACTCATTTATTTCATTAGGATTAAGCAGATGACTGGGAATTTGAATAGTTTCATGCTTTACAACATGGTTACGTTTAAGATTAGCCCATAACGCCTTGGGATCGTTCGAACAATTGTTTATTGCTTCATTGAAATATTGCCTTTTGGCCAGCCTCACTGCACTGTTTGTGTTGTTCCTTTCTACTACATATCGTTCCCAGGCAGCACCATCTCGCGTTTTATTGAATATACTTCTGAAATTGTCACGTTTTTTTATTTTACATTTTAATTCATGATTAAGCCATGGCGCGCATGGTCTGTTAATTTTAATAGTTTTAACTGGAGCATGTTTGTCGAGAATCGATTTAATAATCCAATTTAAATACTCTAGCTTAGCACTTACATCGTAAATGTGACCAATATCTGCCCAGGGAGCAAGTAACATGTCTTCTTTACATTCCAAGTCATTCAAGCACTTTAGTGTCCTCACGGCTTTATAGGTTGTTTGTCGTTTTGGTATACTTATGTTATATTCTAAGAATGTCAAGTTATGGTCAGTGTTGCCAATTGGGGGAAGCTGCCCACTATTTATTACAAAAGAAGAGTTGTTTACATTAATTAAATCTAGTAGTGTTTGAGATTTGTTGGTAACTCGAGTTGGGTCTTTGATAACTTGAGTGAAATTGTATATTTTAATGAGGGAGTAGAGTTCTCTATTTATTGAGCATTCAGGTACAGACATGTCAATATTTAAGTCACCTAGCCAAATAGCGTGCTCTGCAGGTAAGCAAAAGTTCTCAATGTTATTTTCAAGACTCTCCAAAGTAAGACTTGACGATGGCGGCCGATAGATAGTACCTAGTGTAATAGCAATTGAATTGATTCTAATTTTCAACCACAATTGTTCTATTTCCGTGAAGCTATCATCTAGTACAGTTACAGCTAAATTGTTTTTGACAAACACTCCAATTCCTCCCCCTCTTTTATTGTTTCTCCGGTCTGAGCGATATAGAGAATAACCGTGTACATTCAAACAAGGCGGGTTTACAGACTCGCTAAGCCAAGTTTCAGTTAGAGCGAGAATATCAAAACTATTGCTACCTAAAACTAGTAAAACCTCATCTATATTACATAACAATGACCTAATATTAATATGACCTATACGTAAACTTGTGTTTTTTATTCGTTCAACTTGTAGGTTCTCAGACTTGAACCCCCTACCCTACGCATTATTCACTGCTTTGCGCGGCTGCTGGGACGGTGTTTGTTTGCGAACCTGAGTAGCCGAGGACGATCGTCGCGCGAGAGACATATTGCTGTCAGATCTGACAGCTCGCTGAGCACGTGGCGTGGCGTCAGTCCAGCTGGGCGCAGGTTTCATAGCTGTAACCTTGGCCGTCCTGCTCGGATAGCGGGGTGCGCCGGCGACAGCGGATGACTGACCTTGCGGGGTGGGGGTGGTCTCCACTGCTACTTTCACTTTCCCTGTAGTCTGCACGGAGAGCGCGCGAAGCTGCTGGTGTTGCAGCGCGGGAGGACTCTCGGTTGTGATTGGCTCAGAAGACGAATGGCTGCCAGTGTCCATTGATGCCAGAGTCGGCGGGAAGCTCACCGAGGCTACTACTGCACCTGCCAAGGGATGTGTCTCCGCGCTAGGGGATGGCTGATCTTGTACAGGGTGGGCCGAGTTACCGGGTGTTTCCTCCGCAGTGTCAACACTGGCCATTGACCGCTCCAGCTCCTTGCACCGCTCTACAGACCAGTGTTCGCCGTCAATGATCAGCTTATCAAATCGCAGATATGCATGGAATCCTTGCTCTCGAGCAGCTATTAGGTGCTTCTTTAGGAAATCTCGGATTCTTTTCACTTCATCCGAATAATCTTCGGATATGGCGAGCATGGTTCCCCGGAGCTTTCTTGACTCATTTAAGATTTTTATTTTGGTTTTAAATGAGAGAAGTTTGAACACAACGGGCCTCTTTTTATACCCTCCCCACGCACCAACCCGATGGGCGCGCTCAATCTCCCAATCCTGCAGTTGGATGCCTAGGTGATGTTTAAGGACATTTCTCACCTTTTCTTCCGTGAGAGCCCATGTTTCTCGCTCATCCTCTAGACAACCGTATAACACCAGGTTGTTTCTACGGGATTGATTTTCAAGATAGTCAATCTTATTACTTAGACTACCGCAGAGCGTCTTGAGATGAGAGTTCTCAGAACGCAGTTCCTCTATACCACTTTCGAGCACCGCAACTTTCGCACTCACAAATTCCTTAACATCGCGCACATTCTTGTCTGTTTGAGACAGTTGATCAAATAAGAGTTTTACAGAGGCGTTTGTGTCCTTGACCACGGTTAGAATGTCGCTCGTACCCTCCATGGTGAACACCCTATGGCGAGCTGAACAGGCTAGCGCTACGCCCCCACTGTTCTTCTTAGTAGTGTGAAGTAGGCGCCCCAAGCCACACGTGTAGCGGCAAGCAAACGCAGGAGTGGGCGGAGCCTATTTTTCGGCCTAGACTTCTGTTTCGGCCTAGCGCCCGAACCGAAATCTAAATTCACGTATCCACACTAACTTCACCTTTACCAGTTCTACTAACAATACCACTCATACTGTTCACTTTTGGCTACATAACTGACGCGTTATTATTACATTCTAACACGTCCAACACACAATTTGAACGGTATTCATTGTCACTCTTAGGCACTCGCACTATTTACATCCGCCATCTTCACACTGTACTGTATATTGCCGGTAGACATGTGTATCTGTGATGTGTACATGTATGTATGACATGTCCAGCTCAGCCAACTGGTGTGTGTACTGTATTGTGCCGGTAGACATGTGTATCTGTGATGTGTACATGTATGTATGACATGTCCAGCTGAGCCAACTGGTGTGTGTACTGTATTGTGCCGGTAGACATGTGTATCTGTGATGTGTACATGTATGTATGACATGTCCAGCTCAGCCAACTGGTGTGTGTACTGTATTGTGCCGGTAGACATGTGTATCTGTGATGTGTACATGTATGTATGACATGTCCAGCTCAGCCAACTGGTGTGTGTACTGTATTGTGCCGGTAGACATGTGTATCTGTGATGTGTACATGTATGACATGTCCAGCTCAGCCAACTGGTGTGTGTACTGTATTGTGCCGGTAGACATGTGTATCTGTGATGTGTACATGTATGACATGTCCCGCTCAGCCAACTGGTGTGTGTACTGTATTGTGCCGGTAGACATGTGTATCTGTGATGTGTTCATGTATGTATGACATGTCCAGCTCAGCCAACTGGTGTGTGTACTGTATTGTGCCGGTAGACATGTGTATCTGTGATGTGTACATGTATGTATGACATGTCCAGCTCAGCCAACTTGTGTGTGTATTGTATTGTGCCGGTAGACATTGTGTATCTGTGGTGTTTACATGTATGACATGTCCAGCTCAGCCAACTAGTGTGTGTACTGTATTGTGCCAGTAGACATGTGTATCTGTGATGTGTACATGTATGACATGTCCAGCTCAGCCAACTGGTGTGTGTACTGTATTGTGCCGGTAGACATGTGTATCTGTGATGTGTACATGTATGTATGACATGTCCAGCTCAGCCAACTTGTGTGTGTATTGTATTGTGCCGGTAGACATTGTGTATCTGTGGTGTTTACATGTATGACATGTCCAGCTCAGCCAACTGGTGTGTGTATTGTATTGTGCCGGTAGACATGTGTATCTGTGATGTGTACATGTATGTATGACATGTCCAGCTCAGCCAACTGGTGTGTGTACTGTATTGTGCCTGTAGACATGTGTATCTGTGATGTGTACATGTATGTATGACATGTCCAGCTCAGCCAACTGGTGTGTGTACTGTATTGTGCCGGTAGACATGTGTATCTGTGATGTGTACATGTATGTATGACATGTCCAGCTCAGTGAACTGGTGTGTGTACTGTATTGTGCCGGTAGACATGTGTATCTGTGATGTGTACATGTATGTATGACATGTCCAGCTCAGCCAACTGGTGTGTGTACTGTATTGTGCCAGTAGACATTGTGTATCTGTGATGTGTACATGTATGACATGTCCAGCTCAGCCAACTGGTGTGTGTACTGTATTGTGCCGGTAGACATTGTGTATCTGTGATGTTTACATGTATGACATGTCCAGCTCAGCCAACTGGTGTGTGTACTGTCTTGTGCCGGTAGACATGTGTATCTGTGATGTGTACATGTATGTATGACATGTCCAGCTCAGCCAACTGGTGTGTGAACTGTATTGTGCCGGTAGACATGTGTATCTGTGATGTTTACATGTATGTATGACATGTCCAGCTCAGCCAACTGGTGTGTGTACTGTATTTTGCCGATAGACATGTGTATCTGTGATGTGTACATGTATGTATGACATGTCCAGCTCAGCCAACTGGTGTGTGTACTGTATTGTGCCAGTAGACATGTGTATCTGTGATGTGTACATGTATGTATGACATGTCCAGCTCAGCCAACTGGTGTGTGTATTGTATTGTGCCAGTAGACATGTGTATCTGTGATGTGTACATGTATGTATGACATGTCCAGCTCAGCCAACTGGTGTGTGTACTGTATTGTGCCAGTAGACATGTGTATCTGTGATGTGTACATGTATGTATGACATGTCCAGCTCAGCCAACTGGTGTGTGAACTGTATTGTGCCGGTAGACATGTGTATCTGTGATGTTTACATGTATGTATGACATGTCCAGCTCAGCCAACTGGTGTGTGTACTGTATTTTGCCGATAGACATGTGTATCTGTGATGTGTACATGTATGTATGACATGTCCAGCTCAGCCAACTGGTGTGTGTACTGTCTTGTGCCGGTAGACATGTGTATCTGTGATGTGTACATGTATGTATGACATGTCCAGCTCAGCCAACTGGTGTGTGAACTGTATTGTGCCGGTAGACATGTGTATCTGTGATGTTTACATGTATGTATGACATGTCCAGCTCAGCCAACTGGTGTGTGTACTGTATTTTGCCGATAGACATGTGTATCTGTGATGTGTACATGTATGTATGACATGTCCAGCTCAGCCAACTGGTGTGTGTACTGTATTGTGCCGGTAGACATTGTGTATCTGTGATGTTTACATGTATGACATGTCCAGCTCAGCCAACTGGTGTGTGTACTGTCTTGTGCCGGTAGACATGTGTATCTGTGATGTGTACATGTATGTATGACATGTCCAGCTCAGCCAACTGGTGTGTGAACTGTATTGTGCCGGTAGACATGTGTATCTGTGATGTGTACATGTATGTATGACATGTCCAGCTCAGCCAACTGGTGTGTGAACTGTATTGTGCCGGTAGACATGTGTATCTGTGATGTGTACATGTATGTATGACATGTTCAGCTCAGCCAACTGGTGTGTGCACTGTATTGTGCCGGTAGACATGTGTATCTGTGATGTGTACATGTATGTATGACATGTCCAGCTCAGCCAACTGGTGTGTGTACTGTATTGTGCCGGTAGACATGTGTATCTGTGATGTGTACATGTATGTATGACATGTCCAGCTCAGCCAACTGGTGTGTGTACTGTATTGTGCCGGTAGACATGTGTATCTGTGATGTGTACATGTATGTATGACATGTCCAGCTCAGCCAACTGGTGTGTGTACTGTATTGTGCCGGTAGACATGTGTATCTGTGATGTGTACATGTATGTATGACATGTCCAGCTCAGCCAACTGGTGTGTGTACTGTATTGTGCCGGTAGACATGTGTATCTGTGATGTGTACATGTATGTATGACGTGTCCAGCTCAGCCAACTGGTGTGTGTACTGTATTGTGCCGGTAGACATGTGTATCTGTGATGTGTTCATGTATGTTTGACATGTCCAGCTCAGCCAACTGGTGTGTGTACTGTATTGTGCCGGTAGACATGTGTATCTGTGATGTATACATGTATGTATGACATGTCCAGCTCAGCCAACTGGTGTGTGTACTGTGTTGTGCCAGTTGACATTGTGTATCTGTGATGTGTACATGTATGTATGACATGTCCAGCTCAGCCAACTGGTGTGTGTACTGTATTGTGCCGGGAGACATGTGTATCTGTGATGTGTACATGTATGTATGACATGTCCAGCTCAGCCAACTGGTGTGTGTACTGTATTGTGAAGGTAGACATGTGTATCTGTGATGTGTACATGTATGTATGACATGTCCAGCTCAGCCAACTGGTGTGTGTACTGTATTGTGAAGGTAGACATGTGTATCTGTGATGTGTACATGTATGTATGACATGTCCAGCTCAGCCAACTGGTGTGTGTACTGTATTGTGCCGGTAGCCATGTGTATCTGTGATGTGTTCATGTATGTATGACATGTCCAGCTCAGCCAACTGGTGTGTGTACTGTATTGTGCCAGTTGACATTGTGTATCTGTGATGTGTACATGTATGTATGACATGTCCAGCTCAGCCAACTGGTGTGTGTACTGTATTGTGCCGGTAGACATGACTATCTGTGATGTGTACATGTATGTATGACATGTCCAGCTCAGCCAACTGGTGTGTGTACTGTATTGTGCCGGTAGACATGTGTATCTGTGATGTGTACATGTATGTATGACATGTCCAGCTCAGCCAACTGGTGTGTGTATTGTATTGTGCCAGTAGACATTGTGTATCTGTGATGTGTACATGTATGTATGACACGTCTAGCTCAGCCAACTGGTGTGTGTACTGTATTGTGCCAGTAGACATGTGTATCTGTGATGTGTACATGTATGTATGACATGCCCAGCTCAGCCAACTGGTGTGTGTACTGTATTGTGCCGGTAGACATGTGTATCTGTGATGTGTTCATGTATGTATGACATGTCCAGCTCAGCCAACTGGTGTGTGTACTGTATTGTGCCGGTAGACATGTGTATCTGTGATGTGTACATGTATGTATGACATGTCCAGCTCAGCCAACTGGTGTGTGTACTGTTTTGTGCCAGTAGACATGTGTATCTGTGATGTGTACATGTATGTATGACATGTCTAGCTCAGCCAACTGGTGTGTGTACTGTATTGTGCCAGTAGACATGTGTATCTGTGATGTGTACATGTATGTATGACACGTCCAGCTCAGCCAACTGGTGTGTGTACTGTTTTGTGCCACTAGACATGTGTATCTGTGATGTGTACATGTATGTATGACACGTCTAGCTCAGCCAACTGGTGTGTGTACTGTATTGTGCCAGTAGACATGTGTATCTGTGATGTGTACATGTATGTATGACATGTCCAGCTCAGCCAACTGGTGTGTGTACTGTATTGTGCCAGTAGACATGTGTATCTGTGATGTGTACATGTATGTATGACATGTCCAGCTCAGCCAACTGGTGTGTGTACTGTATTGTGCCAGTAGACATGTGTATCTGTGATGTGTACATGTATGTATGACATGTCCAGCTCAGCCAACTGGTGTGTGTACTGTATTGTGCCAGTAGACATGTGTATCTGTGATGTGTGCATGTATGTATGACATGTCCAGCTCAGCCAACTGGTGTGTGTACTGTATTTTGCCAGTAGACATGTGTATCTGTGATGTGTACATGTATGTATGACGTGTCCAGCTCAGCCAACTGGTGTGTGTACTGTATTGTGCCGGTAGACATGTGTATCTGTGATGTGTACATGTATGTATGACATGTCCAGCTCAGCCAACTGGTGTGTGTACTGTATTGTGCCAGTAGACTTTGTATCTGTGATGTGTACATGTATGTATGACATGTCCAGCTCAGCCAACTGGTGTGTGTACTGTATTGTGCCAGTAGACATGTGTATCTGTGATGTGTTCATGTATGTATGACATGACCAGCTCAGCCAACTGGTGTGTGTACTGTATTGTGCCGGTAGACATGTGTATCTGTGATGTGTACATGTATGTATGACATGACCAGCTCAGCCAACTGGTGTGTGTACTGTATTGTGCCGGTAGACATGTGTATCTGTGATGTGTACATGTATGTATGACATGTCCAGCTCAGCCAACTGGTGTGTGTACTGTATTGTGCCGGTAGACATGTGTATCTGTGATGTGTACATGTATGTATGACATGTCCAGCTCAGCCAACTGGTGTGTGTACTGTATTGTGCCAGTAGACATGTTTATCTGTGATGTGTACATGTATGTATGACGTGTCCAGCTCAGCCAACTGGTGTGTGTACTGTATTGTGCCGGTAGACATGTGTATCTGTGATGTGTACATGTATGTATGACATGACCAGCTCAGCCAACTGGTGTGTGTACTGTATTGTGCCAGTAGACATGTTTATCTGTGATGTGTACATGTATGTATGACGTGTCCAGCTCAGCCAACTGGTGTGTGTACTGTATTGTGCCAGTAGACATGTGTATCTGTGATGTGTACATGTATGTATGACGTGTCCAGCTCAGCCAACTGGTGTGTGTACTGTATTGTGCCAGTAGACATGTGTATCTGTGATGTGTACATGTATGTATGACGTGTCCAGCTCAGCCAACTGGTGTGTGTACTGTATTGTGCCAGTAGACATGTGTATCTGTGATGTGTACATGTATGTATGACGTGTCCAGCTCAGCCAACTGGTGTGTGTACTGTATTGTGCCAGTAGACATGTGTATCTGTGATGTGTACATGTATGTATGACGTGTCCAGCTCAGCCAACTGGTGTGTGTACTGTATTGTGCCGGTAGACATGTGTATCTGTGATGTGTACATGTATGTATGACATGTCCAGCTCAGCCAACTGGTGTGTGTACTGTATTGTGCCAGTAGACATGTGTATCTGTGATGTGTACATGTATGTATGACGTGTCCAGCTCAGCCAACTGGTGTGTGTACTGTATTGTGAAGGTAGACATGTGTATCTGTGATGTGAACATGTATGTATGACGTGTCCAGCTCAGCCAACTGGTGTGTGTACTGTATTGTGCCAGTAGACATGTGTATCTGTGATGTGTACATGTATGTATGACGTGTCCAGCTCAGCCAACTGGTGTGTGTACTGTATTGTGCCGGTAGACATGTGTATCTGTGATGTGTACATGTATGTATGACATGTCCAGCTCAGCCAACTGGTGTGTGTACTGTATTGTGCCAGTAGACATGTGTATCTGTGATGTGTACATGTATGTATGACATGTCCAGCTCAGCCAACTAGTGTGTGTACTGTATTGTGCCGGTAGACATGTGTATCTGTGATGTGTACATGTATGTATGACGTGTCCAGCTCAGCCAACTGGTGTGTGTACTGTATTGTGAAGGTAGACATGTGTATCTGTGATGTGAACATGTATGTATGACATGTCCAGCTCAGCCAACTGGTGTGTGAACTGTATTGTGCCAGTAGACATGTGTATCTGTGATGTGTACATGTATGTATGACATGTCCAGCTCAGCCAACTGGTGTGTGTACTGTATTGTGCCGGTAGACATGTGTATCTGTGATGTGTACATGTATGTATGACATGTCCAGCTCAGCCAACTGGTGTGTGTACTGTATTGTGCCGGTAGACATGTGTATCTGTGATGTGTACATGTATGTATGACGTGTCCAGCTCAGCCAACTGGTGTGTGTACTGTATTGTGCCAGTAGACATGTGTATCTGTGATGTGTACATGTATGTATGACATGTCCAGCTCAGCCAACTGGTGTGTGTACTGTATTGTGCCAGTAGACATGTGTATCTGTGATGTGTACATGTATGTATGACATGTCCAGCTCAGCCAACTGGTGTGTGTACTGTATTGTGAAGGTAGACATGTGTATCTGTGATGTGTACATGTATGTATGACATGTCCAGCTCAGCCAACTGGTGTGTGTACTGTATTGTGAAGGTAGACATGTGTATCTGTGATGTGAACATGTATGTATGACGTGTCCAGCTCAGCCAACTGGTGTGTGTACTGTATTGTGCCGGTAGACATGTGTATCTGTGATGTGTACATGTATGTATGACATGTCCAGCTCAGCCAACTGGTGTGTGTATTGTATTGTGCCAGTAGACATGTGTATCTGTGATGTGTACATGTATGTATGACGTGTCCAGCTCAGCCAACTGGTGTGTGTACTGTATTGTGCCAGTAGACATGTGTATCTGTGATGTGTACATGTATGTATGACATGTCCAGCTCAGCCAACTGGTGTGTGTACTGTATTGTGCCGGTAGACATGTGTATCTGTGATGTGTACATGTATGTATGACATGTTCAGCTCAGCCAACTGGTGTGTGTACTGTATTGTGCCAGTAGACATGTGTATCTGTGATGTGTGCATGTATGTATGACATGTTCAGCTCAGCCAACTGGTGTGTGTACTGTATTGTGCCAGTAGACATGTGTATCTGTGATGTGTGCATGTATGTATGACATGTTCAGCTCAGCCAACTGGTGTGTGTACTGTATTGTGCCAGTAGACATGTGTATCTGTGATGTGTACATGTATGTATGACGTGTCCAGCTCAGCCAACTGGTGTGTGTACTGTATTGTGCCGGTAGACATGTGTATCTGTGATGTGTACATGTATGTATGACATGTCCAGCTCAGCCAACTGGTGTGTGTACTGTATTGTGCCAGTAGACATGTGTATCTGTGATGTGTGCATGTATGTATGACATGTTCAGCTCAGCCAACTGGTGTGTGTACTGTATTGTGCCAGTAGACATGTGTATCTGTGATGTGTGCATGTATGTATGACATGTTCAGCTCAGCCAACTGGTGTGTGTACTGTATTGTGCCAGTAGACATGTGTATCTGTGATGTGTGCATGTATGTATGACATGTTCAGCTCAGCCAACTGGTGTGTGTACTGTATTGTGCCAGTAGACATGTGTATCTGTGATGTGTACATGTATGTATGACATGTCCGGCTCAGCCAACTGGTGTGTGTACTGTATTGTGCCAGTAGACATGTGTATCTGTGATGTGTGCATGTATGTATGACATGTCCAGCTCAGCCAACTGGTGTGTGTACTGTATTGTGCCAGTAGACATGTGTATCTGTGATGTGTGCATGTATGTATGACATGTTCAGCTCAGCCAACTGGTGTGTGTATTGTATTGTGCCAGTAGACATGTGTATCTGTGATGTGTGCATGTATGTATGACATGTTCAGCTCAGCCAACTGGTGTGTGTACTGTATTGTGCCAGTAGACATGTGTATCTGTGATGTGTGCATGTATGTATGACATGTTCAGCTGAGCCAACTGGTGTGTGTACTGTATTGTGCCAGTAGACATGTGTATCTGTGATGTGTGCATGTATGTATGACATGTTCAGCTCAGCCAACTGGTGTGTGTACTGTATTGTGCCAGTAGACATGTGTATCTGTGATGTGTGCATGTATGTATGACATGTTCAGCTCAGCCAACTGGTGTGTGTACTGTATTGTGCCGGTAGACATGTGTATCTGTGATGTGTGCATGTATGTATGACATGTTCAGCTCAGCCAACTGGTGTGTGTACTGTATTGTGCCGGTAGACATGTGTATCTGTGATGTGTACATGTATGTATGACATGTTCAGCTCAGCCAACTGGTGTGTGTACTGTATTGTGCCAGTAGACATGTGTATCTGTGATGTGTGCATGTATGTATGACATGTTCAGCTCAGCCAACTGGTGTGTGTACTGTATTGTGCCAGTAGACATGTGTATCTGTGATGTGTGCATGTATGTATGACATGTTCAGCTCAGCCAACTGGTGTGTGTACTGTATTGTGCCAGTAGACATGTGTATCTGTGATGTGTGCATGTATGTATGACATGTCCAGCTCAGCCAACTGGTGTGTGTACTGTATTGTGCCAGTAGACATGTGTATCTGTGATGTGTACATGTATGTATGACATGTCCAGCTCAGCCAACTGGTGTGTGTACTGTATTGTGGAGGTAGACATGTGTATCTGTGATGTGTACATGTATGTATGACATGACCAGCTCAGCCAACTGGTGTGTGTACTGTATTGTGCCAGTAGACATGTGTATCTGTGATGTGTACATGTATGTATGACATGTCCAGCTCAGCCAACTGGTGTGTGTATTGTATTGTGCCAGTAGACATGTGTATCTGTGATGTGTACATGTATGTATGACATGTCCAGCTCAGCCAACTGGTGTGTGTACTGTATTGTGCCGGTAGCCATGTGTATCTGTGATGTGTACATGTATGTATGACGTGTCCAGCTCAGCCAACTGGTGTGTGTACTGTATTGTGCCAGTAGACATGTGTATCTGTGATGTGTACATGTATGTATGACATGTCCAGCTCAGCCAACTGGTGTGTGTACTGTATTGTGCCATTAGACATGTGTATCTGTGATGTGTACATGTATGACACGTCCAGCTCAGCCAACTGGTGTGTGTACTGTATTGTGCCGGTAGACATGTGTATCTGTGATGTGTACATGTATGTATGACATGTCCAGCTCAGCCAACTGGTGTGTGTACTGTATTGTGCCGGTAGACATGTGTATCTGTGATGTGTACATGTATGTATGACATGTCCAGCTCAGCCAACTGGTGTGTGTACTGTATTGTGCCAATAGACATGTGTATCTGTGATGTGTGCATGTATGTATGACATGTCCAGCTCAGCCAACTGGTGTGTGTACTGTATTGTGCCGGTAGACATGTGTATCTGTGATGTGTACATGTATGTATGACATGTCCAGCTCAGCCAACTGGTGTGTGTACTGTATTGTGCCGGTAGACATGTGTATCTGTGATGTGTTACGAGGCGCACTGATTCCAGGCATCGGACACTGGGCTGACGAACGACCGTTCTTGTTGTGGCAAGACACTGAGCCACTGACGATTCGCTACGTTAGTTTCTGTACTTGGACCGGGGTGTGGGGCGAATACCACTTCAATTGCTTGAATAACAACAACACTGGTAACTTTATTTATTAATAAAACGTCCTATTTATGAACTATGGAAATTGTTCCACAAAAAATTACTTTGTTCTTTGTATTAAAATTTATTGCAGCTGATGGATTACATGAAGATGTCAAAGCGCGTACGGACATCGCATTGTAACCATTGTCAAGATTTCTAGGATAATTGTACATCTTGAACCATGCAGACTGTTTACATATTATTGCTATTTTTAAATATACACACTCTTCATGTGTGAAGGCTATTACTAATACTACCTTAATAATTAATATACATTTTACTTTCACCTTACTTATTAACCTACAATGTTTTTTTCATACCTATCATAAAATTGAGAATGTACTGTCTAATAAAATAAGAAATAAAAAAAACAAATAAGTTAAAATTAATTTTCCTAAAACTATCAACACTGTTGTCTAGCAAAAAATGTCAAGTATTAATTTAAACAGGTTCAGGTTTGTGATATTTTCTATTTCGTTGGGCAGGTAGTTAAACATCCTCTTCCCTGCATGGACAGGCCGGTGACGTGAACCTTCCATGAGTGGTTGTTATGAGCAGGTTGTCCCTGTGTTGGGTATCACCTGCTATGTCGCTACTCTCTAGCGTCGTCCCTGTGTTGGGTATCACCTGCTACTCCCTAGCGTCGTCCCTGTGTTGGGTATCACCTGCTATGTCGCTACTCCCTGTCGTCCCTGTGTTGGGTATCACCTGCTACTCCCTAGCGTCGTCCCTGTGTTGGGTATCACCTGCTATGTCGCTACTCCCTAGCGTCGTCCCAGTGTTGGGTATCACCTGTTATGTCGCTACTCCCTAGCGTCGTCCCTGTGTTGGGTATCACCTGCTACTCCCTAGCGTCGTCCCTGTGTTGGGTATCACCTGCTATGTCGCTACTCCCTAGCGGCGTCCCTGTGTTGTGTATCACCTGCTATGTCGCTACTCCCTAGCGTCGTCCCTGTGTTGGGTATCACCTGCTACTCCCTAGCGTCGTCCCTGTGTTGGGTATCACCTGCTATGTCGCTACTCCCTGTCGTCCCTGTGTTGGGTATCACCTGCTACTCCCTAGCGTCGTCCCTGTGTTGGGTATCACCTGCTATGTCGCTACTACCTAGCGTCGTCCCTGTGTTGGGTATCACCTGTTATGTCGCTACTCCCTAGCGTCGTCCCTGTGTTGGGTATCACCTGCTTTGTCGCTACTCCCTAGCGTCGTCCCTGTGTTGGGTATCACCTGCTATGTCACTACTCCCTAGCGTCGTCCCTGTGTTGGGTATCACCTGCTATGTCGCTACTCCCTAGCGTCGTCCCTGTGTTGGGTATCATCTGCTATGTCGCTACTCCCTAGCGTCGTCCCTGTGTTGGGTATCACCTGCTATGTCGCTACTCCCTAGCGTCGTCCCTGTGTTGGGTATCACCTGCTATGTCGCTACTCCCTAGCGTCGTCCCTGTGTGGGGTATCACCTGCTATGTCGCTACTCCCTAGCGTCGTCCCTGTGTGGGGTATCACCTGCTATGTCGCTACTCCCTAGCGTCGTCCCTGTGTTGGGTATCACCTGCTATGTCGCTACTCCCTAGCGTCGTCCCTGTGTTGGGTATCACCTGCTATGTCGCTACTCCCTAGCGTCGTCCCTGTGTTGGGTATCACCTGCTATGTCGCTACTCCCTAGCGTCGTCCCTGTGTTGGGTATCACCTGCTATGTCGCTACTCCCTAGCGTCGTCCCTGTGTTGGGTATCACCTGCTATGTCGCTACTCCCTCTCGTCGTCCCTGTGTTGGGTATCACCTGCTATGTCGCTACTCTCTAGCGTCGTCCCTGTGTTGGATATCACCTGCTATGTCGCTACTCCCTAGCGTCGTCCCTGTGTTGGGTATCACCTGCTATGTCGCTACTCTCTAGCGTCGTCCCTGTGTTGGATATCACCTGCTATGTCGCTACTCCCTAGCGTCGTCCCTGTGTTGGGTATCACCTGCTATGTCGCTACTCCCTAGCGTCGTCCCTGTGTTGGGTATCACCTGCTATGTCGCTACTCTCTAGCGTCGTCCCTGTGTTGGATATCACCTGCTATGTCGCTACTCCCTAGCGTCGTCCCTGTGTTGGGTATCACCTGCTATGTCGCTACTCCCTAGCGTCGTCCCTGTGTTGGGTATCACCTGCTATGTCGCTACTCCCTAGCGTCGTCCCTGTGTTGGGTATCACCTGCTACTCCCTAGCGTCGTCCCTGTGTTGGGCATCACCTGCTATGTCGCTACTCCCTAGCGTCGTCCCTGTGTTGGGTATGTTATAAATAACCATACATGAACATTACTTTAGTTTCATCTTTATTTATTTAGCATATTTATAGTATTCAGATTATTGTTTACCTAATTATTAAATGACAAGTACAAGTACGCCTATCAAGAAGGCGGTGAGCTGAGGAGGTCAAGGTGATTGTCTGGCGGTAGGGTTTTGTTTTTTAGATCAGTTCTGTTTGTAAGTTTGTAAGAGGAGCTAGGTAAGTCAAGCTCTAGTTCTGTATCATAGAGTTCAGTATTTAGTAAGTAATTAATAAGTTCTGGTAAATAAATACACATCCATTCAATAAGTCATCTGAAGTGTGCTTATTTTCGTCGCCAGTCCCGTCAGCTCCTCACATTTCAGAAGTGGTGATAAGAATATTTAGCACCAGCCCATCGTCCGACCATCATAATATCAGCCTTGAAAACGGTAAGCTACCACGTGTTGTGCGTGTTGATTTAGTAAAAAGAGAAAGTTATAACAAGCTACATTTATTGTACGTTGCGATATTCCGGACAAATTTTTTTTGTGCATTTAAAAACGTTTTTGAACCGTCCGTACTCCGAGTAATAAATATCCGTCGAAAATGTATTTCATTTCATTGTTAGCCGCCATGTTTTCGTAGGAAAAAAAAGACGCGCAAATTGTGTTCCTAGCCGATGTACGGACTGCCTCTTGCCTCGTAAGCGGAGCCAAGCACCACAGCCTGCTAGACGTGTTGACGGAATACTAACAATCGATTTCTGCCGTGATATCGACATCGATCTTAAGATGAGTGAAGCGGGAAACTCAAATGATATGCTCAATTTAAATAATTTAAATCTCTTATCAGCTGTCAGTAGTCAACAATCCGAGGTACTACCAGTAACTACAGACATGTACCAACCAGTAACATCATCTGTCTCTGGACATACGCCCGAAGTACCTGCTGGAATTAGCCCACCAGTTTCACAAGGCCCTGAAGAGAGCTTTAGCGTTCGTGATTTCATGAAATTTATTTTAGAGCAAAACCAGCAGCGTGACCAAATGTTGATGTCAATTCTTGAATCTCGAAATATGGTACCACCTGAAAAACCTAATTCATATCATGTAATGCCCGATCTCGCTCGCAACATTCCCAAGTTCACAGGAGAAGGATCTAGTAACCAGGCACTAGACTGGTTACACTCGCTAGAGAGTGTATCCATGCTTCACCAGTGGCCGGAAGCATTCACTTTAGAAGCAGCGAGGACACATCTGGTGGGGGCTGCTCACCATTGGTACTGCGCCAACAGGGACGAAATTACTTCTCTCGCGTTATTTAAGTATAGATTTCGAAACACATTCGTCGGCTCCATCAGTTTGCCTGAGCTATGGAAAAAGATGTCCACACGGGTTCAGGGCCGAACCGAAAACACCAGTTTATACTTCCACGAAAAAGTCCGTTTATGTAAGGATCTATCATTGTCATTTGAAGATACCAAGAAACAAATTTGTATTGGTATGTTCTCCCGTTCCCTAACCTCCATGCTTCTGTCCCGTTACCATCACGATCTTGACTCCTTGTTACGCGACATCCGAGATTTTGAAGAGGTCGATCGCGAGCGCGCCAGCCGTATTAACTCTATGCGACAGACCGATGACAGGAAACGAGACTTCCAACCACGCTCTTCGGTCAGTCAAACGATCGCTACTCCACAATCTATCAGTACCAACAGCCCCGCAAGTAGATCTCAAGTATCGAACACGTCACATGTCCAGTCACACGTAAGTTCTTTTAAGCACGAGACCAGACAACCGTTGGTAAATGATAGTGGGGACAGGTTGTGTTATAACTGTTGCAAATACGGGCACATTGGACGTGACTGTCCGCAACCTCTGCGAAAGCTACTTTGCTTAAAATGCCATAGTACAGACCATACGCAAAGACATTGCCCGAATCAAGTAGCACCTGTGCCTCAATCAAACGATCGTGCGTCGGTCCCTCAAGCAAATAGACAATATTCTGTTTCTCATGCAACTCCGGCTAATACTGTGAATAAATTTGTTAAAAATGCTAAGCTCAATGACACCACAGTGCAAGCATTAATTGACCCTGGCAGTGCTTGTTGCACCATTAGAGCTTCTGCCGCAATCAAGTGTCAGCTTTCAGTACAATCAGCCGAAGACACCCTGTATGGCTTTGGTGATACCGCACAAGCCGCTACCACTGTGCTTGGTAAATCCACTGTCACGATCGGCATAGATACTGTATCCTCAAGTGTGTCTGCATTTATTGTCCCCGACAAGGCACAACCACTTGATCTTCTCGTGGGCCGTACCTGGACTGAACTTCCACATATTGCCTACATCAGACTGGATGATTCACTTCACTTTGGATACCGCACCACAGATCCGTTCAGAGGCCTTCAAGTGACTAATACATCCGAAAAACTTAAGTTATCAGTGGAGCATGACACGATATTACAGTCGAACTCGATCAATTATGTTCGAACTACATGTGACCTGCCAAGTGGTCTACTTTTACTACCACAATCGTCAAAACATGATATGTTGCTCGAAATCCATGACAATAGTGTTGTGATTCCTATTGTTAATCACGGACCTGAGTCATGCACTCTCGCCGCAGGCTCCAGTTTAGGTCGTGCAGAAGAAGTCAATCTGTACACTGCGCACCTGACTGATCAACTGAGCACCCATCAACTGATCACCGATAAGAAACCTGATCCCTTGCCTATTAGTAGTGATGATATCATTACAGGACCCGCCATCACGCCAGAACAAAAACATCAGCTCGAACAGCTTCTCAACGAATACCGTTGCTGTTTTGCGCAATCACTTGATGAACTTGGATGTACGCATCTCTTAACGATGGACATCGAAGAAACAGAAGGCAGCAAACCAGTCGCATCTAAACCATATCGAGCCAGCAAGCAAGAACGTTTGGAAATTGATAAGATCGTCTCCGAGTGGAAACAACATGGACTTGTTACGGACACTACGTCACCATATGCCAGCCCAGTGCTCTTGGTAAAGAAGAAATCAGGCGAACAACGTCTTGTCGTCGACTACCGCCGCCTGAATGCACAGACCGTGAAAGAACCGTACCCACTTCCGAGCATAGATGATCAACTGGAACAGCTATCTGGAGCGAAATTCTTCACTGTACTCGACTTGGCACATGGCTATCTTCAGGTGCCCCTTTCTGAAGACGCCAAAGCAAAAACTGCATTCATCACACCGGACACTACAGGACAGTTTGAGAGGCTCATATTCAGGCTTGCAAATGGTCCTGCAACATTCACCCGTTTGATGTCTCGAGTCCTTGGATCACTGCGAATCACTGTTGCGATGTGTTATTTGGACGATATTTTGATTGTTTCTAAGACTTGGGAGGAGATGCTCGAAAAGTTGACATTAGTCCTTCAAGCCCTCAAGATGGCTAACTTAACGTTAAAACTGCGTAAATGCGAATTTGGCAAGAGCAAAGTAAATTTTCTCGGGTTCCAGATATCTGAAGGTCAGCTTTTTCCAGGACAACAAAAGATTAGAGCCATAGAGGAATACCCCACTCCGAAGGATGCCCATGAAGTACGCCGTTATTTGGGTTTGGCTTCCTTTTTCCGACGGTTCATTAAGAACTTTGCTGAACGTGCGGAACCCTTGACACGTCTGACAAAGCAAACTGTACAATTTCAATGGGACACCGAACAAGAAAAATCCTTCCGTGATATCCAACAAGCCCTTGTATCAAAGCCCTGTCTGCAGTTATACAACCCAGCGGCACGGACAGAAGTCCACACAGACGCAAGTGCAAATGGCATTGCTGGTATGCTGTTACAGGAAAATGACCAAGGTCAACTCTGCTTGGTTTATTGTGTGAGCCGTAGGACATCACCAGCAGAACGATTGTACCATTCAAGCAAGCTGGAACTACTAGCCATCATATGGACTATTGATCGATTACGTCAGTTCCTTCTTGACATTGCCTTCACAGTAGTTACCGACTGTCAAGCTCTCATATACCTGAACGCTAAGCGGACAATGAATCCACAAATAGCGCGTTGGTATAATCTAATCCAAGAATATAGTATTACGGACATACGCCATCGCCCTGGCACACGTATGAGCCATGTTGATGCGATGAGTCGTGCTCCAGTAGAAGATGCAGGAAACGACATTATGGATTCGGTACTCGATAACCGCCTTGATGTCCTTGTTTCCATGACCCTGTCTGACCAAGTCCTCTTGTTTCAAAGAAGTGATGACTATCTCAAGCAAATCATCCTCATTCTGCAGAAACCCCAAGATGAAAGGAGCCAGCATGAAAATCAGATGACATCAGGTTACTCCTTAGATGATGGACGATTATTTAAAACTGTAATTCAAAATGG
Organism: Isoperla grammatica; assembly: GCA_945910005.1. Classification (NCBI taxonomy): domain Eukaryota; kingdom Metazoa; phylum Arthropoda; class Insecta; order Plecoptera; family Perlodidae; genus Isoperla; species Isoperla grammatica. Next base: position 19,985,769 of record OX246749.1, on the reverse strand, counting down.
TAAAGAGTGTCTGCTTTACGTCCTTCCGAAATCGATGCGGAAGAGCTTAGTCGTCAAGTTCCATGACTTGATGGGTCATTTTTCTCTTGACCGTGTGATAGCAAAAATCACGGAGACATACTGGTTTCCTGGTATGCGCCGGTATGTACGGCAGCACATAAAGATGTGTTTAGACTGTTTACTGTACAAAGCACGCAGTGGGAAAGAACCAGGATTTTTGCACCCTATCCCAGCTGGTGAACGACCGTTTTCTGTCATCAACATTGACCATTTAGGACCCTTTGTTCGTAGTTCGAAAGGCAATCAAGAAATCTTGGTATTGATAGACAACTTGACTAAGTTCGTGAAGCTATACCCTGTCAAAGACACGTCTACGAATAATGTATTAAAGTGTCTTGATGACTTTATCTTGGATAAAGGCCTACCCGATAAAATAATTTCTGATCGAGGTTCTTGTTTCACGTCGAAACGTTTTTCTGACTTTTGTTTGTCGTAATTGGAATTCATCATACCTTGAACAGCACCAAGCATCCTCGTGCAAATGGTCAGGTCGAGCGCGTCAATAGAACCCTGTTACCAGTTCTATCGATTGCCGTTGAGAGTGAAAATCATCGCGACTGGGACAAACATGTGAAACGATGCGAAAGAGACTTGAATTGTGCGGTTTCGAAAACAACAGGTAAAACCCCATTCGAACTCCTCCATGGTTATAAACCTAGATTTTATGACGGTGTGTTACATCAAATAGCAGCGACTTCCAGCAGCGACACTTGGACGCGCCCGGAGGAACTACAAGCGACTGCCCGAGACAACATTGAACAAGCGCAACGGAAGATGAAAGTGGCGCATGACAAAAAACGTTACATAGGCTTAACCTATGACGTAGGCGAGATTGTATTTATGAAAAAAGCACCGGTTAGTTGTGGAGCCCCGACTAAAACTCATCCAAAGTTTCGCGGACCTTTAGTTGTTGTCGAGGTTCTACCATCCGACACGTATCGTGTGAGCCAGCTCGACGATTCCGAATCTGGACGCTTTTACTCAACGTCAGCCCACGTATCCCAACTGAAACCGTGGAAATGTGTCAACTTAGACGACGATGATAACAGCAGTGACAGCAGCGACAATGATATGCCTGACAAATTGGACGCTCGCTCTGTTCACAGTACTGACTCATCAGAAGACCTGCCATCACGACGACCACAACGGATGACTAAAAAACCAGACTATTTAAAATACTTTGTGTAAGACGATAACATTTCACGTTACCACCGGTTAATTGCGGCCAATTAACAACAGGATGGCCGAGTGTTATAAATAACCATACATGAACATTACTTTAGTTTCATCTTTATTTATTTAGCATATTTATAGTATTCAGATTATTGTTTACCTAATTATTAAATGACAAGTACAAGTACGCCTATCAAGAAGGCGGTGAGCTGAGGAGGTCAAGGTGATTGTCTGGCGGTAGGGTTTTGTTTTTTAGATCAGTTCTGTTTGTAAGTTTGTAAGAGGAGCTAGGTAAGTCAAGCTCTAGTTCTGTATCATAGAGTTCAGTATTCAGTAAGTAATTAATAAGTTCTGGTAAATAAATACACATCCATTCAATAAGTCATCTGAAGTGTGCTTATTTTCGTCGCCAGTCCCGTCAGCTCCTCACAGGTATCACCTGCTATGTCGCTACTCCCTAGCGTCGTCCCTGTGTTGGGTATCACCTGCTATGTCGCTACTCCCTAGCGTCGTCCCTGTGTTAGGTATCACCTGCTATGTCGCTACTCTCTAGCGTCGTCCCTGTGTTGGATATCACCTGCTATGTCGCTACTCCCTAGCGTCGTCCCTGTGTTGGGTATCATCTGCTATGTCGCTACTCCCTAGCGTCGTCCCTGTGTTGGGTATCACCTGCTATGTCGCTACTTCCTAGCGTCGTCCCTGTGTTGGGTATCACCTGCTATGTCGCTACTCCCTAGCGTCGTCCCTGTGTTGGGTATCACCTGCTATGTCGCTACTCCCTAGCGTCGTCCCTGTGTTGGGGACCACCTGCTATGTCGCTACTCCCTAGCGTCGTCCCTGTGTTGGGTATCACCTGCTATGTCGCTACTCCCTAGCGTCGTCCCTGTGTTGGGTATCACCTGCTATGTCGCTACTCCCTAGCGTCGTCCCTGTGTTGGGTATCACCTGCTATGTCACTACTCCCTAGCGTCGTCCCTGTGTTGGGTATCACCTGCTATGTCACTACTCCCTAGCGTCGTCCCTGTGTTGGGTATCACCTGCTACTCCCTAGCGTCGTCCCTGTGTTGGGTATCACCTGCTATGTCGCTACTCCCTAGCGTCGTCCCTGTGTTGGGGACCACCTGCTATGTCGCTACTCCCTAGCGTCGTCCCTGTGTTGGGTATCACCTGCTATGTCACTACTCTCTAGCGTCGTCCCTGTGTTGGGTATCACCTGCTATGTCACTACTCCCTAGCGTCGTCCCTGTGTTGGGTATCACCTGCTATGTCGCTACTCCCTAGCGTCGTCCCTGTGTTGGGTATCATCTGCTATGTCGCTACTCCCTAGCGTCGTCCCTGTGTTGGGTATCACCTGCTATGTCGCTACTTCCTAGCGTCGTCCCTGTGTTGGGTATCACCTGCTATGTCACTACTCCCTAGCGTCGTCCCTGTGTTGGGTATCACCTGCTATGTCACTACTCCCTAGCGTCGTCCCTGTGTTGGATATCACCTGCTATGTCGCTACTCCCTAGCGTCGTCCCTGTGTTGGGTATCATCTGCTATGTCGCTACTCCCTAGCGTCGTCCCTGTGTTGGGTATCACCTGCTATGTCGCTACTTCCTAGCGTCGTCCCTGTGTTGGGTATCACCTGCTATGTCGCTACTCCCTAGCGTCGTCCCTGTGTTGGGTATCACCTGCTATGTCGCTACTCCCTAGCGTCGTCCCTGTGTTGGGTATCACCTGCTATGTCACTACTCCCTAGCGTCGTCCCTGTGTTGGGTATCACCTGCTAAACCACTACTCCCTAGCGTCGTCCCTGTGTTGGGTATCACCTGCTATGTCACTACTCCCTAGCGTCGTCCCTGTGTTGGGTATCACCTGCTATGTCACTACTCCCTAGCGTCGTCCCTGTGTTGGGTATCACCTGCTATGTCGCTACTCCCTAGCGTCGTCCCTGTGTTGGGTATCACCTGCTATGTCGCTACTCCCTAGCGTCGTCCCTGTGTTGGGTATCACCTGCTATGTCACTACTCCCTAGCGTCGTCCCTGTGTTGGGTATCACCTGCTATGTCGCTACTCCCTAGCGTCGTCCCTGTGTTGGGTATCACCTGCTATGTCGCTACTCCCTAGCGTCGTCCCTGTGTTGGGCATCACCTGCTATGTCGCTACTCCCTAGCGTCGTCCCTGTGTTGGGTATCACCTGCTATGTCGCTACTCCCTAGCGTCGTCCCTGTGTTGGGTATCACCTGCTATGTCGCTACTCCTTAGCGTCGTCCCTGTGTTGGGTATCACCTGCTATGTCGCTACTCCCTAGCGTCGTCCCTGTGTGGGGCATTAACTTCTATGTCGCTACTCCCTAGCGTCGTCCCTGTGTTGGGTATCACCTGCTATGTCGCTACTCCCTAGCGTCGTCCCTGTGTTGGGTATACACCTGCTATGTCGCTACTCCCTAGCGTCGTCCCTGTGTTGGGTATCACCTGCTATGTCGCTACTCCCTAGCGTCGTCCCTGTGTTGGGTATACACCTGCTATGTCGCTACTCCCTAGCGTCGTCCCTGTGTTGGGCATCACCTGCTATGTCGCTACTCCCTAGCGTCGTCCCTGTGTTGGGTATCACCTGCTATGTCGCTACTCCCTAGCGTCGTCCCTGTGTTGGGTATCACCTGCTATGTCGCTACTCCCTAGCGTCGTCCCTGTGTTGGGTATCACCTGCTATGTCACTACTCCCTAGCGTCGTCCCTGTGTTGGGTATCACCTGCTATGTCGCTACTCCCTAGCGTCGTCCCTGTGTTGGGTATCACCTGCTATGTCGCTACTCCCTAGCGTCGTCCCTGTGTTGGGTATCACCTGCTATGTCGCTACTCCCTAGCGTCGTCCCTGTGTTGGGTATCATCTGCCATGTCGCTACCCCCTAGCGTCGTCCCTGTGTTGGGTATCACCTGCTATGTCGCTACTCCCTAGCGTCGTCCCTGTGTTGGGCATCACCTGCTATGTCGCTACTCCCTAGCGTCGTCCCTGTGTTGGGTATCACCTGCTATGTCGCTGCTCCCTAGCGTCGTCCCTGTGTTGGGTATCACCTGCTATGTCGCTACTCCCTAGCGTCGTCCCTGTGTTGGGTATCACCTGCTATGTCGCTACTCCTTAGCGTCGTCCCTGTGTTGGGTATCACCTGCTATGTCGCTACTCCCTAGCGTCGTCCCTGTGTGGGGCATTAACTTCTATGTCGCTACTCCCTAGCGTCGTCCCTGTGTTGGGTATCACCTGCTATGTCGCTACTCCCTAGCGTCGTCCCTGTGTTGGGTATACACCTGCTATGTCGCTACTCCCTAGCGTCGTCCCTGTGTTGGGTATCACCTGCTATGTCGCTACTCCCTAGCGTCGTCCCTGTGTTAGGTATCACCTGATACTCCCTAGCGTCGTCCCTGTGTTGGGTATCACCTGCTATGTCGCTACTCCCTAGCGTCGTCCCTGTGTTGGGTATCACCTGCTATGTCGCTACTCCCTAGCGTCGTCCCTGTGTTGGATATCACCTGCTATGTCGCTACTCCCTAGCGTCGTCCCTGTGTTGGGTATCACCTGCTATGTCGCTACTCCCTAGCGTCGTCCCTGTGTTGGGTATCACCTGCTATGTCGCTACTCCCTAGCGTCGTCCCTGTGTTGGGTATCACCTGCTATGTCGCTACTCCCTAGCGTCGTCCCTGTGTTGGGTATTACCTGCTAGGTCGCTACTCCCTAGCGTCGTCCCTGTGTTGGGTATCACCTGCTATGTCGCTACTCCCTAGCGTCGTCCCTGTGTTGGGTATCACCTGCTATGTCGCTACTCCCTAGCGTCGTCCCTGTGTTGGGTATCACCTGCTATGTCGCTACTCCCTAGCGTCGTCCCTGTGTTAGGTATCACCTGCTATGTCGCTACTCCCTAGCGTCGTCCCTCTGTTGGGTATCACCTGCTATGTCGCTACTCCCTAGCGTCGTCCCTGTGTTGGGTATCACCTGCTATGTCGCTACTCCCTAGCGTCGTCCCTGTGTTGGGTATCACCTGCTATGTCGCTACTCCCTAGCGTCGTCCCTGTGTTAGGTATCACCTGCTACTTCCTAGCGTCGTCCCTGTGTTGGGTATCACCTGCTATGTCGCTACTCCCTAGCGTCGTCCCTGTGTTGGATATCACCTGCTATGTCGCTACTCCCTAGCGTCGTCCCTGTGTTGGGTATCACCTGCTATGTCGCTACTCCCTAGCGTCGTCCCTGTGTTGGGTATCACCTGCTATGTCGCTACTCCCTAGCGTCGTCCCTGTGTTGGGTATCACCTGCTATGTCGCTACTCCTTAGCGTCGTCCCTGTGTTGGGTATCACCTGCTATGTCGCTACTCCCTAGCGTCGTCCCTGTGTTGGGTATCACCTGCTATGTCGCTACTCCCTAGCGTCGTCCCTGTGTTGGGTATCACCTGCTATGTCGATACTCCCTAGCGTCGTCCCTGTGTTGGGTATCACCTGCTATGTCGCTGCTCCCTAGCGTCGTCCCTGTGTTGGGTATCACCTGCTATGTCGCTACTCCCTAGCGTCATCCCTGTGTTGGGTATCACCTGCTATGTCGCTACTCCCTAGCGTCGTCCCTGTGTTGGGTATCACCTGCTATGTCGCTACTCCCTAGCGTCGTCCCTGTGTTGGGCATCACCTGCTATGTCGCTACTCCCTAGCGTCGTCCCTGTGTTGGGTATCACCTGCTATGTCGCTACTCCCTAGCGTCGTCCCTGTGTTGGGTATCACCTGCTTCTCCCTAGCGTCGTCCCTGTGTTGGGTATCACCTGCTATGTCGCTACTCCCTAGCGTCGTCCCTGTGTTGGGTATCACCTGCTATGTCGCTACTCCCTAGCGTCGTCCCTGTGTTGGGTATCACCTGCTATGTCGCTACTCCCTAGCGTCGTCCCTGTGTTGGGTATCACCTGCTATGTCGCTACTCCCTAGCGTCGTCCCTGTGTTGGGTATCACCTGCTATGTCGCTACTCCCTAGCGTCGTCCCTGTGTTGGGTATCACCTGCTATGTCGCTACTCCCTAGCGTCGTCCCTGTGTTGGGTATCACCTGCTATGTCGCTACTCCCTAGCGTCGTCCCTGTGTTGGGTATCACCTGCTATGTCGCTACTCCCTAGCGTCGTCCCTGTGTTGGGTATCACCTGCTATGTCGCTACTCCCTAGCGTCGTCCCTGTGTTGGGTATCACCTGCTATGTCGCTACTCCCTAGCGTCGTCCCTGTGTTGGGTATCACCTGCTATGTCGCTACTCCCTAGCGTCGTCCCTGTGTTGGGTATCACCTGCTATGTCGCTACTCCCTAGCGTCGTCCCTGTGTTGGGTATCACCTGCTATGTCGCTACTCCCTAGCGTCGTCCCTGTGTTGGGTATCACCTGCTATGTCGCTACTCTCTAGCGTCGTCCCTATGTTGGGTATCACCTGCTACTCCCTAGCGTCGTCCCTGTGTTGGGTATCACCTGCTATGTCGCTACTCCCTAGCGTCGTCCCTGTGTTGGGTATCACCTGCTATGTCGCTACTCCCTAGCGTCGTCCCTGTGTTGGGTATCATCTGCCATGTCGCTACCCCCTAGCGTCGTCCCTGTGTTGGGTATCACCTGCTATGTCGCTACTCCCTAGCGTCGTCCCTGTGTTGGGCATCACCTGCTATGTCGCTACTCCCTAGCGTCGTCCCTGTGTTGGGTATCACCTGCTATGTCGCTGCTCCCTAGCGTCGTCCCTGTGTTGGGTATCACCTGCTATGTCGCTACTCCCTAGCGTCGTCCCTGTGTTGGGTATCACCTGCTATGTCGCTACTCCTTAGCGTCGTCCCTGTGTTGGGTATCACCTGCTATGTCGCTACTCCCTAGCGTCGTCCCTGTGTGGGGCATTAACTTCTATGTCGCTACTCCCTAGCGTCGTCCCTGTGTTGGGTATCACCTGCTATGTCGCTACTCCCTAGCGTCGTCCCTGTGTTGGGTATACGCCTGCTATGTCGCTACTCCCTAGCGTCGTCCCTGTGTTGGGTATCACCTGCTATGTCGCTACTCCCTAGCGTCGTCCCTGTGTTAGGTATCACCTGATACTCCCTAGCGTCGTCCCTGTGTTGGGTATCACCTGCTATGTCGCTACTCCCTAGCGTCGTCCCTGTGTTGGGTATCACCTGCTATGTCGCTACTCCCTAGCGTCGTCCCTGTGTTGGATATCACCTGCTATGTCGCTACTCCCTAGCGTCGTCCCTGTGTTGGGTATCACCTGCTATGTCGCTACTCCCTAGCGTCGTCCCTGTGTTGGGTATCACCTGCTATGTCGCTACTCCCTAGCGTCGTCCCTGTGTTGGGTATCACTTGCTATGTCGCTACTCCCTAGCGTCGTCCCTGTGTTGGGTATTACCTGCTAGGTCGCTACTCCCTAGCGTCGTCCCTGTGTTGGGTATCACCTGCTATGTCGCTACTCCCTAGCGTCGTCCCTGTGTTGGGTATCACCTGCTATGTCGCTACTCCCTAGCGTCGTCCCTGTGTTGGGTATCACCTGCTATGTCGCTACTCCCTAGCGTCGTCCCTGTGTTGGGTATCACCTGCTATGTCGCTACTCCCTAGCGTCGTCCCTCTGTTGGGTATCACCTGCTATGTCGCTACTCCCTAGCGTCGTCCCTGTGTTGGGTATCACCTGCTATGTCGCTACTCCCTAGCGTCGTCCCTGTGTTGGGTATCACCTGCTATGTCGCTACTCCCTAGCGTCGTCCCTGTGTTAGGTATCACCTGCTACTCCCTAGCGTCGTCCCTGTGTTGGGTATCACCTGCTATGTCGCTACTCCCTAGCGTCGTCCCTGTGTTGGATATCACCTGCTTTGTCGCTACTCCCTAGCGTCGGCCCCTGGTTGGGTATCACCTGCTATGTCGCTACTCCCTAGCGTCGTCCCTGTGTTGGGTATCACCTGCTATGTCGCTACTCCCTAGCGTCGTCCCTGTGTTGGGTATCACCTGCTATGTCGCTACTCCTTAGCGTCGTCCCTGTGTTGGGTATCACCTGCTATGTCGCTACTCCCTAGCGTCGTCCCTGTGTTGGGTATCACCTGCTATGTCGCTACTCCCTAGCGTCGTCCCTGTGTTGGGTATCACCTGCTATGTCGATACTCCCTAGCGTCGTCCCTGTGTTGGGTATCACCTGCTATGTCGCTGCTCCCTAGCGTCGTCCCTGTGTTGGGTATCACCTGCTATGTCGCTACTCCCTAGCGTCATCCCTGTGTTGGGTATCACCTGCTATGTCGCTACTCCCTAGCGTCGTCCCTGTGTTGGGTATCACCTGCTATGTCGCTACTCCCTAGCGTCGTCCCTGTGTTGGGCATCACCTGCTATGTCGCTACTCCCTAGCGTCGTCCCTGTGTTGGGTATCACCTGCTATGTCGCTACTCCCTAGCGTCGTCCCTGTGTTGGGTATCACCTGCTTCTCCCTAGCGTCGTCCCTGTGTTGGGTATCACCTGCTATGTCGCTACTCCCTAGCGTCGTCCCTGTGTTGGGTATCACCTGCTATGTCGCTACTCCCTAGCGTCGTCCCTGTGTTGGGTATCACCTGCTATGTCGCTACTCCCTAGCGTCGTCCCTGTGTTGGGTATCACCTGCTATGTCGCTACTCCCTAGCGTCGTCCCTGTGTTGGGTATCACCTGCTATGTCGCTACTCCCTAGCGTCGTCCCTGTGTTGGGTATCACCTGCTATGTCGCTACTCCCTAGCGTCGTCCCTGTGTTGGGTATCACCTGCTATGTCGCTACTCCCTAGCGTCGTCCCTGTGTTGGGTATCACCTGCTATGTCGCTACTCCCTAGCGTCGTCCCTGTGTTGGGTATCACCTGCTATGTCGCTACTCCCTAGCGTCGTCCCTGTGTTGGGTATCACCTGCTATGTCGCTACTCCCTAGCGTCGTCCCTGTGTTGGGTATCACCTGCTATGTCGCTACTCCCTAGCGTCGTCCCTGTGTTGGGTATCACCTGCTATGTCGCTACTCCCTAGCGTCGTCCCTGTGTTGGGTATCACCTGCTATGTCGCTACTCCCTAGCGTCGTCCCTGTGTTGGGTATCACCTGCTATGTCGCTACTCTCTAGCGTCGTCCCTATGTTGGGTATCACCTGCTACTCCCTAGCGTCGTCCCTGTGTTGGGTATCACCTGCTATGTCGCTACTCCCTAGCGTCGTCCCTGTGTTGGGTATCACCTGCTAAGTCGCTACTCCCTAGCGTCGTCCCTGTGTTGGGTATCACCTGCTATGTCGCTACTCCCTAGCGTCGTCCCTGTGTTGGGTATCACCTGCTACTCCCTAGCGTCGTCCCTGTGTTGGGTATCACCTGCTATGTCGCTACTCCCTAGCGTCGTCCCTGTGTTGGGTATCACCTGCTATGTCGCTACTCCCTAGCGTCGTCCCTTTGTTGGGTATTACCTGCTTTGTCGCTACTCCCTAGCGTCGTCCCTGTGTTGGGTATCACCTGCTATGTCGCTACTCCTTAGCGTCGTCCCTGTGTTGGGTATAACCTGCTATGTCGCTACTCCCTAGCGTCGTCCCTGTGTTGGGTATCACCTGCTATGTCGCTACTCCCTAGCGTCGTCCCTGTGTTGGGTATTACCTGCTTCTCCCTAGCGTCGTCCCTGTGTTGGGTATCACCTGCTATGTCGCTACTCCCTAGCGTCGTCCCTGTGTTGGGTATCACCTGCTATGTCGCTACTCCCTAGCGTCGTCCCTGTGTTGGGTATCACCTGCTATGTCGATACTCCCTAGCGTCGTCCCTGTGTTGGGTATCACCTGCTATGTCGCTACTCCCTAGCGTCGTCCCTGTGTTGGGTATCACCTGCTATGTCGCTACTCCCTAGCGTCGTCCCTGTGTTGGGTATCACCTGCTATGTCGCTACTCCCTAGCGTCGTCCCTGTGTTGGGTATCACCTGCTATGTCGCTACTCCCTAGCGTCGTCCCTGTGTTGGGTATCACCTGCTATGTCGCTACTCCCTAGCGTCGTCCCTGTGTTGGGTATCACCTGCTATGTCGCTACTCCCTAGCGTCGTCCCTGTGTTGGGTATCACCTGCTATGTCGCTACTCCCTAGCGTCGTCCCTGTGTTGGGTATCACCTGCTATGTCGCTACTCCCTAGCGTCGTCCCTGTGTTGGGTATCACCTGCTATGTCGCTACTCCCTAGCGTCGTCCCTGTGTTGGGTATCACCTGCTATGTCGCTACTCCCTAGCGTCGTCCCTGTGTTGGGTATCACCTGCTATGTCGCTACTCTCTAGCGTCGTCCCTATGTTGGGTATCACCTGCTACTCCCTAGCGTCGTCCCTGTGTTGGGTATCACCTGCTATGTCGCTACTCCCTAGCGTCGTCCCTGTGTTGGGTATCACCTGCTAAGTCGCTACTCCCTAGCGTCGTCCCTGTGTTGGGTATCACCTGCTATGTCGCTACTCCCTAGCGTCGTCCCTGTGTTGGGTATCACCTGCTACTCCCTAGCGTCGTCCCTGTGTTGGGTATCACCTGCTATGTCGCTACTCCCTAGCGTCGTCCCTGTGTTGGGTATCACCTGCTATGTCGCTACTCCCTAGCGTCGTCCCTTTGTTGGGTATTACCTGCTTTGTCGCTACTCCCTAGCGTCGTCCCTGTGTTGGGTATCACCTGCTATGTCGCTACTCCTTAGCGTCGTCCCTGTGTTGGGTATAACCTGCTATGTCGCTACTCCCTAGCGTCGTCCCTGTGTTGGGTATCACCTGCTATGTCGCTACTCCCTAGCGTCGTCCCTGTGTTGGGTATCACCTGCTATGTAGCTACTCCCTAGCGTCGTCCCTGTGTTGGGTATCACCTGCTATGTCGCTACTCCCTAGCGTCGTCCCTGTGTTGGGTATCACCTGCTATGTCGCTACTCCCTAGCGTCGTCCCTGTGTTTGGTATCACCTGCTATGTCGCTACTCCCTAGCGTCGTCCCTGTGTTGGGTATCACCTGCTATGTCGCTACTCCCTAGCGTCGTCCCTGTGTTGGGCATCACCTGCTATGTCGCTACTCCCTAGCGTCGTCCCTGTGTTGGGTATCACCTGCTATGTCGCTACTCCGTAGCGTCGTCCCTGTGTTGGGTATCACCTGCTATGTCGCTACTCCCTAGCGTCGTCCCTGTGTTGGGTATCACCTGCTATGTCGCTACTCCCTAGCGTCGTCCCTGTGTTGGGTATCACCTGCTACTCCCTAGCGTCGTCCCTGTGTGGTGTATCACCTGCTATGTCGCTACTCCCTAGCGTCGTCCCTGTGTTGGGTATCACCTGCTATGTCGCTACTCCCTAGCGTCGTCCCTGTGTTGGGTATCACCTGTTATGTCGCTACTCTCTAGCGTCGTCCCTGTGTTGGGTATCACCTGCTATGTCGCTACTCCCTAGCGTCGTCCCTGTGTTGGGTATCACCTGCTATGTCGCTACTCCCTAGCGTCGTCCCTGTGTTGGGTATCACCTGCTATGTCGCTACTCCCTAGCGTCGTCCCTGTGTTGGGTATCACCTGCTATGTCGCTACTCCCAGCGCTCCCCTAGCGGAGCGGAGGTCGGACGAAGCACCGAGGACAATGCGCGACCCTTGCGGAGATCAGGGGACCTTGCTACTCGCATTCAACTTTGTTGGCGGGTAAAATAAAATAATTTAGTTTTTGTTTATCTAAACATGTAATACAAGAACTGATTGTCATTGGGGGACTTTATTCCATTCGCTGTGTGCCTATTTGCTATGCTGGCTTTAAAGTAAGGGTCTGTACCTACTATACCCCGTACTACCGTGATCCAGTATCATACAGATGCATCTGAGACAGCTGACGAAGCTAAATATCCTAGCTCGAACCGTGATCTACCTCTGGACCTTCTGCAGTGGAAGCATCTCACTTCGTAGCAGGTGAAGGAAGATGCACTTTCCTTTCACTGTATTGAGCATGGTGTATCCAAGGGGGTTGGGGGGAATTATGGGGTTAAAATCCCCAACGTCAAAAAAATGCACTGAGAGAAGGGCAGGGTTTGAAATATTCCTGAAAAATGGAACTCGAGGAAAGAACAGACATTTTCCCATTTTTTCAGGAAAAGTAGGAAAAATAGAAATATTTTTAGGCCTACTTTTTACCAAGTTTAGTTTACCATTTTTATTAGCATGTGGATGGCTACACGCATTATAAAAATGAATTTGTCTCTGGCAGTCACTTAAACATTGTAATAAGTTGTATATAGGCCTAGGCCTACATGTTATTGTTTAAACTATTATTTTAATTTATTTCATATATTTTGTTTTTATTTATTGACTTTGCTTTATAACTGAATGTGATGGACAAATAAATGAATAGTCTTGACACTGCTACTTATAAGCAATTGAGTATTACTGTAGTTTGTGTACATTAATATGAAAGAAGCGCTGGGTTCCAGTTATCTGTAATAACATGTTTTGTTGGCTCTAGTCTCGTAAGTCGACGAGACAATACTTAAATTATTCACGGTGAACTTCGTCATCATGTTCATGTACGTAATCGTTCACGTTGTGGTAAATGTCGTCTGCTAATCATGCCGATGAAGAAGTACGCTGTTTCACCGATTATATGATGGTGAGCGAGTGCTGCTACCTAGCGTGAGAAATATAAACAAACTGGTAGAATAAATCGGAATGACAGATATGCTCTGATTGGCTAGAGTATTTTACATATATGATGGTGAGCGAGTGCTGCTACCTAGCGTGAGAAATATAAACAAACTGGTAGAATATATCAGCTGTTGTCTGGAATGACAGATATGCTCTGATTGGCTAGAGTATCTTACTGCGGCCAATAGACAGCGAGGCGCGAGAAAACGCATTCTGCATTCAAATTCCCGTGTTGGAATACTATAGAGGACTCAAAACTAACATAGATAGCGCTGCTAAGCAACCTCCTTTCAGCGCCATTGATGAATAATAACAATACAACAACAATGAAAATTGACAGCTAGACCACTCCTAATAGAAGTTTATTTTCTTGCCACCAGAATGCGTCTAGTGTATTTTGAGTGCTCTCGCGTTGCGAAATGAGCGATTTTTTCAATGTATCAAACAAAAAATGTGTATATCATATTAGGCCTACTCTTACAAAACAAACAAAACAAAAAATACCTTGATTATAAACATGAACATTTTTTACAGATGGCGGCGAAAGTTACAACCTTAGAACTTGTATACATTTTTTCTCGATATGTTGTTAATAATCATTAAGCGAGCAAAACAAGCGTCTCCACTAGACTTTTATAGCACTTGTTTTGTTTGTTTGTCTGTTTGTTTTTCTACGTCCCCCGATAGCGGCCGAACGGAAAGTCCGATTAACTGAAAATTTGGACCGTCTACAAGCCTCGATGTGGATTGAAGGTTTATAGTTTTGTGGCAAAATCGTTCGAAAATTTACAAAGCTACACCGTAGTTACTGAAAATACTTTTCTGAAACAAAATGGCGGCAAAATGTGAGCTAAACATATTTTTATAAAAATTTTCCGGTCACGAATGTGTTCATTTTATGGAGCTCTGATAAGTATTGACATAGTTACACAAAAAATACTCGAAAATATTTTTCTGAAACACAGTAATGGCAAAATGTGAGGTGGCTATCTTATAGTAGATTTTTGTGCGGTTACAAATATACTAACTTAAACGCGATTTGACACGTATTAGAGGCAGAAATTACATTTCTATTGCTGTCAATAAGTGTTAGTAACGGTGGCGGACCGTGTTGAAAACAATATACGTAATGACAACGAAAATTCTTAGCAACGCACATTGCACAGCATTTAACAATGTCGGGAAGTATAATAGCTATAGAAATTAGAAATATTTTAGCAATGCGCATTCTTGAATTGTTGTTGTTTTTATTAGCTTTGAAAATTTTTCGCCATAAAGTTCGTGGATATGGACGCGCTCGCTTATCAACGCGTGACACAGAGCGTTTCCTAGTGATAAAAGAGTCGCTAATGGCCTCGTTGCTCCAGCGCCGTTATACTGAAAACACTAATATCATCGTCAATAAGAATGTTCACATTTGTTCATAAAACAGCAATCAATAAAAACAAAACAAAAAATTGACGTGGAAAGATTGGAACTTTTTATTGCCATAGTTATTATACATCCTGCCATTGTTCAACAAATGATTGATTGTCCACATATTATATTAAAGCTTCGATTTTCCGTTGTCATAGTTACTTCACTACAATAGGGAATATGCGTCATCTTTTTTTAGCATTTTACTAGATTAGGATTAACTTCCTGAATACAAAAATATTTTATTTCGATGACATAGAATAAAGTTTCATTTATAAAAACGAGCTGAAAGTTTCACACATATTTATGGCGGGAAAAACGGGGCATACGTCACTATTCATATATCAGCAATCAACCAATCATAAAGTGATAAATAAAATAACGCTTATTTGGAAATTATCATATCCAAAATCGTATAAAATCGAATTAATGTCTAGTACGCCTAATAATTAATTTTGAAGTCCAATAACTATTAAAAACAATTATACCAAACCTATTTTCATAGAATATCAGTAAATATTGGGTGTTGTTATTCATATGAAGCAGACTTGACAACGGCTGAGTACAAATTTTGACAAGGTTAGCTTGATGACCTTGAAAATTTGTTTGTTTCGTCTAGGAAGCGGTGGCAGAGTCATTCATATAAGCAGTGATTTATATGAATTGTGACGTCACATACCGTTTAAAAATAATAGTGCGGGAAACAGATAATCACAATCTTTGAACATTTATAGAAGTATAATGAGTTAATTTTAAAACTTTTAAATTAGGTTTCTGATGTCTTCAGATGAATAACAATATATTTCACGTACTTTCAGAGCTGTAGAAAATTCATGCACATTCCCTATTCAGCAAAATAAATGTAACTTATACCTACAATACTTATCGGATCCCGTTGAAGTTAGTTTACTCGTGAACCGAACGAAAATTTACTGTAATACGCTATCTCACATTTTGCCACCAGTTTATTTCTAAAAAATATTTTCAAATAACTGCATTATAACTTATAACTTTTCGAACGATTTTCGGAGGCTTGTGGATGGTAGAGATCTGACCATGGCGTCTAGTGAGCACGCCGTGATCAGCACGACATCCGGTATAGAGATCTGACCATGGCGTCTAGTGAGCACGCCGTGATCAGCACGACATCCGGTATAGAGATCTGACCATGGCGTCTAGTGAGCACGCCGTGATCAGCACGACATCCGGTATAGAGATCTGACCATGGCGTCTAGTGAGCACGCCGTGATCAGCACGACATCCGGTATAGAGATCTGACCATGGCGTCTAGTAAGCACGTCGTGATCAGCACGACATCCGGTATAGAGATCTGACCATGGCGTCTAGTGAGCACGCCGTGATCAGCACGACATCCGGTATAGAGATCTGACCATGGCGTCTAGTGAGCACGACGTGATCAGCACGACATCCGGTATAAGAATCTGACCATGGCGTCTAGTGAGCACGCCGTGATCAGCACGACATCCGGTATAGAGATCTGACCACGGCGTCTAGTGAGCACGACGTGATCAGCACGACATCCGGTATAGAGATCTGACCATGGCGTCTAGTGAGCACGCCGTGATCAGCACGACATCCGGTATAGAGATCTGACCATGGCGTCTAGTGAGCACGCCGTGAAATGTTTTGCTTTAATAAACATCTTTTCAATATTACTACTACTACTAGTATTAGTCATTGTGCATCCTATTGATCCCTGAACGAAAATACAACAGGGCGGTAGGTTTTAAATAGAATGAAGTTGAATGTAATTTACCACAAGTTTTCCCCATTTACTACGTGCAACATTTAGAGTATTATCTCCACATCTACGGATAGGAAGCTATCTTTTATGGTTCTAAAGCACAACAAAGATTGTTAATACATACCTTTTTTGTAAAAAAATGTTACTTTTGAAAAAACAATCCTGCCTGCTCCCTTTAGTTGTGAGTCGAGAGTCTTATTGCTCGAACTGAACAGCAGCGGCAACCGCAGTGTTGCTATACCTATACTATACCATCGTGCTTAGTGTGTTCACCATCTTGCAAGCAGTATTCATTAAGTCTCGCCTACCGTGAACATGAGTCGAGCGTCTTATTGCCCGAACTGAACAGCAGCGGCAACCGCAGTGTTGAAACCTCGTAGTGTCGAGTCTATACCTATACTATACCATCGTGCTTAGTGTGTTCACCATCTTGCAAGCAGTATTCATTAAGTCTCGCCTACCGTGAACATGAGTCAAGAGTCTTATTGCCCGAACTGAACAGCAGCGGCAACCGCAGTGTTGAAACCTCGTAGTGTCGAGTCTATACCTATACTATACCATCGTGCTTAGTGTGTTCACCATCTTGCAAGCAGTATTCATTAAGTCTCTCCTATCGTGAACATGAGTCAAGAGTCTTATTGCCCGAACTGAACAGCAGCGGCAACCGCAGTGTTGAAACCTCGTAGTGTCGAGTCTATACCTATACTATACCATCGTGCTTAGTGTGTTCACCATCTTGCAAGCAGTATTCATTAAGTCTCGCCTACCGTGAACATGAGTCAAGAGTCTTATTGCCCGAACTGAACAGCAGCGGCAACCGCAGTGTTGAAACCTCGTAGTGTCGAGTCTATACCTATACTATACCATCGTGCTTAGTGTGTTCACCATCTTGCAAGCAGTATTCATTAAGTCTCGCCTACCGTGAACATGAGTCAAGAGTCTTATTGCCCGAACTGAACAGCAGCGGCAACCGCAGTGTTGAAACCTCGTAGTGTCGAGTCTATACCTATACTATACCATCGTGCTTAGTGTGTTCACCATCTTGCAAGCAGTATTCATTAAGTCTCGCCTACCGTGAACATGAGTCAAGAGTCTTATTGCCCGAACTGAACAGCAGCGGCAACCGCAGTGTTGAAACCTCGTAGTGTCGAGTCTATACCTATACTATACCATCGTGCTTAGTGTGTTCACCATCTTGCAAGCAGTATTCATTAAGTCTCTCCTACCGTGAACATGAGTCAAGAGTCTTATTGCCCGAACTGAACAGCAGCGGCAACCGCAGTGTTGAAACCTCGTAGTGTCGAGTCTATACCTATACTATACCATCGTGCTTAGTGTGTTCACCATCTTGCAAGCAGTATTCATTAAGTCTCTCCTACCGTGAACATGAGTCAAGAGTCTTATTGCCCGAACTGAACAGCAGCGGCAACCGCAGTGTTGAAACCTCGTAGTGTCGAGTCTATACCTATACTATACCATCGTGCTTAGTGTGTTCACCATCTTGCAAGCAGTATTCATTAAGTCTCTCCTACCGTGAACATGAGTCAAGAGTCTTATTGCCCGAACTGAACAGCAGCGGCAACCGCAGTGTTGAAACCTCGTAGTGTCGAGTCTATACCTATACTATACCATCGTGCTTAGTGTGTTCACCATCTTGCAAGCAGTATTCATTAAGTCTCTCCTACCGTGAACATGAGTCAAGTGCCGTACTGCAGCTGCAACCGCAGTGGTGGCAGTGCTGAAACCTCGCGTAGTGTCGTGGTCGAGGCACTTAGGGTACATTCCGAAACCTCCTGTAAATGATGGGGTTCCAGCATCAGCTAGCACGTCCTAGCGTCACATTTTGTCAAGTGTTTCGGAACGCCTACAAGCGAAAAGATGGAGGAAAAGTGCGCTAAAAATTTGTAATGAAATTTAAAAAACAATATTCAAATCGTTTCCCAATAAAAACGAGGACAAAATGAAAGATCATAAAATCCTGCAAAGCATGGTGTAAGTGAAGGTGAAATTGTACAATTCCTGAATATTTGACGAGTTTTAAATAATTTAAATTTGAAACGCCGCCATGATTTGTGAAAGCTGGCAGATGCCCTCGATGGAACCGATGATGCTAGATATGCTGGCTCAGGAAGTAACGGAACGCTCAGCCTATGATTTGCAGCAGGTCACGGAATGGCCTCAGCACGGAAATGGCATATTCAGCTAGTTTCGCAACGAACCCTTTGTCATCGTGCTCAGAGTGTTGACCATCTTGTAAGCAATGTTCATCACCTAGAAACAAACCAGACACAGGTAAACCAACTGTGTTTGCAGTGTTATCATCATTCTAGAAGTAAGGCGGTACCGTAAGGACAAGGTTATCCTATGGCATTGGCTCTTTGAAGTATGTTTTCGGTGGTACTTAGAAAATTCACCACACTCTGCAATCTTCTATGATAGACGCAAATACTTCATAATCCATCGTTTTATGTCTGTAAAAACGGATTGTGAACATAAAACACTTATTGTAGTCTAATGAGAGTCGTACGAATCAGATTAAAAAAATGCACAATTGCACCTTTGGAAATTAAAACATTCGTCACGTGTATGAATCACATTTGTGATGACGTCACTAACCTGAGCAAAGTTCTGGCGTGAAAGAGAATCGAGCCCCGTGGGTTTCACCTCCAGAGGGACGTTGGCTCGACTCATGATGACGAGCATGCACTTCTTGAAGCTCGGCGAGGCTCCAGTCCAGTCGCTGTTGTACATCGACACGCAGACAGCCTCGTGCTGGAAACACCAGAGCATCTAAGTCAGTTTGGCTCTGCTAGTCGTGAGAGACGACCCTGTCCCTTGTCCCACTGAAGATTGCTCCTCCCCCTTGGCCCCGCCCTCCCTTGCTGGGCGGACGACCACCCGATGTGTAATGCATCTGATTCGGACATGTGACGTTTTTTTCATCTTCATGTATCGCCCACTCATCGTCTTGATGAGCCAAATTTGCAAAAGTGTCGGACGTTAAACCCAAATATCACCATCACTATCGCTAGTAGGCAAACATCTGCACTCGCTAACAATACACTGTGTCGTCACAGCTGGTGTACATACTTGATCCGAGACCATCTGTATCACTCGCTAACAATGAAACTGTGTCGTCACAGCTGGTGTTCTTACTAGATCCGAGACCATCTGTATCACTCGCTAACAATGAAACTGTGTCGTCACAGCTGGTGTACTTACTAGATCCGAGACCATCTGTATCACTCGCTAACAATGAAACTGTGTCGTCCCAGCTGGTGTTCTTACTAGATCCGAGACCATCTGTATCACTCGCTAACAATGAAACTGTGTCGTCACAGCTGGTGTACTTACTAGATCCGAGACCATCTGTATCACTCGCTAACAATGAAACTGTGTCGTCACAGCTGGTGTACTTACTAGATCCGAGACCATCTGTATCACTCGCTAACAATGAAACTGTGTCGTCCCAGCTGGTGTACTAACTTGATCCGAGACCATCTGTATCACTCGCTAACAATGAAACTGTGTCGTCACAGCTGGTGTACTTACTAGATCCGAGACCATCTGTATCACTCGCTAACAATGAAACTGTGTCGTCACAGCTGGTGTACTTACTAGATCCGAGACCATCTGTATCACTCGCTAACAATGAAACTGTGTCGTCACAGCTGGTGTACTTACTAGATCCGAGACCATCTGTATCACTCGCTAACAATGAAACTGTGTCGTCACTGCTGGTGTACTTACTAGATCCGAGACCATCTGTATCACTCGCTAACAATGAAACTGTGTCGTCACAGCTGGTGTACTTACTTGATCCGAGACCATCTGTATCACTCGCTAACAATGAAACTGTGTCGTCCCAGCTGGTGTACTTACTAGATCCGAGACCATCTGTATCACTCGCTAACAATGAAACTGTGTCGTCACAGCTGGTGTACTTACTAGATCCGAGACCATCTGTATCACTCGCTAACAATGAAACTGTGTCGTCACAGCTGGTGTACTTACTAGATCCGAGACCATCTGTATCACTCGCTAACAATGAAACTGTGTCGTCACAGCTGGTGTACTTACTAGATCCGAGACCATCTGTATCACTCGCTAACAATGAAACTGTGTCCTGTGTCGTCACAGCTGGTGTACTTACTAGATCCGAGACCATCTGTATCACTCGCTAACAATGAAACTGTGTCGTCACAGCTGGTGTACTTACTAGATCCGAGACCATCTGTATCACTCGCTAACAATGAAACTGTGTCGTCACAGCTGGTGTACTTACTAGATCCGAGACCATCTGTATCACTCGCTAACAATGAAACTGTGTCGTCACAGCTGGTGTACTTACTAGATCCGAGACCATCTGTATCACTCGCTAACAATGAAACTGTGTCGTCACAGCTGGTGTACTTACTAGATCCGAGACCATCTGTATCACTCGCTAACAATGAAACTGTGTCCTGTGTCGTCACAGCTGGTGTACTTACTAGATCCGAGACCATCTGTATCACTCGCTAACAATGAAACTGTGTCGTCACAGCTGGTGTTCTTACTAGATCCGAGACCATCTGTATCACTCGCTAACAATGAAACTGTGTCGTCACAGCTGGTGTACTTACTAGATCCGAGACCATCTGTATCACTCGCTAACAATGAAACTGTGTCCTGTGTCGTCACAGCTGGTGTACTTACTAGATCCGAGACCATCTGTATCACTCGCTAACAATGAAACTGTGTCCTGTGTCGTCACAGCTGGTGTACTTACTAGATCCGAGACCATCTGTATCACTCGCTAACAATGAAACTGTGTCGTCACAGCTGGTGTACTTACTAGATCCGAGACCATCTGTATCACTCGCTAACAATGAAACTGTGTCGTCACAGCTGGTGTACTTACTTGATCCGAGACCATCTGTATCACTCGCTAACAATGAAACTGTGTCCTGTGTCGTCACAGCTGGTGTACTTACTAGATCCGGGACCATCTGTATCACTCGCTAACAATGAAACTGTGTCCTGTGTCGTCACAGCTGGTGTACTTACTAGATCCGAGACCATCTGTATCACTCGCTAACAATGAAACTGTGTCGTCACAGCTGGTGTACTTACTAGATCCGAGACCATCTGTATCACTCGCTAACAATGAAACTGTGTCGTCACAGCTGGTGTTCTTACTAGATCCGAGACCATCTGTATCACTCGCTAACAATGAAACTGTGTCGTCACAGCTGGTGTACTTACTAGATCCGAGACCATCTGTATCACTCGCTAACAATGAAACTGTGTCGTCACAGCTGGTGTACTTACTAGATCCGAGACCATCTGTATCACTCGCTAACAATGAAACTGTGTCGTCACAGCTGGTGTACTTACTAGATCCGAGACCATCTGTATCACTCGCTAACAATGAAACTGTGTCGTCACAGCTGGTGTACTTACTAGATCCGAGACCATCTGTATCACTCGCTAACAATGAAACTGTGTCGTCACAGCTGGTGTACTTACTAGATCCGAGACCATCTGTATCACTCGCTAACAATGAAACTGTGTCGTCACAGCTGGTGTACTTACTAGATACGAGACCATCTGTATCACTCGCTAACAATGAAACTGTGTCGTCACAGCTGGTGTACTTACTAGATCCGAGACCATCTGTATCACTCGCTAACAATGAAACTGTGTCGTCACAGCTGGTGTACTTACTTGATCCGAGACCATCTGTATCACTCGCTAACAATGAAACTGTGTCGTCACAGCTGGTGTACTTACTAGATCCGAGACCATCTGTATCACTCGCTAACAATGAAACTGTGTCCTGTGACGTCACAGCTGGTGTACTTACTAGATCCGAGACCATCTGTATCACTCGCTAACAATGAAACTGTGTCCTGTGACGTCACAGCTGGTGTACTTACTAGATCCGAGACCATCTGTATCACTCGCTAACAATGAAACTGTGTCCTGTGACGTCACAGCTGGTGTACTTACTAGATCCGAGACCATCTGTATCACTCGCTAACAATGAAACTGTGTCCTGTGACGTCACAGCTGGTGTACTTACTAGATCCGAGACCATCTGTATCACTCGCTAACAATGAAACTGTGTCGTCACAGCTGGTGTACTTACTAGATCCGGGACCATCTGTATCACTCGCTAACAATGAAACTGTGTCCTGTGTCGTCACAGCTGGTGTACTTACTAGATCCGAGACCATCTGTATCACTCGCTAACAATGAAACTGTGTCGTCACAGCTGGTGTACTTACTAGATCCGAGACCATCTGTATCACTCGCTAACAATGAAACTGTGTCGTCACAGCTGGTGTACTTACTAGATCCGAGACCATCTGTATCACTCGCTAACAATGAAACTGTGTCGTCACAGCTGGTGTACTTACTAGATCCGAGACCATCTGTATCACTCGCTAACAATGAAACTGTGTCGTCACTGCTGGTGTACTTACTAGATCCGGGACCATCTGTATCACTCGCTAACAATGAAACTGTGTCGTCACAGCTGGTGTACTTACTAGATCCGAGACCATCTGTATCACTCGCTAACAATGAAACTGTGTCGTCACAGCTGGTGTACTTACTAGATCCGAGACCATCTGTATCACTCGCTAACAATGAAACTGTGTCGTCACAGCTGGTGTACTTACTAGATCCGAGACCATCTGTATCACTCGCTAACAATGAAACTGTGTCGTCACAGCTGGTGTACTTACTAGATCCGAGACCATCTGTATCACTCGCTAACAATGAAACTGTGTCGTCACAGCTGGTGTACTTACTAGATCCGAGACCATCTGTATCACTCGCTAACAATGAAACTGTGTCGTCACAGCTGGTGTACTTACTAGATCCGAGACCATCTGTATCACTCGCTAACAATGAAACTGTGTCGTCACAGCTGGTGTACTTACTAGATCCGAGACCATCTGTATCACTCGCTAACAATGAAACTGTGTCGTCACAGCTGGTGTACTTACTAGATCCGAGACCATCTGTATCACTCGCTAACAATGAAACTGTGTCGTCACAGCTGGTGTACTTACTTGATCCGAGACCATCTGTATCACTCGCTAACAATGAAACTGTGTCCTGTGACGTCACAGCTGGTGTACTTACTAGATCCGAGACCATCTGTATCACTCGCTAACAATGAAACTGTGTCCTGTGTCGTCACAGCTGGTGTACTTACTAGATCCGAGACCATCTGTATCACTCGCTAACAATGAAACTGTGTCGTCACAGCTGGTGTACTTACTAGATCCGAGACCATCTGTATCACTCGCTAACAATGAAACTGTGTCCTGTGACGTCACAGCTGGTGTACTTACTAGATCCGAGACCATCTGTATCACTCGCTAACAATGAAACTGTGTCGTCACAGCTGGTGTACTTACTAGATCCGAGACCATCTGTATCACTCGCTAACAATGAAACTGTGTCCTGTGACGTCACAGCTGGTGTACTTACTAGATCCGAGACCATCTGTATCACTCGCTAACAATGAAACTGTGTCGTCACAGCTGGTGTACTTACTAGATCCGAGACCATCTGTATCACTCGCTAACAATGAAACTGTGTCGTCACAGCTGGTGTACTTACTAGATCCGAGACCATCTGTATCACTCGCTAACAATGAAACTGTGTCGTCACAGCTGGTGTACTTACTTGATCCGAGACCATCTGTATCACTCGCTAACAATGAAACTGTGTCCTGTGACGTCACAGCTGGTGTACTTACTAGATCCGAGACCATCTGTATCACTCGCTAACAATGAAACTGTGTCCTGTGACGTCACAGCTGGTGTACTTACTAGATCCGAGACCATCTGTATCACTCGCTAACAATGAAACTGTGTCCTGTGTCGTCACAGCTGGTGTACTTACTAGATCCGAGACCATCTGTATCACTCGCTAACAATGAAACTGTGTCGTCACAGCTGGTGTACTTACTAGATCCGAGACCATCTGTATCACTCGCTAACAATGAAACTGTGTCGTCACAGCTGGTGTACTTACTAGATCCGAGACCATCTGTATCACTCGCTAACAATGAAACTGTGTCGTCACAGCTGGTGTACTTACTAGATCCGAGACCATCTGTATCACTCGCTAACAATGAAACTGTGTCGTCACAGCTGGTGTACTTACT
This sequence comes from Isoperla grammatica, assembly GCA_945910005.1. Lineage (NCBI taxonomy): Eukaryota > Metazoa > Arthropoda > Insecta > Plecoptera > Perlodidae > Isoperla > Isoperla grammatica. Next base: position 19,961,578 of record OX246749.1, on the reverse strand, counting down.
AGATCCGAGACCATCTGTATCACTCGCTAACAATCAAACTGTGTCCTGTGACGTCACAGCTGGTGTACTTACTAGATCCGAGACCATCTGTATCACTCGCTAACAATGAAACTGTGTCCTGTGTCGTCACAGCTGGTGTACTTACTAGATCCGAGACCATCTGTATCACTCGCTAACAATGAAACTGTGTCGTCACAGCTGGTGTACTTACTAGATCCGAGACCATCTGTATCACTCGCTAACAATGAAACTGTGTCCTGTGACGTCACAGCTGGTGTACTTACTAGATCCGAGACCATCTGTATCACTCGCTAACAATGAAACTGTGTCCTGTGACGTCACAGCTGGTGTACTTACTAGATCCGAGACCATCTGTATCACTCGCTAACAATGAAACTGTGTCGTCACAGCTGGTGTACTTACTAGATCCGAGACCATCTGTATCACTCGCTAACAATGAAACTGTGTCCTGTGACGTCACAGCTGGTGTACTTACTAGATCCGAGACCATCTGTATCACTCGCTAACAATGAAACTGTGTCGTCACAGCTGGTGTACTTACTAGATCCGAGACCATCTGTATCACTCGCTAACAATGAAACTGTGTCCTGTGACGTCACAGCTGGTGTACTTACTAGATCCGAGACCATCTGTATCACTCGCTAACAATGAAACTGTGTCGTCACAGCTGGTGTACTTACTAGATCCGAGACCATCTGTATCACTCGCTAACAATGAAACTGTGTCCTGTGACGTCACAGCTGGTGTACTTACTAGATCCGAGACCATCTGTATCACTCGCTAACAATGAAACTGTGACGTCACAGCTGGTGTACTTACTAGATCCGAGACCATCTGTATCACTCGCTAACAATGAAACTGTGTCCTGTGACGTCACAGCTGGTGTACTTACTAGATCCGAGACCATCTGTATCACTCGCTAACAATGAAACTGTGTCGTCACAGCTGGTGTACTTACTAGATCCGAGACCATCTGTATCACTCGCTAACAATGAAACTGTGTCCTGTGACGTCACAGCTGGTGTACTTACTAGATCCGAGACCATCTGTATCACTCGCTAACAATCAAACTGTGTCCTGTGACGTCACAGCTGGTGTACTTACTAGATCCGAGACCATCTGTATCACTCGCTAACAATGAAACTGTGTCGTCACAGCTGGTGTACTTACTAGATCCGAGACCATCTGTATCACTCGCTAACAATGAAACTGTGTCGTCACAGCTGGTGTACTTACTAGATCCGAGACCATCTGTATCACTCGCTAACAATGAAACTGTGTCGTCACAGCTGGTGTACTTACTAGATCCGAGACCATCTGTATCACTCGCTAACAATGAAACTGTGTCGTCACAGCTGGTGTACTTACTAGATCCGGGACCATCTGTATCACTCGCTAACAATGAAACTGTGTCGTCACAGCTGGTGTACTTACTAGATCCGAGACCATCTGTATCACTCGCTAACAATGAAACTGTGTCCTGTGTCGTCACAGCTGGTGTACTTACTAGATCCGAGACCATCTGTATCACTCGCTAACAATGAAACTGTGTCCTGTGACGTCACAGCTGGTGTACTTACTAGATCCGAGACCATCTGTATCACTCGCTAACAATGAAACTGTGACGTCACAGCTGGTGTACTTACTAGATCCGAGACCATCTGTATCACTCGCTAACAATGAAACTGTGTCCTGTGTCGTCACAGCTGGTGTACTTACTAGATCCGAGACCATCTGTATCACTCGCTAACAATGAAACTGTGTCCTGTGACGTCACAGCTGGTGTACTTACTAGATCCGAGACCATCTGTATCACTCGCTAACAATGAAACTGTGTCGTCACAGCTGGTGTACTTACTAGATCCGAGACCATCTGTATCACTCGCTAACAATGAAACTGTGTCGTCACAGCTGGTGTACTTACTAGATCCGAGACCATCTGTATCACTCGCTAACAATGAAACTGTGTCGTCACAGCTGGTGTTCTTACTAGATCCGAGACCATCTGTATCACTCGCTAACAATCAAACTGTGTCCTGTGACGTCACAGCTGGTGTACTTACTAGATCCGAGACCATCTGTATCACTCGCTAACAATCAAACTGTGTCCTGTGACGTCACAGCTGGTGTACTTACTAGATCCGAGACCATCTGTATCACTCGCTAACAATGAAACTGTGTCGTCACAGCTGGTGTACTTACTAGATCCGAGACCATCTGTATCACTCGCTAACAATGAAACTGTGTCGTCACAGCTGGTGTACTTACTAGATCCGAGACCATCTGTATCACTCGCTAACAATGAAACTGTGTCGTCACAGCTGGTGTACTTACTAGATCCGAGACCATCTGTATCACTCGCTAACAATGAAACTGTGTCGTCACAGCTGGTGTACTTACTAGATCCGAGACCATCTGTATCACTCGCTAACAATGAAACTGTGTCGTCACAGCTGGTGTACTTACTAGATCCGGGACCATCTGTATCACTCGCTAACAATCAAACTGTGTCGTCACAGCTGGTGTACTTACTAGATCCGAGACCATCTGTATCACTCGCTAACAATCAAACTGTGACGTCACAGCTGGTGTACTTACTAGATCCGAGACCATCTGTATCACTCGCTAACAATCAAACTGTGTCCTGTGACGTCACAGCTGGTGTACTTACTAGATCCGAGACCATCTGTATCACTCGCTAACAATGAAACTGTGTCGTCACAGCTGGTGTACTTACTAGATCCGAGACCATCTGTATCACTCGCTAACAATGAAACTGTGTCCTGTGACGTCACAGCTGGTGTACTTACTAGATCCGAGACCATCTGTATCACTCGCTAACAATGAAACTGTGTCGTCACAGCTGGTGTACTTACTAGATCCGAGACCATCTGTATCACTCGCTAACAATGAAACTGTGTCCTGTGACGTCACAGCTGGTGTACTTACTAGATCCGAGACCATCTGTATCACTCGCTAACAATGAAACTGTGTCGTCACAGCTGGTGTACTTACTAGATCCGGGACCATCTGTATCACTCGCTAACAATGAAACTGTGTCGTCACTGCTGGTGTACTTACTAGATCCGAGACCATCTGTATCACTCGCTAACAATGAAACTGTGTCGTCACTGCTGGTGTACTTACTAGATCCGGGACCATCTGTATCACTCGCTAACAATGAAACTGTGTCGTCACAGCTGGTGTACTTACTAGATCCGAGACCATCTGTATCACTCGCTAACAATGAAACTGTGTCGTCACTGCTGGTGTACTTACTAGATCCGAGACCATCTGTATCACTCGCTAACAATGAAACTGTGTCGTCACAGCTGGTGTACTTACTAGATCCGAGACCATCTGTATCACTCGCTAACAATGAAACTGTGTCGTCACAGCTGGTGTACTTACTTGATCCGAGACCATCTGTATCACTCGCTAACAATGAAACTGTGTCGTCCCAGCTGGTGTACTAACTTGATCCGAGACCATCTGTATCACTCGCTAACAATGAAACTGTGTCGTCACAGCTGGTGTACTTACTTGATCCGAGACCATCTGTATCACTCGCTAACAATGAAACTGTGTCGTCACAGCTGGTGTACTTACTAGATCCGAGACCATCTGTATCACTCGCTAACAATGAAACTGTGTCGTCACAGCTGGTGTACTTACTAGATCCGAGACCATCTGTATCACTCGCTAACAATGAAACTGTGTCGTCACAGCTGGTGTACTTACTTGATCCGAGACCATCTGTATCACTCGCTAACAATGAAACTGTGTCGTCACAGCTGGTGTACTTACTAGATCCGAGACCATCTGTATCACTCGCTAACAATGAAACTGTGTCGTCACAGCTGGTGTACTTACTAGATCCGAGACCATCTGTATCACTCGCTAACAATGAAACTGTGTCGTCACAGCTGGTGTACTTACTAGATCCGAGACCATCTGTATCACTCGCTAACAATGAAACTGTGTCCTGTGACGTCACAGCTGGTGTACTTACTAGATCCGAGACCATCTGTATCACTCGCTAACAATGAAACTGTGTCCTGTGACGTCACAGCTGGTGTACTTACTAGATCCGAGACCATCTGTATCACTCGCTAACAATGAAACTGTGTCCTGTGTCGTCACAGCTGGTGTACTTACTAGATCCGAGACCATCTGTATCACTCGCTAACAATCAAACTGTGTCCTGTGACGTCACAGCTGGTGTACTTACTAGATCCGAGACCATCTGTATCACTCGCTAACAATCAAACTGTGTCCTGTGACGTCACAGCTGGTGTACTTACTAGATCCGAGACCATCTGTATCACTCGCTAACAATGAAACTGTGTCCTGTGACGTCACAGCTGGTGTACTAACTAGATCCGAGACCATCTGTATCACTCGCTAACAATGAAACTGTGTCCTGTGACGTCACAGCTGGTGTACTTACTAGATCCGGGACCATCTGTATCACTCGCTAACAATGAAACTGTGTCGTCACTGCTGGTGTACTTACTAGATCCGAGACCATCTGTATCACTCGCTAACAATGAAACTGTGTCCTGTGACGTCACAGCTGGTGTACTTACTAGATCCGAGACCATCTGTATCACTCGCTAACAATGAAACTGTGTCGTCACTGCTGGTGTACTTACTAGATCCGAGACCATCTGTATCACTCGCTAACAATGAAACTGTGTCGTCACAGCTGGTGTACTTACTTGATCCGAGACCATCTGTATCACTCGCTAACAATGAAACTGTGTCGTCACAGCTGGTGTACTTACTAGATCCGAGACCATCTGTATCACTCGCTAACAATGAAACTGTGTCGTCACAGCTGGTGTACTTACTAGATCCGAGACCATCTGTATCACTCGCTAACAATGAAACTGTGTCGTCACAGCTGGTGTACTTACTAGATCCGAGACCATCTGTAACACTCGCTAACAATGAAACTGTGTCGTCACAGCTGGTGTACTTACTAGATCCGAGACCATCTGTATCACTCGCTAACAATGAAACTGTGTCGTCACAGCTGGTGTACTTACTAGATCCGAGACCATCTGTATCACTCGCTAACAATGAAACTGTGACGTCACAGCTGGTGTACTTACTAGATCCGAGACCATCTGTATCACTCGCTAACAATGAAACTGTGTCGTCACAGCTGGTGTACTTACTTGATCCGAGACCATCTGTATCACTCGCTAACAATCAAACTGTGTCGTCACAGCTGGTGTACTTACTTGATCCGAGACCATCTGTATCACTCGCTAACAATGAAACTGTGTCGTCACAGCTGGTGTACTTACTAGATCCGAGACCATCTGTATCACTCGCTAACAATGAAACTGTGTCGTCACTGCTGGTGTACTTACTAGATCCGAGACCATCTGTATCACTCGCTAACAATGAAACTGTGTCGTCACTGCTGGTGTACTTACTAGATCCGAGACCATCTGTATCACTCGCTAACAATGAAACTGTGACGTCACAGCTGGTGTACTTACTTGATCCGAGACCATCTGTATCACTCGCTAACAATCAAACTGTGTCGTCACAGCTGGTGTACTTACTTGATCCGAGACCATCTGTATCACTCGCTAACAATGAAACTGTGTCGTCACTGCTGGTGTACTTACTAGATCCGAGACCATCTGTATCACTCGCTAACAATGAAACTGTGTCCTGTGTCGTCACAGCTGGTGTACTTACTAGATCCGAGACCATCTGTATCACTCGCTAACAATGAAACTGTGTCGTCACAGCTGGTGTACTTACTTGATCCGAGACCATCTGTATCACTCGCTAACAATGAAACTGTGTCGTCACAGCTGGTGTACTTACTAGATCCGAGACCATCTGTATCACTCGCTAACAATGAAACTGTGTCGTCCCAGCTGGTGTACTAACTTGATCCGAGACCATCTGTATCACTCGCTAACAATGAAACTGTGTCGTCACAGCTGGTGTACTTACTAGATCCGAGACCATCTGTATCACTCGCTAACAATGAAACTGTGTCGTCACTGCTGGTGTACTTACTTGATCCGAGACCATCTGTATCACTCGCTTACAATGAAACTGTGTCGTCACAGCTGGTGTACTTACTTGATCCGAGACCATCTGTATCACTCGCTAACAATGAAACTGTGTCGTCACTGCTGGTGTACTTACTAGATCCGAGACCATCTGTATCACTCGCTAACAATGAAACTGTGTCGTCACAGCTGGTGTACTTACTAGATCCGAGACCATCTGTATCACTCGCTAACAATGAAACTGTGTCGTCACAGCTGGTGTACTTACTAGATCCGAGACCATCTGTATCACTCGCTAACAATGAAACTGTGTCCTGTGACGTCACAGCTGGTGTACTTACTAGATCCGAGACCATCTGTATCACTCGCTAACAATGAAACTGTGTCGTCACAGCTGGTGTACTTACTAGATCCGAGACCATCTGTATCACTCGCTAACAATGAAACTGTGTCGTCACAGCTGGTGTACTTACTAGATCCGAGACCATCTGTATCACTCGCTAACAATGAAACTGTGTCCTGTGACGTCACAGCTGGTGTACTTACTAGATCCGAGACCATCTGTATCACTCGCTAACAATGAAACTGTGTCGTCACAGCTGGTGTACTTACTAGATCCGAGACCATCTGTATCACTCGCTAACAATGAAACTGTGTCGTCACAGCTGGTGTACTTACTAGATCCGAGACCATCTGTATCACTCGCTAACAATGAAACTGTGTCGTCACAGCTGGTGTACTTACTAGATCCGAGACCATCTGTATCACTCGCTAACAATGAAACTGTGTCGTCACAGCTGGTGTACTTACTAGATCCGAGACCATCTGTATCACTCGCTAACAATGAAACTGTGTCGTCACAGCTGGTGTACTTACTAGATCCGAGACCATCTGTATCACTCGCTTACAATGAAACTGTGTCGTCACAGCTGGTGTACTTACTTGATCCGAGACCATCTGTATCACTCGCTAACAATGAAACTGTGTCGTCACTGCTGGTGTACTTACTAGATCCGAGACCATCTGTATCACTCGCTAACAATGAAACTGTGTCGTCACAGCTGGTGTACTTACTAGATCCGAGACCATCTGTATCACTCGCTAACAATGAAACTGTGTCGTCACAGCTGGTGTACTTACTAGATCCGAGACCATCTGTATCACTCGCTAACAATGAAACTGTGTCGTCACAGCTGGTGTACTTACTAGATCCGAGACCATCTGTATCACTCGCTAACAATGAAACTGTGTCCTGTGACGTCACAGCTGGTGTACTTACTAGATCCGAGACCATCTGTATCACTCGCTAACAATGAAACTGTGTCGTCACAGCTGGTGTACTTACTAGATCCGAGACCATCTGTATCACTCGCTAACAATGAAACTGTGTCGTCACAGCTGGTGTACTTACTAGATCCGAGACCATCTGTATCACTCGCTAACAATGAAACTGTGTCGTCACAGCTGGTGTACTTACTAGATCCGAGACCATCTGTATCACTCGCTTACAATGAAACTGTGTCGTCACAGCTGGTGTACTTACTTGATCCGAGACCATCTGTATCACTCGCTAACAATGAAACTGTGTCGTCACTGCTGGTGTACTTACTAGATCCGAGACCATCTGTATCACTCGCTAACAATGAAACTGTGTCGTCACAGCTGGTGTACTTACTAGATCCGAGACCATCTGTATCACTCGCTAACAATGAAACTGTGTCGTCACAGCTGGTGTACTTACTAGATCCGAGACCATCTGTATCACTCGCTAACAATGAAACTGTGTCGTCACAGCTGGTGTACTTACTAGATCCGAGACCATCTGTATCACTCGCTAACAATGAAACTGTGTCGTCACAGCTGGTGTACTTACTAGATCCGAGACCATCTGTATCACTCGCTAACAATGAAACTGTGTCGTCACAGCTGGTGTACTTACTAGATCCGAGACCATCTGTATCACTCGCTAACAATGAAACTGTGTCGTCACAGCTGGTGTACTTACTAGATCCGAGACCATCTGTATCACTCGCTAACAATGAAACTGTGTCGTCACAGCTGGTGTACTTACTAGATCCGAGACCATCTGTATCACTCGCTAACAATGAAACTGTGTCCTGTGACGTCACAGCTGGTGTACTTACTAGATCCGAGACCATCTGTATCACTCGCTAACAATGAAACTGTGTCGTCACAGCTGGTGTACTTACTAGATCCGAGACCATCTGTATCACTCGCTAACAATGAAACTGTGTCGTCACAGCTGGTGTACTTACTAGATCCGGGACCATCTGTATCACTCGCTAACAATGAAACTGTGTCCTGTGTCGTCACAGCTGGTGTACTTACTAGATCCGAGACCATCTGTATCACTCGCTAACAATGAAACTGTGTCGTCACAGCTGGTGTACTTACTAGATCCGAGACCATCTGTATCACTCGCTAACAATGAAACTGTGTCGTCACAGCTGGTGTACTTACTAGATCCGGGACCATCTGTATCACTCGCTAACAATGAAACTGTGTCGTCACAGCTGGTGTACTTACTAGATCCGAGACCATCTGTATCACTCGCTAACAATGAAACTGTGTCGTCACTGCTGGTGTACTTACTAGATCGGAGACCATCTGTATCACTCGCTAACAATGAAACTGTGTCGTCACTGCTGGTGTACTTACTAGATCGGAGACCATCTGTATCACTCGCTAACAATGAAACTGTGTCCTGTGACGTCACAGCTGGTGTACTTACTAGATCCGAGACCATCTGTATCACTCGCTAACAATGAAACTGTGTCCTGTGACGTCACAGCTGGTGTACTTACTAGATCCGAGACCATCTGTATCACTCGCTAACAATGAAACTGTGTCGTCACAGCTGGTGTACTTACTAGATCCGAGACCATCTGTATCACTCGCTAACAATGAAACTGTGTCGTCACAGCTGGTGTACTTACTAGATCCGAGACCATCTGTATCACTCGCTAACAATGAAACTGTGACGTCACAGCTGGTGTACTTACTAGATCCGAGACCATCTGTATCACTCGCTAACAATGAAACTGTGTCGTCACAGCTGGTGTACTTACTAGATCCGGGACCATCTGTATCACTCGCTAACAATGAAACTGTGTCGTCACAGCTGGTGTACTTACTAGATCCGAGACCATCTGTATCACTCGCTAACAATGAAACTGTGTCGTCCCAGCTGGTGTACTTACTAGATCCGAGACCATCTGTATCACTCGCTAACAATGAAACTGTGTCCTGTGACGTCACAGCTGGTGTACTTACTAGATCCGAGACCATCTGTATCACTCGCTAACAATGAAACTGTGTCGTCACTGCTGGTGTACTTACTAGATCGGAGACCATCTGTATCACTCGCTAACAATGAAACTGTGTCGTCACTGCTGGTGTACTTACTAGATCGGAGACCATCTGTATCACTCGCTAACAATGAAACTGTGTCCTGTGACGTCACAGCTGGTGTACTTACTAGATCCGAGACCATCTGTATCACTCGCTAACAATGAAACTGTGTCCTGTGACGTCACAGCTGGTGTACTTACTAGATCCGAGACCATCTGTATCACTCGCTAACAATGAAACTGTGTCCTGTGACGTCACAGCTGGTGTACTTACTAGATCCGAGACCATCTGTATCACTCGCTAACAATGAAACTGTGTCCTGTGACGTCACAGCTGGTGTACTTACTAGATCCGAGACCATCTGTATCACTCGCTAACAATGAAACTGTGTCCTGTGACGTCACAGCTGGTGTACTTACTAGATCCGAGACCATCTGTATCACTCGCTAACAATGAAACTGTGTCGTCACTGCTGGTGTACTTACTAGATCGGAGACCATCTGTATCACTCGCTAACAATGAAACTGTGTCCTGTGACGTCACAGCTGGTGTACTTACTAGATCCGAGACCATCTGTATCACTCGCTAACAATGAAACTGTGTCCTGTGACGTCACAGCTGGTGTACTTACTAGATCCGAGACCATCTGTATCACTCGCTAACAATGAAACTGTGTCGTCACTGCTGGTGTACTTACTAGATCGGAGACCATCTGTATCACTCGCTAACAATGAAACTGTGTCCTGTGACGTCACAGCTGGTGTACTTACTAGATCCGAGACCATCTGTATCACTCGCTAACAATGAAACTGTGTCCTGTGACGTCACAGCTGGTGTACTTACTAGATCCGAGACCATCTGTATCACTCGCTAACAATGAAACTGTGTCGTCACAGCTGGTGTACTTACTAGATCCGAGACCATCTGTATCACTCGCTAACAATGAAACTGTGTCCTGTGACGTCACAGCTGGTGTACTTACTAGATCCGAGACCATCTGTATCACTCGCTAACAATGAAACTGTGTCGTCACAGCTGGTGTACTTACTAGATCCGAGACCATCTGTATCACTCGCTAACAATGAAACTGTGTCGTCACAGCTGGTGTACTTACTAGATCCGAGACCATCTGTATCACTCGCTAACAATGAAACTGTGTCGTCACAGCTGGTGTACTTACTTGATCCGAGACCATCTGTATCACTCGCTAACAATGAAACTGTGTCGTCCCAGCTGGTGTACTTACTTGATCCGAGACCATCTGTATCACTCGCTAACAATGAAACTGTGTCGTCACAGCTGGTGTACTTACTAGATCCGAGACCATCTGTATCACTCGCTAACAATGAAACTGTGTCGTCACAGCTGGTGTACTTACTAGATCCGGGACCATCTGTATCACTCGCTAACAATGAAACTGTGTCGTCCCAGCTGGTGTACTTACTTGATCCGAGACCATCTGTATCACTCGCTAACAATGAAACTGTGTCGTCACAGCTGGTGTACTTACTAGATCCGGGACCATCTGTATCACTCGCTAACAATGAAACTGTGTCGTCACAGCTGGTGTACTTACTAGATCCGAGACCATCTGTATCACTCGCTAACAATGAAACTGTGTCGTCACAGCTGGTGTACTTACTTGATCCGAGACCATCTGTATCACTCGCTAACAATGAAACTGTGTCGTCACAGCTGGTGTACTTACTAGATCCGAGACCATCTGTATCACTCGCTAACAATGAAACTGTGTCGTCACAGCTGGTGTACTTACTAGATCCGAGACCATCTGTATCACTCGCTAACAATGAAACTGTGTCGTCACAGCTGGTGTACTTACTAGATCCGGGACCATCTGTATCACTCGCTAACAATGAAACTGTGTCGTCACTGCTGGTGTACTTACTAGATCCGAGACCATCTGTATCACTCGCTAACAATGAAACTGTGTCGTCACAGCTGGTGTACTTACTAGATCCGAGACCATCTGTATCACTCGCTAACAATGAAACTGTGTCGTCCCAGCTGGTGTACTTACTAGATCCGAGACCATCTGTATCACTCGCTAACAATGAAACTGTGTCGTCACAGCTGGTGTACTTACTTGATCCGAGACCATCTGTATCACTCGCTAACAATGAAACTGTGTCGTCACAGCTGGTGTACTTACTTGATCCGAGACCATCTGTATCACTCGCTAACAATGAAACTGTGTCGTCACAGCTGGTGTACTTACTTGATCCGAGACCATCTGTATCACTCGCTAACAATGAAACTGTGTCGTCACAGCTGGTGTACTTACTTGATCCGAGACCATCTGTATCACTCGCTAACAATGAAACTGTGTCGTCACAGCTGGTGTACTTACTTGATCCGAGACCATCTGTATCACTCGCTAACAATGAAACTGTGTCGTCCCAGCTGGTGTACTTACTAGATCCGAGACCATCTGTATCACTCGCTAACAATGAAACTGTGTCGTCACAGCTGGTGTACTTACTTGATCCGAGACCATCTGTATCACTCGCTAACAATGAAACTGTGTCGTCACAGCTGGTGTACTTACTTGATCCGAGACCATCTGTATCACTCGCTAACAATGAAACTGTGTCGTCACAGCTGGTGTACTTACTAGATCCGGGACCATCTGTATCACTCGCTAACAATGAAACTGTGTCGTCACTGCTGGTGTACTTACTAGATCCGAGACCATCTGTATCACTCGCTAACAATGAAACTGTGTCGTCACTGCTGGTGTACTTACTAGATCCGAGACCATCTGTATCACTCGCTAACAATGAAACTGTGTCGTCACAGCTGGTGTACTTACTAGATCCGAGACCATCTGTATCACTCGCTAACAATGAAACTGTGTCGTCACAGCTGGTGTTCTTACTAGATCCGAGACCATCTGTATCACTCGCTAACAATGAAACTGTGTCGTCACTGCTGGTGTACTTACTAGATCCGAGACCATCTGTATCACTCGCTAACAATGAAACTGTGTCGTCACAGCTGGTGTACTTACTAGATCCGAGACCATCTGTATCACTCGCTAACAATGAAACTGTGTCGTCACAGCTGGTGTACTTACTAGATCCGAGACCATCTGTATCACTCGCTAACAATGAAACTGTGTCGTCACAGCTGGTGTACTTACTAGATCCGAGACCATCTGTATCACTCGCTAACAATGAAACTGTGTCGTCACAGCTGGTGTACTTACTAGATCCGAGACCATCTGTATCACTCGCTAACAATGAAACTGTGTCGTCACTGCTGGTGTACTTACTTGATCCGAGACCATCTGTATCACTCGCTAACAATGAAACTGTGTCGTCACAGCTGGTGTACTTACTAGATCCGAGACCATCTGTATCACTCGCTAACAATGAAACTGTGTCGTCACAGCTGGTGTACTTACTAGATCCGAGACCATCTGTATCACTCGCTAACAATGAAACTGTGTCGTCACAGCTGGTGTACTAACTAGATCCGAGACCATCTGTATCACTCGCTAACAATGAAACTGTGTCGTCACAGCTGGTGTACTTACTAGATCCGAGACCATCTGTATCACTCGCTAACAATGAAACTGTGTCGTCACTGCTGGTGTACTTACTAGATCCGAGACCATCTGTATCACTCGCTAACAATGAAACTGTGTCGTCACAGCTGGTGTACTTACTAGATCCGAGACCATCTGTATCACTCGCTAACAATGAAACTGTGTCGTCACAGCTGGTGTACTTACTAGATCCGAGACCATCTGTATCACTCGCTAACAATGAAACTGTGTCGTCACAGCTGGTGTACTTACTAGATCCGAGACCATCTGTATCACTCGCTTACAATGAAACTGTGTCGTCACAGCTGGTGTACTTACTAGATCCGAGACCATCTGTATCACTCGCTAACAATGAAACTGTGTCGTCACTGCTGGTGTACTTACTAGATCCGAGACCATCTGTATCACTCGCTAACAATGAAACTGTGTCGTCACAGCTGGTGTACTTACTAGATCCGAGACCATCTGTATCACTCGCTAACAATGAAACTGTGTCGTCACAGCTGGTGTACTTACTAGATCCGGGACCATCTGTATCACTCGCTAACAATGAAACTGTGTCGTCACAGCTGGTGTACTTACTAGATCCGAGACCATCTGTATCACTCGCTAACAATGAAACTGTGTCGTCACTGCTGGTGTACTTACTAGATCCGAGACCATCTGTATCACTCGCTAACAATGAAACTGTGTCGTCACAGCTGGTGTACTTACTAGATCCGAGACCATCTGTATCACTCGCTAACAATGAAACTGTGTCGTCACTGCTGGTGTACTTACTAGATCCGAGACCATCTGTATCACTCGCTAACAATGAAACTGTGTCGTCACTGCTGGTGTACTTACTAGATCCGAGACCATCTGTATCACTCGCTAACAATGAAACTGTGTCGTCACTGCTGGTGTACTTACTTGATCCGAGACCATCTGTATCGCGTTGTTTACAATCAGGTACATCAATATTATCCACGTACAGACGAACACCGTGACCAGGACTAGCAACATGTTACTCGTGCCAGTCTGTTGGGAGATAGATACTATAATAATAATATTAATTATAATAATAATAATAATAATAATAATAATTATAATAATAATAATAATAATAATAATAATAATAATAATAATAATAATAAAAATAATGATAATAATAATAATTTTAATAATAATAATAATAATAATAATAATAATAATAATAATAATAATAATAATAATAATAATAATAATAATAATAATAATAATTACAATTATTTCATTTTATTTATTTCATTTACACAAAAATACATATACACCCAATAATAATAATAATAAAAATAATAATTAAATAATAATAATAATAATAATAATAATAATAATAATAATAATAATAATAATTATAATAATAATAGTACTTTATTGAACATATAGACAAATCATATTGTTACAACACTTCATAACAATCAGCAGAGACTTTTCCTGCATATTATAAAAGCATGTCTTTGGGTAACTTATGTTTATATTGATAAGGTTTAGAGTTAAAACAATATTACATGAAAAAAATATATATTTTTTTAAAAAACAACGCTTATATTTAAATGCACTAATGCCCCAAATTTCAATGTCCAGTTAAAGTGTTATTAAATTTAACTGTCAGGTAAGCCAAGTTTGGTGTATTTCTATTGGCCGTTGTCATGGTGAAAACAATTTAACTGAAAAGAAGATTTTAACTGGACATTGAAATACCGGCCCTTAAAAGTAAAAAATAAATTTTCGCCCAGCAAATTTTTGCCTCACTCGGAAAATAAAAGCGTTGGGCGCTTTCAGTATTGACATAGATTGCAGTATTCTGCTGTTTATGCAGGGAAAGCGCCAAACGCTTTTATTTTCCGAGTGAGTCAAAAATTTGTTGGGCGAAAATTTATTTTTTACTTTTTAGTGCATTTAAATATAAGCGTTGTTTTTAAAAAAATATATTTTTTTCATGTAATATTATTTTATTCTTTTTAATCTTAAAGAATCTTGCAATCGAATATATATCGAATATCGATTGATTAATTAATTATGATGGTTTAATTGATTATTTAGTAAACATGACAATTGATTCATGTATTGTCATTAAGAATACGTCTGTGTGCAAACTTTCAGCTCAATTCGACGTTCGAAAGTGAGTGTTTTATCGATCCCCATATAAAACATCAATTTATTAATTATGATGGCTTAATTGATTATTTAGTAAATATGACAATTGATTCATGTATTGTCATTAAGAATACGTCTGTGTGAAAACTTTCAGCTCAATTCGACGTTCAGAAGTGGGTTAAACATATCGATTCCCATATAAAACATTAATTAATTATGATGAATTAATTAATTATTTAGTAAATATGACAATTGATTCGTGTATTGTCATTAAAAATACGTCTGTGTGAAAACTTTCAGCTCAATTCAGCGTTGGAAAGTGGGTGAAATATCGATTTCCATATAAAATATCAATACATTAACTAATTATGATGAATTAATTGATAATTTAGTTAATATGACAATTGATTCGTGTATTGTCATTAAGAACACGTCTGTGTGAAAACTTTCAACTCGATTTGACGTTGGGAAGTGGGATAAACATCGATTCCCATATAAAACATCAATTAATTAATTATGATGAATTAATTGATTATTTAGTTAATATGACAATTGATTCGTGTGCAGTCATTAAGAATACGTCTGTGTAAAAATTTTCAACTCGATTTGACGTTGTAAAATGGGTTGTACATCGATTTCCATATAAAACATTTATTAATTAATTATGATGAATTAATTGACGATTTAGTAAATATGACAATTGATTCGTGTATTGTCATTAAGAATACGTCTGTGTGAAAACTTTATTTCGATTTGACGTTGAGACAGGCGTTAAACATCGATTTCTATGTAAAACATTAATTAATTAATTATGATGAATTAATTTACAATTTAGTAAATATGACAGTTGATTCATGTATTGTCATCAAGAATACGTCTGTGTAAAAATTTTTAGCTTGATCTGACATCTAGAAGTAGGTGGAATATCGATTCAAAGATTCCATCCAGACAAACAAGGCAAGTTAATATAAGCGTTGTAATAAAATACAGGAACAACTAGACGTTCTCAGCTTTGCTACGGACACAGCATAATTATAAAGCGAGCGAAGCGAGCGTCTCTATTAGATCCGTATGGCACTTCGTTCTGTTTTTGTTTTTTTAATAAATAAATTCACATTTAGAGTCTACCCACTCAGTAACGAAACTGATTTTTAGTGGGGGACTTTAATTTAAAGCGACTTAACCAACCCTGTAGGCTCCGAACACCATCGACGAGTGAGCGATAACCAAACAAAGGTCGATATTTCTAATACGAAACATATGACTCGGTGATTGGACAGTGCGAACACCTGTGGACTAATGTCAGAATCAACCAGGCCGATTCAGAACAACTTGAATTTATTGAGTGCTTCGTTGATACTTGCTAGGACGGCTCCAAAGTCACCGTTTACTTATTCCTAAGACAAGAAGTAATGGAACTGAATCCTTAATAAAAGTTAAACTACTGCCTGAACCGGGATTTGAACCCGGAACCTTCTGCACTGGAAGCAGAGATGCTAACCACTGTTGTTTGTTTGTTTTTTTTATTTTGGTTTTTATGTCTGTCGATAGCGGTCGGACAGAAAGTACAATCAACTTGAAATTTGGACCATCCACATTCAACAAGCCTCAATGTGGATTGAAGGTGCATAGTTTTGTGGCAAAAACGTTCAAAAAGTTACAAAGGTACACCATAGTCACTGTAAAATATTTTTCTGAAACAAAATGGCGGCAAAATGTAAGAAAGCCATATTTTTATAAACATTTTTCCGGTCACAAATATTTTAATTTTATAGTGATCTGATAAGTATTGGCAAAGTTACACAAAAGTTAATCGAAAGTATTTTTCTGAAACACAGTAACAGCAGAATGTGAGTTGGCTATATTATAGTAAATGTTTGTCCGGTCACGAATATACTAACATAAACGCGATCTGATACATATTAGAGGCAGAAATTACATTGCTTACAATAAGGTGTTAGTAACTGGCGCACCGCGGCGAAAACACTAACGAAAAATCTTAGCACCGCACACTGCACGACGTCCAACAATGTCGTGAAGTATAATAGCTATGGGAATTAGATTTGAAAAGTGTTTGCAATGCGCATTCTTGTATTGTTGCTAATTGTTGTTGTTATTAGCTTCGAAAACTTTTCGCCAGAAAGTTCGTAAATATTGTTATGTCACAAACCAGTGGCGGCTCGTGGCCTGTGATACAGGGGAGGCAGGTTCTTTCATTTTAGTCTAAGGTTTCGGGCACCCGTTTGCTCTTTTTTTCATATGCTTACTACTTTTTAGTGCAACACTCATAAATGTACAAGGCTTCAACACACTTTTAACAATTAACAAATGTGTCTTAAAACTAAATCAATAGTATATACTATTAATATGTCTTACTTTGTAGATCCTCATTGGTAGAAAAAGTCGAGCCGTCGGTTTTTGATCGTTCCAAAGTGTTCCGTAATGTTGTCGAACCAGGTAGCTTCCAGTTCCATTTATTTTACTAGTTCCTTTTCAATGCTTAAAATCGCAAGCGGACAGTCGACTCTGCCCCATAGTATTTCTAGCGTAAGTTTTAACTAACTTTAAACAAGAAAAGCTTCTCTCCGTACTGGCTGATGTTGCTGGTATTGTCACAATGAGTTCATTTAACGCGTCACTTCGGGCATAACTTCATTCAGCTGATTTGCGAAAAAAATTCTAGTATTGTTCTTTTAGGTTGACCGGGAAAATCCTACGATTCCTTGTCGCGTACAGGACAATTAGTTAATTTTTTAATTTCTACGTAATAAAGAAATTGCCGTAACTATGTGTTGTTCAAGTGCATTTTGAGGGAATTTCCTTTTGTAGCCTTCAAAATTTGAAGTATTTACTAAATTCAGAAGCTCGAGTTTGCCCAAATCACCAAAGCGTAGCTCTAATTGTAAAGTTATATTGTCCAATAGTTCATAATACAGAGCCTGCAGTTATCGCGGTAGGTGACGACAGCGTTATCTTTACGGCAATTACGTAACCTGACACAGCAAAGTTACCAAATGACTTTTATGACTATTATGCTGTGTCAGTATTCTAATGTAAGTGTTGTTGCCCTAGATTGATGGTTGCACTATAGCCAGCTCAGCACTTACCTGATTGTGATCAAAACAGAGTGTGGTTTACCCATATGTCACACGAAGTAGAATAAAACACGAAAGCGAAGGAATCCAGTGTGAAAATGAATAAACTTCCATTTTCACACAATAATATGGACGCGCTCGCTAACAACGCGTCAAACAGAGCGTTTTCCAAGTATAATATAACTCGTTGCTTACCGTGTTAGCTGCCAATGCGGCTAGTGTCAATACCAGTGTGTTTGCTATGAGCAAAACAGCGAGTGGTACGTTAGACAATTTCTCGCCTAAACCAATGTACCTGCAACGAATTAAAGTAATAACATTTTTCATCTATTTCAGAATTTTAAAAAAAAATTGATCACAAGCTTCAAAGTTACAAGGTATTGCAATAGACGCAAGGATTTGTTACAAGATCAAGGTCGTCAAAGAACCTACAAGAATGAAGTGGCGTTTTAACTATGGTTTTGTTGAGGGCTTTGCCTCTTTTCCCAGCGTGTGCCACATCCCTGACTAGTGTGATAGTTGTTTTGACTATGTTGTCTGCAGGCCCGTTGCTACCATCTCATTGGTGTGTTATTATAAGTGACATTTCTACGCATTATCGGTCCGTCGTAAGGTTTTTGGTATTTGCAATATAATAAGTTGAACGTATACCGGAACTTATTGAACTTATAACCAATTGCCAATCAAAGATCTATATTTCAAATATGAAACACGTGAATCAGTGATTGGACAGTGCGAACACCTGCGGACAACTGCCAGAATCAACAAGGCCGAATCAGAACAACTTTGAATTTATTGAGTGCTTCGTTGCTAGGACGGCTCCTAAGTCACCGTTTATTTATTCCTAGGCTAAGAAGTGATGGAATGGAATCCATATTAGAAATAAAAAAAACTTTTGCCTGAAGCGGGATTTTAACCCGGGACCTTCTACGTTGGAAGCAGGGATGCAACCACTGGACCAACGAGCCACACACATTCTTATGAGTTTGTGTGCACCGGGCCTTACCTTATCAATTTCACATGGAGTTGAATGGCCTCGGTCAAGGTATTCTGCATTTCTTGGTCTAATTCAGCAGTTGTGCATTCTGATTCATTTTCTGGTTGGTTGTCATTACAATCTTGCAACACATCCTCTACTGGCATTCCCTCCCTTACAGAAGTAGAATCATCATCTCCTTCATAGAGTGGGCTCACCGATTCCACAGTATCAACCCCTTCTGTACTGAAAGCAGCCCGTGCAGCTCTGAGCTGACCACCTCGCAATACACACCCTAGTGACATTCCATCTCTTCGAGAGCTAGAGCCAGCATTGCCTGCTTCATACAGAGTGCTCACCAATGCCACGTCATCAACCCTGCTAGCACTGAGGGCAGCTGGTGCAGCTCTGAGCTGACCACCTCGCAATACACACCCTAGTGACATTCCATCTCTTCGAGAGCTAGAGCCAGCATTGCCTGCTTCATACAGAGTGCTCACCATTGCCAGGTCATCAACCCTGCTTGCACTGAGAGCAGCTGGTGCAGCTCCGAGCTGACCACCTCGCAGTGCCAACCCAGACTCATCAATAGCTACAATCGTGTCTGCTACTGAACCACCTGACTCCGCCATTTTCCGCGCCTTGAGTCTCTCCATCGAAATGAGACGAACGTTTTTAAGTTTGTTGTTAAGAATTTTGAAATTCGATAGTGGCATAATCATGGCTATGGGTAATGTCGGAACCATTGCTGATGACATTATGATTTGTGAGATGGTTTGCAACCATCGTACAAACAGAGTTATTTCGAAGGCAGGTGACGACAAAGTGTCCCAAGGATACCATTCTCTGGAACAAAAGAGTAAATTCCTCCTATCCTGTTGTTAGCTTACACTCTACTTTTGGTTCCAGCCTAAGAAGCATCCCTGCCAATCATCCTACAGACAAAGGGCGACATAGCCGCCGCCTCCTTTTTTGTTGACAGCTTTGTAAAAAATGTCAATCTTGTCTAAACTTTCAAGCGGCTGTCAACGGGGTGGACACACAGTTACAAAAAGGGGACCTCCACCTATATATATATATATATATTAAAACACTTAAGCTTTCGTGGCCAGGATTTATGTCAATATAATTAAAATAATTGCGGGTTATTCCGCCACGTCCTACCTCCATATTGTGCCGACGTTTCAGGAACCTTATGGATCCTATCCTCATTGAGATCCTATCGAGTTGAGAGTTCGACGCCCTGAGGATAGGATCCATAAGGTTCCTGAAACGTCGGCACAATATGGAGGTAGGACGTGGCGGAATATCCCGCAATTATTTTAATTTTATTGACATACATATATGTATGTACAGGGAGCGATACCCGTCCGTAGTTGAATCGAGGAGGCAACATTCTTCACATTCAGCTGTCGGTACCGGCTGAGAAGGCTTTGTGGAATAATGGGGATGATTGACATTTAGGATCTCCACAATACCATCGCCTCCCTTTGAGGTTAGTAATTGGCAGGGTGCTTCTTAGATTGGATCTAAACTCAATCTAAGAACCAGCAACGTATTCAAATTGTTTATCCAGCAATTGTTTGATTATAATTAATTAATTGTATTGTTATTTTCTTGTCTCACGACAGGGTTAGCAATCGTCTCATGCTTTGCCATCGGTGGAGATTGATTGATATTTGGGCTTAACGTCTCACATTTGTGTTTTGTTTTTCGCAAGGCGCGATAAAACGGAACATTTTATTAAATGTGTTACGTCTTTTTATTTCGCACATCTCCACATACTACGCCAACAGGAATTGATATCAATTCGCGAAATAAAACGAATTTTGAGATTTTGAGTCCAAAAAACGAAATGGGTAACAACAAGTTTGGCCTATTAAAAATGTGAATAGGGAAATTCCGGCGGCATTTTTATATTAAATAGTAAATATTTAAACAAAATTCCTACTAATTTGCTGTCCATGACTTAAACAATCTTTTTATAACGTAGGCTTTGGCCACAATTAGTATTCCTAAATCGGCCTACATCCAATTTAAATAATGATTATTCGAGTCTCATTGCATACTATTGAATATTTCACGATTTGCAATGCGAAAAAAAACATGACGCCATCTTTTAATTTAAAAAAAAAAAAAAAAATCGAGGAAAAAAAAAACAATTTTCAAACACCTCTAGTTATCAGGTACTGTTCCATCTTGAGAAGCAGAGCGGCAAAAAGCCGCATCAAGCTACTCAGCACTGCGGGGGTGGACTGGTTATTGGCCTAACTACGGTGTTTAATCTTCCACCTGCCAATCAACCCTAATCCCCTGACCTTGGCATCCCTTTGTGTTGACTATTTCGGACTGAACATTTGTCGATCGTAAAACCTGAAAATGATTAGTTCGGTAACTCAATACTCATCCCTTTCAGTCGGCACCGCCATTGACGTTTGACACACAAGTACTCAGTACTCAGTACTCAGTACCCAGTACTCAGTACTCAGTACTCACCTCTCGTGACAGCTCGATGGCTTACAGAGCGCTGTTTGCCGCTCCGATAATCACCGTGGAAAATAGGGATGGGCAAAAATATCGATTTTATCGATCGATATTCGATACTGGAAAATATTTACGTTATCGATATTAATGTTAATATCGAATGTATCGAAATTTGATCATTGAATCATTGAATGGGCGTCTCAGACCGTCTGTAACTGCAGAATAACTCTGAGGACTTGCGAACTAGGCCCGTAACAACATCTGTCTTGCGAATAGTTAAAGGGATAGTCAGATGAAAAACTAAAAAACTACCATTTGTATATGTCCACCCTCAAATATGGAAAACATGACGTAAGATACCATACTTTAAAAGCAGGTGGTTAAAAAATTAAAGAAAACGCGATTGTTTGGCTAGGTGCTACCAAGTAGCACCGATCAAATTGTCATATAACCAAAATGTTGCCTCGAGATAGTAAAACCACCGCTAAAATGGGGGCACTTATCAAAAATCGATCAGTTGTTTCAAAGTGCATCGTTTTCTACCGATAATATGCTTCTTAATAGGAACGTGTACTTGTACAAAATGCCCTGCAATACATTTTTGTGTGACTTGATCTGTAGAAAAGTTGCAATCTGTTTTGAGCGGCACTGTCCGCAGTCGCCGAGTGTTTCGCGGAGCGCTGGCTGGACTCGTATTACACAATGAGTGCTCTGTCTATCGGGAAGCGCTAGCGAGCTCAGAACCGATACAGCTGTACTACGCTTTAGAAGAAAAATGCAGCAGAGCTGGCGAAATGAATCTAGTAGAATAGCTAAATGTTTACTATTTTTTTTCTTGCATTGAAGCAACCTATATCAATTTTATTTTACACATATCTGAATTTCATGCACTTATGACTCATTAATGGTTTTTTAGTTTTTCTAAAAAAGAAACATTTTTAAACGGAATATTGAATTTTTATTTAAATCCCACTTAAATCCCATTAAATGTAATTTTATTTTTAAATTTTTTTTCGATGTAATCGATCAATAACTTGTCTTCGATTTGATTTTCCATACCCATATTTGGAATTGATACCCATCCCTAATGGAAAATACTTTAAACAAACTCTTTTCTCTACTTACGCGAATTGAAACTCCCTTTCTGGTAGTGCACGAAAACAATAATCGAAAGTCACATAGATGCAGATTGCGGCAAAAGAAGGTACTCGTATGTTGTTGAATATTTTGTTACAAAACGTACGCGTTTTGTAATATATTTCCCTCTGTTCCTGGTTGTCCAGTTGTCCAGGAATCAACATACTGTCCATCTCGGTGAAGATACTTTGCATCCTGGTGCTCTGAAAGAACGCTGTGGTCGCTACTGTCCATTGTAAACCGTGAATTATGGTGCCAAAGAAGTTGCCGACAAGATCTCGAGGGTCGCTACTGTATAGATACAATGCTTTCGGGAATAGATAGAACACTTGAAGGGTTAAAGTGGTTATTAAGAACCAGGGGTTGAATCGTCGGTAGCATCGCAGGGCCAGACGGAGGGAGCGATGCTTGACGAGCAGGTTAGCAAACCGGGGGCTGAAGTACTTGAGGTACAACTCGAGGCCGGGCTCGGTGTTGTCCTGCCAGAAACCTGCAAGCAAAACTAGAATGTTTTTCCCTCCAACAAATCAATGTTAAACCGTTAATATTTTAATAGAACGTCAACATAAAAAACTTTAATTTTTACACCCTAAATTTCAATTTGTGATCCTTGACATGTACCTACGTCGCTTACCTTGCCAATACAAATACCTACTGACATCCATAAGTCTGAAGTCACCATCTTGTTTCAAACACATTGGACCTTCAACAGAACTCATGACTTTCCAAGAGATTGTTCATCAAGGAACTGAAATGAAGATAATTTACGTTACCGCGGAAAAAGAATAAAATAGTATGTTATGTTTATTTTTATGTTGTTATCATACGTGTATTTACTGTATTTTATTATATCCATTTTACTTTCGGATCCAGACCTTGGTATATCCGTTTTTTGGATGAATAAATAAAAAATAATGATACTTACAAAAATGTATTGCCAATACAAAACACAAAATACAAACTCCTCTAAGCTCGGGTATTTTCGATACTGCCCTGCTCTGAATGTACGTGTAAACTGTCGCATTTGTACGTTACTCTAAGCAGATAGCCATGTGTCGCAGTTTCTCAACTTGTTACGTGCTAATGGCTATGCGTGCGGGAGGTACTATACCTAGGTACCTCGGTGTAATGCATCGGATGGAGTTATATAGTTTATAGAGGGTTACGCCCATCTTGACATGCGTGCGGGAAGTGGGCGTTCCTCTAGAGGTACCTCGGTGTAATTCATCGGCCACGACCTCACATGGAGTTAGTTTATAGAGGGTTACGCCCATCTTGACATGCGTGTCTGCTAAATGGAAGTTATAGTAGCCCCAACGAAAGTATTCGCATATCGATCTCGGATCATTGTCTCTGGCCCCTTTCAACCGGGCCAATTGAAAGAAAATCAACAGACTATATGAAGCATGTCCGCTCATAGTAGAAACGAAACGTTTAGAACCAATTGCCCATGTTTGTGTGTTGAACCATTGAAATCGGCTTGTAAACCAAGATTTACTAGAAAAACATGGCTGCCAATTTAATAATAACGGAAGTCGAAAGAATGTCACCCTTTGAAAGAAAAAGAATTGCAATGAAATGAAAACAGCGCGCTACCTGTTGGCCCTTGAAACCCTATTTCGCGGTCTGTTAGACAAACATTGGTCATTAGCTCTAAACGTTTCGTTTCTACTATGAGTGGACAGGCTATACATCTTTAAATACGTTTTCATTTTTAAAGGTTTGATTCTCTATATAGACCTTTGTTTCAATCTTTCATAAGCTCGCGCCTCATAGTTTTGAGAAGCGTTGAGTGAGTAATATAGGTTAGAGGCGCAACGCAATCGGCAGTTTGTCTGCCGCCTTTTTACTGCCCGACATACTTTAGTCGGGTAGTAGCCTAGTAGGTGATTTTCGTTCTTTTCGTGATGTTTCCATATATCTGATAAGTAATTGAGTAACCAAGCGAGCGAAGCGAGCGTCTCTACAAGACTCTTATGGCACTTCGTTCTGTTTTTTTTTTTTTTTTTTTTTTTTATGTCTGTCGATAGCGGTCGAACGGAAAGTCCGATCAACTTGAAATTTGAACCATCAACAAGCCTCAATGTGGATTAAAGGTTTATAGTTTTGAGGGTAAATCGTTTGAAAAGTTACAAAGTTACACCAGTTACTGCAAAATGTTTTTCTGAAACAAAATGGCGGCAAAATTTGAGGTAGCTATATTTTTTTAAAGATTTTTCCGGTTACGAATATGTTCACTTTATGGCGATCTGATAAATATTGGCAAAGTTACACAAAAGTTACTCGAAAATATTTTTCTGGAACACAGTAACAGTAAAATGTGAGGTGGCTATCTTATAGCAAATTTTTGTCCGGTCACGAATATACTAATGTAAACGCGATCTGATACGTATTTGAGGCAGAAATTACATTTGTATTGCTGTCAATAACTGTTATTAACAGTGGCGGACCGCGGTGAAAACACTAGACAGAATGACAACGAAAATTCTTAGAAACGCACATTGCACTGCATTCAACAATGTCGGGAAGTATAAAAGCTATGGAAATTAGGAAAAATTTTGCAATGCGAATTCTTGAATTGTTGTTAATTGTTGTTTTTATTAGCTTTGAAATCTTTTCGCCAGAACGTTCGTAGATATGGACGCGCTCGCTTATCAACGCGTCAAACAAAGCGTTTTCTTAGTTGCAACATTTTACTACATCAAAAGATTGCTATTTTTAACAATGCCACCTGGCTTGATGCGTCTGTTGTCTACCGTAACCCTCCCTGCATTCCTTTCTCGCGAGCGCTTAACTGGTACCGAGTGGAGGTGGCAAGGTGGAGGGGAAATGTCTTGATACCTGGCATCGTTTATTACATAATCCGTGACGACAACACCTTGTATCTGACGCCAATAGCAATATATAGTAGCCCCAACGAAAGTATTCTAATTGTTGTTTATTGTTTATTGTCATTGAGCAGCTGTAAATTACATTTTAAAACATTTTAGACATATGGTAAAAAATCTTTAGTAACAATACTTTGTCTACAAACTTATATTAATATTCTAGAGTCAAAATTAAAACAACATTTAACAACACGCCCCAGCCATCGTACGATCAGTCGCAAGGCTAGTAACGCAGCCCAGCCAATCGTACGACAGTCGCAAGGGTTAACACACACATACAATACACGATACTGAACAGGGCCGAGAAGATAAGTTCTTGTGGCGGATTTTCTCTCCCGATGATCCTCGTAAGACTAAAATATATCCCCTAGACACGTGCCAGGGGGTCTAGGGACGGAGTCCGCTACAACACACACACACGTCGGCCTCTGTCGGAGACGGACGTGTTTTTCGTTCGCGCCGCTTTACCATGTTATATCCGTGCTATTCCCAGCGTGGTACAGTTACAGCCTTAGGTGCGGGGCAGCTAAGTCGTTTGTCTATTTCTTACTGTCTGCTACGTTCTGCTTGTGCCTGCCAAGTTATTGTTGCTTATTCTTGTTCACTTTTTTCTCCTCTATCGTTTAGAGTAGTTTTTATTTTCGAATTATTCATTTTTAAGCTAGTTTTGGCCATGCAAATTATTGCTTTTTATTTCTCATTTTAACCCTCCTTGTTGAACCCTGCCATATTAGAAGTGTCATATTCATCATTGTGGTTTCGGTTATTCGTTCTTGTTCGGTTTGCTGCCTGGTCTTCAGGGCCAGGTAGCAGTGGTTTTGTCCGTCTTGTCTGGCGTGTTTTTATTTTGAATATTCCGGAGAGTTTTTAGTTGACTCGTATCACCATGAGTCAACTGAAGCCGCAAGACTTTTTGAAGAAGTCCTCTGTCCCCGCTGTAAGAAACGGGGCAGGTAAGGCCGTTAAGGTGCCCCTCGTGCGAGGGCCCAATAAAGGTGTGCCTGCGCCCCTTGCTAGGGGACACAGCACACCTGAACTCAAACCGTCAACCGTGACTGTCCTCAGGCCTTCTCTGGCGGCAGTCACTACTGTCAATCAATGGGTTGGTGTGCTGACAGGCTCAGCGCATCAGTCTGTTACTGTTCTTCCCGTCTCTCCGCGCCTAAACAGGTCCTTATCTGACATCCAGGTAGCGACCAGCTCTGTTAAGGCTGCAGAAAACGTGGTGGCTGGTTCAGCCAGCGCGCCAACACCGTTGTGTATTTCACCGATCCCTGCTATTCCAGTGGTTTCGCCGATCGTCGTCCCTGAAGTCCAGACCCCGCCAGTTACTAAGCCTACCATGGCCCAGGCTTTGCTGTCGGGCGCAGGTCAACGACCCCAGAGTCGTGTAGACCAACCCCGACCCTCCGCTGGTCAGGCATGTCCACAGAAGGACCAAGCTATCTTGTTTCCTTCTATAGAAAACGTTACCATCTCACAGTACATGCGGTCCCTCGCTGATGTCATCGGGGGCAAAAACATTACTTTTGCTTCCAGGATATCACAGGGCCGTGTGTGCTTCTATCTAAAGAGCAAGGCCTTGGTGGACACTTTCATGATTGACCACGGAGGGCTGTCAATAAAGGACCAGTTCCTGCCTGCCCGCAGGCTGGTCACTCCCGCCGAGCGGCTGGTGCTCTCCAACGTCTCTCCCCATATTCCACACCAAGCGGTCGAGGCCGAGTTGGCAAAACTTGTTCGGCTCGTGTCCCCGATGGCCTACATCAACGTGGGTGTGAAACAAGTCGACGTTGGCCACGTCTTCAGCTTCCGTCGGCAGATATTTGTTGTCAAAGCTGAGAACATGAATCTACCAAATTCCATCCTGGTCGATTTCGACGGAGAGCGGAATCGTGTTTTTCTCAGCTTTGACGACATCAAGTGTTTCAAGTGCAAGCAGACCGGTCATATTGCCTGTGCCTGCACTGTCTCCACTGTTAAACCAGTCTCTGTCGTGTGTCTCTGTGTTACAATGATTACTAAGGGCTGGTCCACACAGATTTTTAGGACATACGATTTAAGGTTTAACGCGTAGTCGTGAAGTTGGATCATAGGAAACACGTACTGGCGTTCACACAAAGTTTTAGTTTTAAGGCTGTGCGGGCACGCTCCGTGCGGGAATTCGCGCTCGAGGTAAATATTTTTTGTTTGGCACATCCGGTTATCTATATTTACAAAAACAATGTCATACCGTATAGAATTTAATTAGCTTTTAAGTTGTCCAGGAAAAATTCGATTTCTTTTGATAAGTTTAGAGAAAATAGGTATAGAATGTGAGATAATGCAGAAAAAGTCAGTAAAGTCCTACCTAGTAGGTCATTTGTATTGCAAACAAAGTGATTTTTTAAATACAGTTACACAATTACGTTGCACTGGAAATGATTAAGTTTCAAAGTTATTTATTCAGTCAAAGCCATACAAATAAACAAAAACCTAATATTCATTCGAATCAAGCGCGCTCGCCTAGCTCACTGGACAGTAGCGCTACGCGGCACGCGAGCCGTGGAGTATCCTGGAACTAGTAGCGTCCTACTCAAGATAGAGAGACAGACGCGGAAAGGAAGTAGCGGTCAGGGACAATAAGACTAGCCCGGGGCTAGCCTACCATTCTTTCAGATCATAATCTTTGTTGGAAACATCACTGGCATGGGCAGTCATGACATTTCCTTTCCCATCACAGCAAACTACACACTCGAAGTTCATTCTAAAGAAAATAATAATGATTGCAGTTCATTTTTTATTACCTTACCTGCAAATTGTTTAGTTGATTAATAAAAGGAAGCATGCTTGTTGCTTTTCCATTTCGCTAATCGAAATGATTATCAGTAATCAAATGTGGCAGTTATCGAACCCGCAGTAGTTCATCCCGAATCAGAATTACGAACGCTTGAACTATCCTAAATCGGCATTACAATAATTATTACACTTGCATATTATAATGGCGAATACAAAAATAGTCACTCCCCATTGTTTTAGATTAGATAGATGTCGACTTGTTTAGTCAAAAAATACAATATTGTATCAATCCTTGCGATATGACCGTAATGTATCTCATTATAAACATTGTTTAAAATGATTATCAATTTAGCTAAGTCCTAGCACATCCCTAATAATGATGACGTTGCAAGGAGCATATAATCATATACATATAACGGTGAATATTATAATCAACATATAACTATTGCGTGTATCTGTGCACAATCTACACATTATAACATTGCGAAGAAGCTTCAATGTTTTGCTGTTTTGCTCGCGTTTTCATCTCGATTTGCAGCCAATTCGTCGATCGCTTGTTGAATAAACGGCGGGTCCCTGATCTGCATCCCGCGCGGCACTGACATTCACTTGGGACATGTGGCCCAGCCGCACGGCCAACCCGTCTAAGTCGCTGATCGAACCCACGTCCCTTGAATGAGATGACATTCACTTGGGACATGTGGCCCAGCCGCACGGCAAACCCGTCTTTGTCACTGATCGAACCCACGTCCCTTGAATGAGATGACATTCACTTGGGACATGTGGCCCAGCCGCACGGCAAACCCGTCTTAGTCACTGATCGAACCCACGTCCCTTGAATGAGATGACATTCACTTGGGACATGTGGCCCAGCCGCACGGCAAACCCGTCTTTGTCACTGATCGAACCCACGTCCCTTGAATGAGATGACATTCACTTGGGACATGTGGCCCAGCCGCACGGCCAACCCGTCTAAGTCGCTGATCGAACCCACGTCCCTTGAATGAGATGACATTCACTTGGGACATGTGCCTCAGCCGCACGGCAAACCCGTCTTAGTCACTGATCCAACCCACGTCCCTTGAATGCGATGACATTCACTTGGGACATGTGGCCCAGCCGCACGGCAAACCCGTCTTAGTCACTGATCCAACCCACGTCCCTTGAATGAGATGACATTTACTTGGGACATGTGCCTCAGCAGCACGGCAAACCCGTCTTAGTCACTGATCGAACCCACGTCCCTTGAATGAGATGACATTCACTTGGGACATGTGCCTCAGCAGCACGGCAAACCCGTCTTAGGCCCGAATGCATAGTTCACACTCAAGCCCTCCTCAACTCAACCTCTCATCAGCCTCACCTAGCCACCAATCACAGAGCCATCTACACGGCAATGCCGCTCCGTGATTGGTGGTTGTGCGAGGCTGAGGAGAGGCTGAGTTGAGTAAAGATTGAGTCTGAACTATGCATTCAGGAATAAATGCATCCCGCGCGGCACTGACATTCACTTGGGACATGTGCCTCAGCAGCACGGCAAACCCGTCTTAGTCACTGATCGAACCCACGTCCCTTGAATGAGATGACATTCACTTGGGACATGTGCCTCAGCAGCACGGCAAACCCGTCTTAGTCACTGATCGAACCCACGTCCGTTGAATGAGATGACATTCACTTGGGACATGTGCCTCAGCAGCACGGCAAACCCGTCTTAGTCACTGATCGAACCCACGTCCGTTGAATGAGATGACATTCACTTGGGACATGTG
This sequence comes from Isoperla grammatica, assembly GCA_945910005.1. NCBI lineage: Eukaryota > Metazoa > Arthropoda > Insecta > Plecoptera > Perlodidae > Isoperla > Isoperla grammatica. The sequence goes on along the minus strand of OX246749.1, from coordinate 19,931,328 downwards.
GCCCAGCCGCACGGCAAACCCAACTTAGTCACATATCGAACCCACGTCCCTTGAATGAGATGACATTCACTTGGGACATGTGCCTCGGCCGCACGGCAAACCCGTCTTAGTCACATATCGAACCCACGTCCCTTGAATGAGAGCACATTCACTTGGGACATGTGCCTCAGCAGCACGGCAAACCCGTCTTAGTCACTGATCGAACCAACGTCCCTTGAATGAGATGACATTCACTTGGGACATGTGGCCCAGCCGCACGGCAAACCCGTCTTAGTCATTGATCGAACCCACGTCCCTTGAATGAGATGACATTTTCTTGGGACATGTGCCTCAGCAGCACGGCAACCCCGTCTTAGTCACTGATCGAACCCACGTCCGTTGAATGAGATGACATATACTTGGGAAATGTGGCCCAGCCGCACGGCAAACCCGTCTTAGTCATTGATCGAACCCACGTCCCTTGAATAAGATGACATTCACTTGGGACATGTGCCTCAGCCGCACGGCATACCCGTCTTAGTCACTGATCGAACCCACGTCCGTTGAATGAGATGACATATACTTGGGAAATGTGGCCCAGCCGCACGGCAAACCCGTCTTAGTCATTGATCGAACCCACGTCCCTTGAATGAGATGACATTCACTTGGGACATGTGCCTCAGCAGCACGGCAACCCCGTCTTAGGCATTGATCGAACCCACGTCCCTTGAATGAGATGACATTCACTTGGGACATGTGGACCAGCCGCACGGCAAACCCCTCTTAGTCATTGATCGAACCCACGTCCCTTGAATGAGATGACATTCACTTGGGACATGTGCCTCAGCAGCACGGCAAACCCGTCTTAGGCCCGAATGCATAGTTCACACTCAAGCCCTCCTCAACTCAACCTCTCCTCAGCCTCACCTAGCCACCAATCACAAGAGCCATCTACACGGCAATGCCGCTTCGTGATTGGTGTTTGGGCGAGGCTGAGGAGAGGCTGAGTTGAGGAAGGATTGAGTCTGAACTATGCATTCGGGCCTAAGTCATTGATCGAACCCACGTCCCTTGAATGGGATGACATTCACTTGGGACATGTGCCTCAGCCGCACGGCAAACCCGTCTTAGTCATTGATCGAACCCACGTCCCTTGAATGAGATGACATTCACTTGGGACATGTGCCTCAGCAGCACGGCAACCCCGTCTTAGTCACTGATCGAACCCACGTCCGTTGAATGAGATGACATATACTTGGGACATGTGGCCCAGCCGCACGGCAAACCCGTCTTAGTCATTGATCGAACCCACGTCCCTTGAATGAGATGACATTCACTTGGGACATGTGGCCCAGCCGCACGGCAACCCCGTCTTAGTCACTGATCGAACCCACGTCCGTTGAATGAGATGACATTCACTTGGAACATGTGGCCCAGCCGCACGGCAACCCCGTCTTAGTCACTGATCGAACCCACGTCCGTTGAATGAGATGACATTCACTTGGGACATGTGGCCCAGCCGCACGGCAACCCCGTCTTAGTCACTAATCGAACCCACGTCCGTTGAATGAGATGACATTCACTTGGGACATGTGGCCCAGCCGCACGGCAAACCCGTCTTAGTCATTGATCGAACCCACGTCCGTTGAATGAGATGACATTCACTTGGGACATGTGCCCCAGCAGCACGGCAAACCCGTCTTAGTCACTGATCGAACCCACGTCCGTTGAATGAGATGACATTCACTTGGGACATGTGGCCCAGCCGCACGGCAACCCCGTCTTAGTCACTAATCGAACCCACGTCCGTTGAATGAGATGACATTCACTTGGGACATGTGCCCCAGCAGCACGGCAAACCCGTCTTAGTCATTGATCGAACCCACGTCTATTGAATGAGATGACATTCACTTGGGACATGTGCCCCAGCAGCACGGCAAACCCGTCTTAGTCATTGATCGAACCCACGTCTATTGAATGAGATGACATTCACTTGGGACATGTGGCCCAGCCGCACGGCAAACCCGTCTTAGTCACTGATCGAACCCACGTCCCTTGAATGAGATGACATTCACTTGGGACATGTGCCCCAGCCGCACGGCAAACCCGTCTTAGTCACTGATCGAACCCACGTCCCTTGAATGAGATGACATTCACTTGGGACATGTGCCTCAGCCGCACGGCAAACCCGTCTTAGTCACTGATCGAACCCACGTCCCTTGAATGAGATGACATTCACTTGGGACATGTGGCCCAGCCGCACGGCAAACCCGTCTTAGTCATTGATCGAACCCACGTCCCTTGAATGAGATGACATTATCTTGGGACATGTGGCCCAGCCGCACGGCAAACCCGTCTTAGTCACTGATCGAACCCACGTCCCTTGAATGAGATGACATTCACTTGGGACATGTGGCCCAGCCGCACGGCAAACCCGTCTTAGTCACTGATCCAACCCACGTCCCTTGAATGAGATGACATTCACTTGGGACATGTGGACCAGCCGCATGGCAAAGCATGGTATAGGGAACAGGAAGGCCGAAGGCGTTAGCCTACCCTTGAAATGCCATAAAGACACAATAAAATGTAAGATTGGTCGTCGGAGCGGAGACCGGCCGTGTACCTGCTTCAACGACTGTCCGACTCAGACTGAAAGAAAACTACCTGAGCTCGCGCGGAGGGGTGGCCGCCCGCACAGCCTTAAGACGTTGTTTTCATTGTTGTTTTTAAATCAACATGTCTAAAAAATCTGTGTGGACCAGCCTTAAACTAAGAAAGTGATACCATTGAGTTTATTAGTGTAGGGTTAGAGACCCAGCGGCCATTGGCGGCTATCTACCAATAAATTTCCCGTGGACTCTAGTAGTACGATCTCGTACCGCTAGAAAGCGCTACACGTACCCACTGATGTAAGCGTTTCTGTGGAAAGAAGGGATACTACGTAGTACGAACACGTGGCTTAGGTCTAGCCTAGGTCTAGGCCCAACTCTTTTAGTCTAGGCCATTACTAGGCTACAATAAGCCTAGGCCTACATTAATAGGCCTACATTAGTAACGTAGTACTACAGCCTAGCCTATATAATGTATAAAACCTTATATAATGTGTTGTAATAAAGTATAAGCTTACTTATTGTTAACTTCGTGCCCGTTTGACATGTTTATCAGAACAGATGATAATGCTTTAATAACAATATCCACCGCCATCTGGATACTACTACCTAACCGACTTCGCATCTGCGCGTACTACGTAGTATCCCTTTCTTTCCACAGGAACGCTGACATCAGTGGGTACGTGTAGCGCTTTCTAGCGGTACGAGATCGTACTACTAGAGTCCACGGGAAATTTATTGGTAGATAGCCGCCAATGGCCGCTGGGTCTCTAACCCTACACTAATAAACTCAATGGTGATACAGCGAAAGAAACGATACAATGTATCACATACTTTAACCATACTTTAAGATATTGAACATGCCTCGACGGACTCAAAGTGTATGTCGTGAGCCTGACTCCAGCACTCGGGCTCTAAGAAAGCGGGTCCGGGATGTTCAATCTCCAAGAATGTATATATACATTTTTACATATATATATATTATATATATTGATTAAATTTAAGTAATAGTGAACCATGAGGTTAATTAAATTAATCCCCAGTACAATCCCGTGTACCAACCTACCATATGAGACAGCGTAAGTCTAACGCTACAACAGTACTGGCTATTATAAATTAGCCCACTATATTCAAGCACCAACCTATTATTAAAGTATATATTAACAATCAATAACACATTCATTAACTCCTGTCACATCAAAAATCGGTGGTGGGTTGTCGCCCGTTGTTGAATTGTGGCGTAAATTAATTATCCAAATATTCCCCGCCGGGATCCATGGAGCGTAGTACACCCTCTTAACAAGTACTCATCCGACACATGTGGGTTCCCCTTGCCGATTACTGCTCCAGCTGAAGACCCCACCACGCTGCTCCGGGATCGGGACTATAGTGCCTGGACTGCACGCCACTGGCATGCACGGACCATCTCGTAGTCAGCTGACGCTGCTCCGGCCGGGACTATAGTGCCTGGACTGCACGCCACTGGCATGCACGGACCATCTCGTAGTCAGCTGACGCTGCTCCGGCCGGGACTATAGTGCCTGGACTGCGCGCCACTGGCATGCACGGACCATCTCGTAGTCAGCTGACGCTGCTCCGGCCGGGTCTATAGTGCCTCACTGCACGCCACTGGCATGCACGGACCATCTCGTAGTCAGCTGACGCTGCTCCGGCCGGGACGATAGTGCCTGGACTGCACGCCACTGGCATGCACGGACCATCTCGTAGTCAGCTGACGCTGCTCCGGCCGGGACGATAGTGCCTGGACTGCACGCCACTGGCATGCACGGACCATCTCGTAGTCAGCTGACGCTGCTCCGGCCGGGACTGTAGTGCCTGGACTGCACGCCACTGGCATGCACGGACCATCTCGTAGTCAGCTGACGCTGCTCCGGCCGGGACGATAGTGCCTGGACTGCACGCCACTGGCATGCACGGACCATCTCGTAGTCAGCTGACGCTGCTCCGGCCGGGACTATAGTGCCTGGACTGCACGCCACTGGCATGCACACCATCTCGTAGTCAGCTGACGCTGCTCCGGCCGGGACTATAGTGCCTGGACTGCACGCCACTGGCATGCACGGACCATCTCGTAGTCAGCTGTCCCTGCTCCGGGATCGGGACTATAGTGCCTGGACTGCACGCCACTGGCATGCACGGACCGTCTCGTAGTCAGCTGACGCTGCTCCGGCCGGGACTATAGTGCCTGGACTGCACGCCACTGGCATGCACGGACCATCTCGTAGTCAGCTGACGCTGCTCCGGGATCGGGACTATAGTGCCTGGACTGCGCGCCACTGGCATGCACGGACCATCTCGTAGTCAGCTGACGCTGCTCCGGCCGGGACTATAGTGCCTGGATTGCACGCCACTGGCATGCACGGACCATCTCGTAGTCAGCTGACGCTGCTCCGGCCGGGACTATAGTGCCTGGACTGCACGCCACTGGCATGCACGGACCATCTCGTAGTCAGCTGACGCTGCTCCGGGATCGGGACTATAGTGCCTGGACTGCACGCCACTGGCATGCACGGACCATCTCGTAGTCAGCTGACGCTGCTCCGGCCGGGACGATAGTGCCTGGACTGCACGCCACTGCCATGCACGGACCATCTCGTAATCAGCTGACGCTGCTCCGGCCTGGACTATAGTGCCTGGACTGCACGCCACTGGCATGCACGGACCATCTCGTAATCAGCTGACGCTGCTCCGGCCGGGACTATAATGCCTGGACTGCACGCCACTGCCATGCACGGACCATCTCGTAATCAGCTGACGCTGCTCCGGCCGGGACTATAATGCCTGGACTGCACGCCACTGGCATGCACGGACCATCTCGTAGTCAGCTGACGCTGTACCGGCCGGGACATTATGGCCTGGACTGCACGCCACTGGCATGCACGGACCATTTCGTAGTCAGCTGACGCTGCTCCGGCCGGGACTATAGTGCCTGGATTGCACGCCACTGGCATGCACGGTTTATTCACGGACCATCTCGTAGTCAGCTGACGCTGCTCCGGCCGGGACTGTAGTGCCTGGACTGCACGCCACTGGCATGCTGGACCATCTCGTAGTCAGCTGACGCTGCTCCGGCCGGGACATTAGTGCCTGGACTGCACGCCACTGGCATGCACGGACCATCTCGTAGCCAGCTGACGCTGTACCGGCCGGGACATTATGGCCTGGACTGCACGCCACTGGCATGCACGGACCATCTCGTAGTCAGCTGACGCTGTACCGGCCGGGACATTATGGCCTGGACTGCACGCCACTGGCATGCACGGACCATCTCGTAGCCAGCTGACGCTGTACCGGCCGGGACATTATGGCCTGGACTGCACGCCACTGGCATGCACGGACCATTTCGTAGTCAGCTGACGCTGCTCCGGCCGGGACTATAGTGCCTGGACTGCACGCCACTGGCATGCACGGACCATTTCGTAGTCAGCTGACGCTGCTCCGGCCGGGACGATATAGTACCTGGACTGCACGCCACTGGCATGCACAAACCATCTTGTAGTCAGCTGACGCTGCTCCGGCCTGGACTATAGTGCCAGGACTGCACGCCACTGGCGTGCACGGACCATCTCGTAGTCAGCTGACGCTGCTCCGGCCGGGATTATAGTGCCTGGACTGCACGCCACTGGCATGCACGGACCATCTCATAGTCAGCTGACGCTGCTCCGGCCGGGACTATAGTGCCTGGACTGCACGCCACTGCATGCACGGACCATCTCGTAGTCAGCTGACGCTGCTCCGGCCGGGACTATAGTGCCTGGACTGCACGCCACTGGCATGCACGGACCATCTCGTAGTCAGCTGACGCTGCTCCGGCCGGGACGATATAGTGCCTGGACTGCACGCCACTGGCATGCACGGACCATCTCGTAGTCAGCTGACGCTGCTCCGGCCGGGACTATAGTGCCTGGACTGCACGCCACTGGCATGCACGGACCATCTCGTTGTCAGCTGACGCTGCTCCGGCTGGGACTATAGTGCCTGGACTGCACGCCACTGGCATGCACGGACCATCTCGTTGTCAGCTGACGCTGCTCCGGCTGGGACTTTAGTGCCTGGACTGCATCGTCGGCCAAGCTTTTAATTATATATACAGTGTGTTCATTTTGTTTTTCCCACCTTGAAATGTTTCTATTAAGTGATGTAAATATTTATATATTTGTTTATTTAATTATAATTGGCTTGGCCACAATTTTAGATATTACCACTTTAAATGTTGAGCCTCTTTTGAAATTGGCGTTTTTTGTACGTGTGCCCGTTTTGGTTTGTAACAGTTTGTCTTCTCCGTTTTGGGCTTGGCCTCTTTTTTGCAAATTGTTTGCATTTTTGTTTGGTATATCAATGCTTTTTATTTTTAAAGACTAATCCAAATTGAAAAGGTATTTGACTAATCTTGGCATGTATCCAAGTCAACTTGATTTCCGCCTAGCGGAGGCTCGTCGAACTCCCAACTTGCGAGTTCGACGTGCTTCCGCTAGTCGGAGATCAAGCGGACCTTGTCATTTTGTTGGTGATTTTCTTTCCCGTAATTAAAACTAATTATTTTGTTCAATGGTCACTGTTCAAGATAGGATTCTGAAAATTTTCTCAGTTGTCTATATCGATGACAAGAACGTTGTGACACAAACTTATTTTTTTCGTCGGCAACTTTTGATAATAACTCATGTTTTGGGAGTTTTTATTTTTTTTCAGGTTGGCATTCTGTTCAATTAAAATTTTTTGTATGAAAGAGGATGCCCCGGGAGGTAAACAAAATTAGTGCAAAATTTGGTGTTTACATCCTTATTCGTTTGGGGCCCACAGACCGACAAGGAATTAGCCAGTAGTAGTAATAAGTAGTTAACTGAAAATTGTTTGAGTTCTTTAATGATCTTTACAACTTAATATCTTCCATACGCAACATCCGATCGAGATGAAACTTAAAATGGGTAGTCTCGTGGTAAAATCCCACCGATTAATGAAACTTTGAGGTTTCCATCTATTATGGTTTTGCGTCGGCAACATCATGTTAAGTGCACTTCGACGCTTGCAGTAAGAGTCGCGTAGGGGAAGCTCGCACATGGCTTGGCGCCTAAATGACTCACCTGACTGTTCTATGGCTTGACGTATCGTCCCATGAACAAGATGTTTCGCACATTGGAGTGGCTTATATGTTCTCTCTTCGTGCTCACCAAGAAGAAAATAAACGGATGATTCGCTTTAAATTCGAGAGGCCGCGGCGCTGCTGACCGAGAAAAGTGTACCACGGCTGAGGACAAAGATGAACTGGTTAAGGACTTCCTTGACAAAGTTAGGAATTGAAATTTGTTACCTATTTATTGGACAATTTATGCAATGAAATGAAGTAATAAGTTTTAAAATGATCTTTCTTCAATATTAAACTGTTTATTAGCTCATATAAGGAAACTATTTAATAATGACCTAATTTCCTAATTCCAAGGGTAGTCATCAATAAAGTGGTTAAGATGCGCATTGACGGGCCCTAAAACCGTTACTGGTGTCGTTGTTAGGGTATTCTGGGGTGTAGGACTCAATATCGTAGGGGTACACAATCGTTCATTAACCATCTTTATTAATTATTGATAGTATTGTTATTACAATAAGAATAACCGCCTTAATGTAGTCAGTGTAGTAGTTCTAACTAATGCCAAGAGGTTACGCGAGTAGCGTTGACCGTCGATAAATAAGATCTGAGTTCCACATTTCTAGCTTGGTCGCTTTTCTAAAGTAAGATCGGAAAACATTCAGCAGATGAAAACTGGGGTCAAGTTTCCCACTTCGGTCATTAAGCATTAATATTGTTGAGGCCCACTTAACGAATATTGCCGATATCAAAAAATAAAAAGTGAGCGCCAGAAAACTGAAATGGTCGTTTGAAACGTGAGATCTAAAACACTGTAAGCCACAAAACATTTTCCCGTAAGCTTCATAAATATTAACAATATATAGAAGTATAATTCAATAAGTTCCTGTGTCGAGCGAGTAGACAGGGTATGACCAAATACCGTAGCAATAATAATACGATCGACTCCCAGGAAATCATGGCGACAGCTCCGACACTAGCGCTGAGGCGGCGCGGAGTACCAACAACGTTCATCGCGGGAGCTAAGCATGCACTTTGTATGCCGAGTAAGCTCGATTTGACCCACGATTACGGGTAAAATAAGATGAAGACAAATGTTATATTAATAATAGTAGCTTTGACTAAGCTGTAGTATTGTAAAACCACCAAACACGTATTTTAATAGTTTTAAGAACGAGTTAATTCACTCTAAACAAATACGATTTTGGTGAGAATTTGAATTGTGCGGGTGTCAACTAGGTACCAGGGATTAGTTGACACTACTTTTGGACACTTATCGTATCGTACACATCCCTTATGTGATCGTACTTTTGACGACGAATTATACCCGTAGGTCTGGCCTGTATGATTATGAGTTATTAACTTTCCCACGTGGATGTATAAATAAAAGGGTTAATTTAATTACAACTAGCAAACCCGGCATGCGTTGCAATGCCACTGATAGAAATAAAGTGTTTAGGTTTTAATTCTGTTTATTGAAGTGTTTTTGAGACACAATATATTTTCCCGTCTGTTGATACACAAGAGGGGGGTGGGGGGGGGGGGGGGGGTTGTACTCATTCAGAAACCTTCGCGGGCGTGCGCACAATAACTCACCAAAGTTTTATTGCAATCGGATGAATAATAATAGAACGCATTATTGCATGTTGGTGGCTCAGTGGGGGTGGTAGGTGAGGGGGGTTGGAGAGGGGTTATAATCATTCAGAAACCTTAGCGGGCGTGCATACACTAATTCACCAAAATTTTATCGCAGTCGGATGAATGGTTTAGGAAAGCATTATTGCATAATGGTGTTTCAGTGGGGGTGTGGGGTGAGAGGGGCTTGGAGGGGGTTATAATCATTCAGAAACCTTAGCGGGCGCGCATACACTAACTCCCCGAAATTGTATCGCAATCGGCTGAATGGTTTAGAAAAGCATTATCGCATGTTGGTGTCTTAGTGGTAGTAGGGGTTGGGGGGGGGGGGTTATCATTCAGAAACCTTAGCGAGCGTGCATACACTAACTCACCAAACTTTTATCGAAATTCCACAACTAGTATAGGGCAGGCAATAATAAGCCCATGGTAGGCCTAGGCCTACAAGGAGACAATTTTGCCCTGCATTCCTTGATCTGATATTTTCCTTTGCTAGCAATTTATTCATTGTTTTATTAAAACCATAATGGACGCCTATTACCAAATCATCTCCTCATTGCAGTACATGCAAATACACATTTGTGGTCTAAGTAGAACCTCTGCTCTGTTTCGTTTATTTCCATGCTCCTCATCCCCAACAGCTGATTCTACGCACGTTCTTCTTCATGTTGTTTTGAAGTTTGTGGCCGCTGGCCGGCATATAATTTGGCCAACTAATATTTATTTGTTAGACAAGAGCACTGCCAATCTCTGCTATTCACAGAGACTCAAGAAAACTTATGATCATGCTGTGAATAGGTACCTAGTTGTATGGAACGTCGTACTTCCATAACAAAGTTACATATCATATTGTACGAGATTGTAGAACATGATATGCATTACTGAAACAAAAAGGAGCATCATGGACGGTTTAAATAATTTAACAAATAGTCAGTTATGGTAAAATCAGCGTTAGTAAGTATTTGATTAAACTTTATCTGAAAATGCTAGCTCTCTGGCAGCAGATTTGAATTCGCGGGCTTAGGGTTACTCCGCGCCGCCAGGAACGCTGCAAACTGTGTCGCCGCCACCTTCCATGTTAAATGGTACCAGTCGATCGTATTAATAGCGAAGCTATTCCTATTAAGGTATTTGGTATGACGTAATTGTGTGACCACTCACCAGTTGCCGCGGCCGCCTCGGTTCCTTCCTCGTTGACTTCAATGAACGCTTTGTGTGCGACCTCGGACACTGAGATGAGTTCGTCGGTCAGACCCGAGAAGTCAGCGGAGCGTTGAAACATCGCCTCCATGCCCATCTGAAATATTAATGTGAGGTCTAGGTACTGATCCTTGAGGGACAGCCTGGTAAGTTCTGCCACATGCCCATCTGAAATATTGATACAAGAGGTGTAGGTACTGATCCTTGAGGGACAGCCTGGTAAGTTCTGCCACATGCCCATCTGAAATATTAATACAAGAGGTGTAGGTACTGATCCTTGAGGGACAGCCTGGTAAGTTCTGCCACATGCCCATCTGAAATATTAATACAAGAGGTGTAGGTACTGATCCTTGAGGGACAGCCATGGTAAGTTCTGCCACATGCCCATCTGAAATATTAATATAAGAGGTCTAGGTACTGATCCTTGAGGGACAGCCTGGTAAGTTCTGCCACATGCCCATCTGAAATATTAATACAAGAGGTGTAGGTACTGATCCTTGAGGGACAGCCTGGTAAGTTCTGCCACATGCCCATCTGAAATATTAATACAAGTGGTGTAGGTACTGATCCTTGAGGGACAGCCTGGTAAGTTCTGCCACATGCCCATCTGAAATATTAATACAAGAGGTGTAGGTACTGATCCTTGAGGGACAGCCTGGTAAGTTCTGCCACATGCCCATCAGAAATATTAATACAAGAGGTGTAGGTACTGATCCTTGAGGGACAGCCTGGTAAGTTCTGCCACATGCCCATCTGAAATATTAATACAAGAGGTGTAGGTACTGATCCTTGAGGGACAGCCTGGTAAGTTCTGCCACATGCCCATCTGAAATATTAATACAAGAGGTGTAGGTACTGATCCTTGAGGGACAGCCTGGTAAGTTCTGCCACATGCCCATCAGAAATATTAATACAAGAGGTGTAGGTACTGATCCTTGAGGGACAGCCTGGTAAGTTCTGCCACATGCCCATCTGAAATATTAATACAAGAGGTCTAGATACTGATCCTTGAGGGACAGCCTGGTAAGTTCTGCCACATGCCCATCTGAAATATTAATATAAGAGGTCTAGGTACTGATCCTTGAGGGACGGCCTGGTAGTTCTGCCACATGGCCATCTGAAATATTAATATAAGAGGTCTAGGTACTGATCCTTGAGGGACGGCCTGGTAGTTCTGCCACATGCCCATCTGAAATATTAATATAAGAGGTCTAGGTACTGATCCTTGAGGGACAGCCTGGTAGTTCTGCCACGTGCCCATCTGAAATATTAATACAAGAGGTGTAGGTACTGATCCTTGAGGGACAGCCTGGTAAGTTCTGCCACATGCCCATCTGAAATATTAATACAAGAGGTCTAGGTACTGATCCTTGAGGGACAGCCTGGTAAGTTCTGCCACATGCCCATCTGAAATATTAATACAAGAGGTGTAGGTACTGATCCTTGAGGGACAGCCTGGTAAGTTCTGCCACATGCCCATCTGAAATATAAATACAAGAGGTGTAGGTACTGATCCTTGAGGGACAGCCTGGTAAGTTCTGCCACATGCCCATCTGAAATATTAATACAAGAGGTGTAGGTACTGATCCTTGAGGGACAGCCGGGTAAGTTCTGCCACATGCCCATCTGAAATATTAATACAAGAGGTGTAGGTACTGATCCTTGAGGGACAGCCTGGTAAGTTCTGCCACATGCCCATCTGAAATATTAATACAAGAGGTGTAGGTACTGATCCTTGAGGGACAGCCTGGTAGTTCTGCCACATGCCCATCTGAAATATTAATATAAGAGGTCTAGGTACTGATCCTTGAGGGACAGCCTGGTAAGTTCTGCCACATGCCCATCTGAAATATTAATAAAACAGGTCTAGATACTGATCCTTGAGGGACAGCCTGGTAAGTTCTGCCACATGCCCATCTGAAATATTAATATAACAGGTCTAGATACTGATCCTTGAGGGACAGCCTGGTAAGTTCTGCCACATGCCCATCTGAAATATTAATATAAGAGGTCTAGGTACTGATCCTTGAGGGACAGCCTGGTAGTTCTGCCACATGCCCATCTGAAATATTAATGTGAGGTCTAGGTACTGATCCTTGAGGGACAGCCTGGTAAGTTCTGCCACATGCCCATCTGAAATATTAATATAAGAGGTCTAGGAACTGATCCTTGAGGGACAGCCTGGTAGTTCTGCCACATGCCCATCTGAAATATTAATACAAGAGGTGTTGGTACTTATCCTTGAGGGACAGCCTGGTAAGTTCTGCCACATGCCCATCTGAAATATTAATACAAGAGGTCTAGATACTGATCCTTGAGGGACAGCCTGGTAGTTCTGCCACATGCCCATCTGAAATATTAATACAAGAGGGGTAGGTACTGATCCTTGAGGGACAGCCTGGTAGTTCTGCCACATGCCCATCTGAAATATTAATATAACAGGTCTAGATACTGATCCTTGAGGGACAGCCTGGTAGTTCTGCCACATGCCCATCTGAAATATTAATACAAGAGGTGTTGGTACTGATCCTTGAGGGACAGCCTGGTAAGTTCTGCCACATGCCCATCTGAAATATTAATACAAGAGGTCTAGATACTGATCCTTGAGGGACAGCCTGGTAGTTCTGCCACATGCCCATCTGAAATATTAATATAAGAGGTGTAGGTACTGATCCTTGAGGGACAGCCTGGTAGTTCTGCCACATGCCCATCTGAAATATTAATGTGAGGTCTAGGTACTGATCCTTGAAGGACAGCCTGGTAAGTTCTGCCACATGCCCATCTGAAATATTAATATAAGAGGTCTAGGTACTGATCCTTGAGGGACAGCCTGGTAGTTCTGCCACATGCCCATCTGAAATATTAATATAACAGGTCTAGATACTGATCCTTGAGGGACAGCCTGGTAAGTTCTGCCACATGCCCATCTGAAATATTAATATAAGAGGTCTAGGAACTGATCCTTGAGGGACAGCCTGGTAGTTCTGCCACATGCCCATCTGAAATATTAATGTGAGGTCTAGGTACTGATCCTTGAGGGACAGCCTGGTAAGTTCTGCCACATGCCCATCTGAAATATTAATATAAGAGGTCTAGGTACTGATCCTTGAGGGACAGCCTGGTAAGTTCTGCCACATGCCCATCTGAAATATTAATATAAGAGGTCTAGGTACTGATTCTTGAGGACAGCCTGGTAAGTTCGTCCACATGCCCATCTGAAATATTAATACAAGAGGTCTAGGTACTGATCCTTGAGGGACAGCCTGGTAAGTTCTGCCACATGCCCATCTGAAATATTAATATAAGAGGTCTAGGTATTGATCCTTGAGGGACAGCCTGGTAAGTTCTGCCACATGCCCATCTGAAATATTAATATAAGAGGTCTAGGTACTGATTCTTGAGGACAGCCTGGTAAGTTCTGCCACATGCCCATCTGAAATGTTAATATAAGAGGTCTGGGTATTGATCCACTGTTGGCGTCCGGGATAGGAACAAGGTCGATATCAGCCATGAACATTAACTCGATATCGGTTGGCAGCCACCTATTTTTCGGAAATATAAGGTATTATATCGAATTCTTTTATTTATTTATTTATTTATTTATTTATTCAGGATTTAAATACAGCTATACAGCCATTTTACATTAAACCTTCAAACGTAACATTATAACATTATACATTTTTTTTTTTTTTTTTTATAAAAACACACAATCAATACATGCATACAGGTGAGAATCGCATCGGCCGGCGCATCCTCTGCTTTTAACTACTGGTTTACATAAAGGCGCGTTGAGGTAAGGAATGATTTTAAGTTGTTAGCAAATATGTCATACATTTGAAGAAGATTGGGGAAAAGAATTAAATGTAGTAGGTAGGCGGTAGAAAAGCGATCTTTTGGTAATAGATAGGCGGGGGGTTGAAGTGTGGAATAGGTTGGTGAGACGAGTTGTACGAGAAGGTATTCGGAGCGGAAACAGCGACACAAGAATGTCCGACCTGACATGACCGTTAACAATGCCATGCACGAAAGCCATGTCAGATCGTATTCTGCGAGAAGTTAGGCTGTCAATATTTAATGATTGCATAATTTCCTGTTTGGTGCAATGTTTAAAAGCCGGCACTCGATACTTCACTATTGCAAGAAAAAATGAGACTACTCGATCTAGGGCTTTTAGATTTGTGTCTGCAGCCATTGCCCATATTGGGGAGCAATATTCGATGATTGGTAAAATACATCCCGTGTAATATGCTCTTAATGCTGCTGGGTCATTTATATCAGTGAATCTATAGATGATTCCCAACATGGACATGGCTTTAGATGTGATTTTGTCCACATGTTTTTTAAACAAAAGTTTTGAGTCTGTAATGACGCCCAGGTCCCTCTGATGCAGCGAACGTCCGAAATATCACGCGTAGAATGACCATTTGTAGGGGGGGGGGGGGGGTATCGAGGGGGAGGGGCGTAGTGTTAATACCTGTATCAACCAGTGGTTTAAACATTTGTAAACAGAACTTTCGTTCTAAATTACTTTATGGGTAAGTACGCGCTCTTCCCATTGAAAATACATGAATTGTTTCTATCGGAGTGTTTGGGGGGGGGGGGGGGAGTATAATATTTGGCCCAGTAACCAGTGCAAATCCAGGAACTTACACCAGGACACAACCTCAAACTTCACAATCATAACAAACCTCATACGAGGTCTACTTGACCGTTGCGTACAAGGTACGCATGGTAACTGCCAGTGTTATAAGTGACTAATAAATTAAACTGTCAAGTAGTTACTTGACACTTTAACTGGACATTGAAATACCGGGCCTTAGCCACAGATCGCCATAAAGTGAACATATTCTCGACCGGACAAAAGTTAATTAAAATATGACTAGCTCACATTTTGCCACCGTTTTGTTTCTGAAAAATATGTTTCAAAAAATATTATGTACTTTATAACTTTTAACACGATTTTTCCACAAAAATGCACACATTCAGTCCACATCGAAGCTTGTTAATGGTCAAAATTGAACTTGATCGGACTTAAGGTTCGACGGTTATCGCGAGGCATGAAAACAAAACAAACAAAACGAGCGCCATAGGAGTAGAATGTTGACGCTCGCTACACTCGCTTGAAAATACTTACTGCACGTAGTACGGGAGAATGTCACCAACAAGGTCCGTGACGCCACGTGAATACTTACTGCACGTAGTACGGGAGAATGTCACCAACAAGGTCCGTGACGCCATGTGAATACTTACTGCACGTAGTACGGGAGAATGTCACCAACAAGGTCCGTGACGCCGCGTGAATACTTACTGCACGTAGTACGGGAGAATGTCACCAACAAGGTCCGTGACGCCACGTGAATACTTACTGCACGTAGTACGGGAGAATGTCACCAACAAGGTCCGTGACGCCGCGTGAATACTTACTGCACGTAGTACGGGAGAATGTCACCAACAAGGTCCGTGACGCCATGTGAATACTTACTGCACGTAGTACGGGAGAATGTCACCAACAAGGTCCGTGACGCCGCGTGAATACTTACTGCACGTAGTACGGGAGAATGTCACCAACAAGGTCCATGACGCCGCGTGAATACTTACTGCACGTAGTACGGGAGAATGTCACCAACAAGGTCCGTGACGCCACGTGAATACTTACTGCACGTAGTACGGGAGAATGTCACCAACAAGGTCCGTGACGCCATGTGAATACTTACTGCACGTAGTACGGGAGAATGTCACCAACAAGGTCCGTGACGCCACGTGAATACTTACAGCACGTAGTACGGGAGAATGTCACCAACAAGGTCCGTGACGCCACGTGAATACTTACTGCACGTAGTACGGGAGAATGTCACCAACAAGGTCCGTGACGCCGCGTGAATACTTACTGCACGTAGTACGGGAGAATGTCACCAACAAGGTCCGTGACGCCACGTGAATACTTACTGCACGTAGTACGGGAGAATGTCACCAACAAGGTCCGTGACGCCACGTGAATACTTACTGCACGTAGTACGGGAGAATGTCACCAACAAGGTCCGTGACGCCGCGTGAATACTTACTGCACGTAGTACGGGAGAATGTCACCAACAAGGTCCGTGACGCCGCGTGAATACTTACTGCACGTAGTACGGGAGAATGTCACCAACAAGGTCCGTGACGCCGCGTGAATACTTACTGCACGTAGTACGGGAGAATGTCACCAACAAGGTCCGTGACGCCATGTGAATACTTACTGCACGTAGTACGGGAGAATGTCACCAACAAGGTCCGTGACGCCGCGTGAATACTTACTGCACGTAGTACGGGAGAATGTCACCAACAAGGTCCGTGACGCCACGTGAATACTTACAGCACGTAGTACGGGAGAATGTCACCAACAAGGTCCGTGACGCCACGTGAATACTTACTGCACGTAGTACGGGAGAATGTCACCAACAAGGTCCGTGACGCCGCGTGAATACTTACTGCACGTAGTACGGGAGAATGTCACCAACAAGGTCCGTGACGCCACGTGAATACTTACTGCACGTAGTACGGGAGAATGTCACCAACAAGGTCCGTGACGCCACGTGAATACTTACTGCACGTAGTACGGGAGAATGTCACCAACAAGGTCCGTGACGCCGCGTGAATACTTACTGCACGTAGTACGGGAGAATGTCACCAACAAGGTCCGTGACGCCGCGTGAATACTTACTGCACGTAGTACGGGAGAATGTCACCAACAAGGTCCGTGACGCCGCGTGAATACTTACTGCACGTAGTACGGGAGAATGTCACCAACAAGGTCCGTGACGCCGCGTGAATACTTACTGCACGTAGTACGGGAGAATGTCACCAACAAGGTCCGTGACGCCACGTGAATACTTACTGCACGTAGTACGGGAGAATGTCACCAACAAGGTCCGTGACGCCGCGTGAATACTTACTGCACGTAGTACGGGAGAATGTCACCAACAAGGTCCGTGACGCCGCGTGAATACTTACTGCACGTAGTACGGGAGAATGTCACCAACAAGGTCCGTGACGCCACGTGAATACTTACTGCACGTAGTACGGGAGAATGTCACCAACAAGGTCCGTGACGCCATGTGAATACTTACTGCACGTAGTACGGGAGAATGTCACCAACAAGGTCCGTGACGCCGCGTGAATACTTACTGCACGTAGTACGGGAGAATGTCACCAACAAGGTCCGTGACGCCATGTGAATACTTACTGCACGTAGTACGGGAGAATGTCACCAACAAGGTCCGTGACGCCACGTGAATACTTACTGCACGTAGTACGGGAGAATGTCACCAACAAGGTCCGTGACGCCATGTGAATACTTACTGCACGTAGTACGGGAGAATGTCACCAACAAGGTCCGTGACGCCGCGTGAATACTTACTGCACGTAGTACGGGAGAATGTCACCAACAAGGTCCGTGACGCCGCGTGAATACTTACTGCACGTAGTACGGGAGAATGTCACCAACAAGGTCCGTGACGCCACGTGAATACTTACTGTACGTAGTACGGGAGAATGTCACCAACAAGGTCCGTGACGCCATGTGAATACTTACTGCACGTAGTACGGGAGAATGTCACCAACAAGGTCCGTGACGCCATGTGAATACTTACTGCACGTAGTACGGGAGAATGTCACCAACAAGGTCCGTGACGCCGCGTGAATACTTACTGCACGTAGTACGGGAGAATGTCACCAACAAGGTCCGTGACGCCATGTGAATACTTACTGCACGTAGTACGGGAGAATGTCACCAACAAGGTCCGTGACGCCACGTGAATACTTACTGCACGTAGTACGGGAGAATGTCACCAACAAGGTCCGTGACGCCACGTGAATACTTACTGCACGTAGTACGGGAGAATGTCACCAACAAGGTCCGTGACGCCATGTGAATACTTACTGCACGTAGTACGGGAGAATGTCACCAACAAGGTCCGTGACGCCACGTGAATACTTACTGCACGTAGTACGGGAGAATGTCACCAACAAGGTCCGTGACGCCGCGTGAATACTTACTGCACGTAGTACGGGAGAATGTCACCAACAAGGTCTGTGACGCCATGTGAATACTTACTGCACGTAGTACGGGAGAATGTCACCAACAAGGTCCGTGACGCCGCGTGAATACTTACTGCACGTAGTACGGGAGAATGTCACCAACAAGGTCCGTGACGCCACGTGAATACTTACTGCACGTAGTACGGGAGAATGTCACCAACAAGGTCCGTGACGCCGCGTGAATACTTACTGCACGTAGTACGGGAGAATGTCACCAACAAGGTCCGTGACGCCGCGTGAATACTTACTGCACGTAGTACGGGAGAATGTCACCAACAAGGTCCGTGACGCCGCGTGAATACTTACTGCACGTAGTACGGGAGAATGTCACCAACAAGGTCCGTGACGCCATGTGAATACTTACTGCACGTAGTACGGGAGAATGTCACCAACAAGGTCCGTGACGCCGCGTGAATACTTACTGCACGTAGTACGGGAGAATGTCACCAACAAGGTCCGTGACGCCATGTGAATACTTACTGCACGTAGTACGGGAGAATGTCACCAACAAGGTCCGTGACGACATGTGAATACTTACTGCACGTAGTACGGGAGAATGTCACCAACAAGGTCCGTGACGCCATGTGAATACTTACTGCACGTAGTACGGGAGAATGTCACCAACAAGGTCCGTGACGCCACGTGAATACTTACTGCACGTAGTACGGGAGAATGTCACCAACAAGGTCCGTGACGCCGCGTGAATACTTACTGCACGTAGTACGGGAGAATGTCACCAACAAGGTCCGTGACGCCGCGTGAATACTTACTGCACGTAGTACGGGAGAATGTCACCAACAAGGTCCGTGACGCCATGTGAATACTTACTGCACGTAGTACGGGAGAATGTCACCAACAAGGTCCGTGACGCCACGTGAATACTTACTGCACGTAGTACGGGAGAATGTCACCAACAAGGTCCGTGACGACATGTGAATACTTACTGCACGTAGTACGGGAGAATGTCACCAACAAGGTCCGTGACGCCGCGTGAATACTTACTGCACGTAGTACGGGAGAATGTCACCAACAAGGTCCGTGACGCCATGTGAATACTTACTGCACGTAGTACGGGAGAATGTCACCAACAAGGTCCGTGACGCCGCGTGAATACTTACTGCACGTAGTACGGGAGAATGTCACCAACAAGGTCCGTGACGACATGTGAATACTTACTGCACGTAGTACGGGAGAATGTCACCAACAAGGTCCGTGACGCCACGTGAATACTTACTGCACGTAGTACGGGAGAATGTCACCAACAAGGTCCGTGACGCCACGTGAATACTTACTGCACGTAGTACGGGAGAATGTCACCAACAAGGTCCGTGACGCCACGTGAATACTTACTGCACGTAGTACGGGAGAATGTCACCAACAAGGTCCGTGACGCCGCGTGAATACTTACTGCACGTAGTACGGGAGAATGTCACCAACAAGGTCCGTGACGCCACGTGAATACTTACTGCACGTAGTACGGGAGAATGTCACCAACAAGGTCCGTGACGCCACGTGAATACTTACTGCACGTAGTACGGGAGAATGTCACCAACAAGGTCCGTGACGCCACGTGAATACTTACTGCACGTAGTACGGGAGAATGTCACCAACAAGGTCCGTGACGACATGTGAATACTTACTGCACGTAGTACGGGAGAATGTCACCAACAAGGTCCGTGACGCCATGTGAATACTTACTGCACGTAGTACGGGAGAATGTCACCAACAAGGTCCGTGACGCCGCGTGAATACTTACTGCACGTAGTACGGGAGAATGTCACCAACAAGGTCCGTGACGCCACGTGAATACTTACTGCACGTAGTACGGGAGAATGTCACCAACAAGGTCCGTGACGCCACGTGAATACTTACTGCACGTAGTACGGGAGAATGTCACCAACAAGGTCCGTGACGACATGTGAATACTTACTGCACGTAGTACGGGAGAATGTCACCAACAAGGTCCGTGACGCCATGTGAATACTTACTGCACGTAGTACGGGAGAATGTCACCAACAAGGTCCGTGACGCCGCGTGAATACTTACTGCACGTAGTACGGGAGAATGTCACCAACAAGGTCCGTGACGCCGCGTGAATACTTACTGCACGTAGTACGGGAGAATGTCACCAACAAGGTCCGTGACGCCGCGTGAATACTTACTGCACGTAGTACGGGAGAATGTCACCAACAAGGTCCGTGACGCCGCGTGAATACTTACTGCACGTAGTACGGGAGAATGTCACCAACAAGGTCCGTGACGCCATGTGAATACTTACTGCACGTAGTACGGGAGAATGTCACCAACAAGGTCCGTGACGCCATGTGAATACTTACTGCACGTAGTACGGGAGAATGTCACCAACAAGGTCCGTGACGCCACGTGAATACTTACTGCACGTAGTACGGGAGAATGTCACCAACAAGGTCCGTGACGCCACGTGAATACTTACTGCACGTAGTACGGGAGAATGTCACCAACAAGGTCCGTGACGCCGCGTGAATACTTACTGCACGTAGTACGGGAGAATGTCACCAACAAGGTCCGTGACGCCACGTGAACACTTACTGCACGTAGTACGGGAGAATGTCACCAACAAGGTCCGTGACGCCACGTGAATACTTACTGCACGTAGTACGGGAGAATGTCACCAACAAGGTCCGTGACGCCATGTGAATACTTACTGCACGTAGTACGGGAGAATGTCACCAACAAGGTCCGTGACGCCATGTGAATACTTACTGCACGTAGTACGGGAGAATGTCACCAACAAGGTCCGTGACGCCACGTGAATACTTACTGCACGTAGTACGGGAGAATGTCACCAACAAGGTCCGTGACGCCGCGTGAATACTTACTGCACGTAGTACGGGAGAATGTCACCAACAAGGTCCGTGACGCCATGTGAATACTTACTGCACGTAGTACGGGAGAATGTCACCAACAAGGTCCGTGACGCCATGTGAATACTTACTGCACGTAGTACGGGAGAATGTCACCAACAAGGTCCGTGACGCCATGTGAATACTTACTGCACGTAGTACGGGAGAATGTCACCAACAAGGTCCGTGACGCCATGTGACACTTACTGCACGTAGTACGGGAGAATGTCACCAACAAGGTCCGTGACGCCATGTGAATACTTACTGCACGTAGTACGGGAGAATGTCACCAACAAGGTCCGTGACGCCACGTGAATACTTACTGCACGTAGTACGGGAGAATGTCACCAACAAGGTCCGTGACGCCGCGTGAATACTTACTGCACGTAGTACGGGAGAATGTCACCAACAAGGTCCGTGACGCCGCGTGAATACTAACTGCACGTAGTACAGGAGAATGTCACCAACAAGGTCCGTGACGCCACGTGAATACTTACTGCACGTAGTACGGGAGAATGTCACCAACAAGGTCCGTGACGCCACGTGAATACTTACTGCACGTAGTACGGGAGAATGTCACCAACAAGGTCCGTGACGCCACGTGAATACTTACTGCACGTAGTACGGGAGAATGTCACCAACAAGGTCCGTGACGCCACGTGAATACTTACTGCACGTAGTACGGGAGAATGTCACCAACAAGGTCCGTGATGCCACGTGAATACTTACTGCACGTAGTACGGGAGAATGTCACCAACAAGGTCCGTGACGCCATGTGAATACTTACTGCACGTAGTACGGGAGAATGTCACCAACAAGGTCCGTGACGCCACGTGAATACTTACTGCACGTAGTACGGGAGAATGTCACCAACAAGGTCCGTGACGCCACGTGAATACTTACTGCACGTAGTACGGGAGAATGTCACCAACAAGGTCCGTGACGCCATGTGAATACTTACTGCACGTAGTACGGGAGAATGTCACCAACAAGGTCCGTGACGCCACGTGAATACTTACTGCACGTAGTACGGGAGAATGTCACCAACAAGGTCCGTGACGCCGCGTGAATACTTACTGCACGTAGTACGGGAGAATGTCACCAACAAGGTCCGTGACGCCACGTGAATACTTACTGCACGTAGTACGGGAGAATGTCACCAACAAGGTCCGTGACGCCGCGTGAATACTTACTGCACGTAGTACGGGAGAATGTCACCAACAAGGTCCGTGACGCCACGTGAATACTTACTGCACGTAGTACGGGAGAATGTCACCAACAAGGTCCGTGACGCCACGTGAATACTTACTGCACGTAGTACGGGAGAATGTCACCAACAAGGTCCGTGACGCCACGTGAATACTTACTGCACGTAGTACGGGAGAATGTCACCAACAAGGTCCGTGACGCCGCGTGAATACTTACTGCACGTAGTACGGGAGAATGTCACCAACAAGGTCCGTGACGCCGCGTGAATACTTACTGCACGTAGTACGGGAGAATGTCACCAACAAGGTCCGTGACGCCACGTGAATACTTACTGCACGTAGTACGGGAGAATGTCACCAACAAGGTCCATGACGCCGCGTGAATACTTACTGCACGTAGTACGGGAGAATGTCACCAACAAGGTCCGTGACGCCATGTGAATACTTACTGCACGTAGTACGGGAGAATGTCACCAACAAGGTCCGTGACGCCGCGTGAATACTTACTGCACGTAGTACGGGAGAATGTCACCAACAAGGTCCGTGACGCCACGTGAATACTTACTGCACGTAGTACGGGAGAATGTCACCAACAAGGTCCGTGACGCCGCGTGAATACTTACTGCACGTAGTACGGGAGAATGTCACCAACAAGGTCCGTGACGCCGCGTGAATACTTACTGCACGTAGTACGGGAGAATGTCACCAACAAGGTCCGTGACGCCACGTGAATACTTACTGCACGTAGTACGGGAGAATGTCACCAACAAGGTCCGTGACGCCGCGTGAATACTTACTGCACGTAGTACGAGGGAATGTCACCAACAAGGTCCGTGACGCCGCGTGAATACTTACTGCACGTAGTACGGGAGAATGTCACCAACAAGGTCCGTGACGCCACGTGAATACTTACTGCACGTAGTACGGGAGAATGTCACCAACAAGGTCCGTGACGCCGCGTGAATACTTACTGCACGTAGTACGAGGGAATGTCACCAACAAGGTCCGTGACGCCGCGTGAATACTTACTGCACGTAGTACGAGGGAATGTCACCAACAAGGTCCGTGACGCCGCGTGAATACTTACTGCACGTAGTACGGGAGAATGTCACCAACAAGGTCTGTGACGCCGCGTGAATACTTACTGCACGTAGTACGGGAGAATGTCACCAACAAGGTCCGTGACGCCACGTGAATACTTACTGCACGTAGTACGGGAGAATGTCACCAACAAGGTCCGTGACGCCACGTGAATACTTACTGCACGTAGTACGGGAGAATGTCACCAACAAGGTCCGTGACGCCATGTGAATACTTACTGCACGTAGTACGGGAGAATGTCACCAACAAGGTCCGTGACGCCGCGTGACACTTACTGCACGTAGTACGGGAGAATGTCACCAACAAGGTCCGTGACGCCGCGTGACACTTACTGCACGTAGTACGGGAGAATGTCACCAACAAGGTCCGTGACGCCGCGTGAATACTTACTGCACGTAGTACGGGAGAATGTCACCAACAAGGTCCGTGACGCCATGTGAATACTTACTGCACGTAGTACGGGAGAATGTCACCAACAAGGTCCGTGACGCCGCGTGACACTTACTGCACGTAGTACGGGAGAATGTCACCAACAAGGTCCGTGACGCCGCGTGAATACTTACTGCACGTAGTACGGGAGAATGTCACCAACAAGGTCCGTGACGCCACGTGAATACTTACTGCACGTAGTACGGGAGAATGTCACCAACAAGGTCCGTGACGCCGCGTGAATACTTACTGCACGTAGTACGGGAGAATGTCACCAACAAGGTCCGTGACGCCGCGTGAATACTTACTGCACGTAGTACGGGAGAATGTCACCAACAAGGTCCGTGACGCCGCGTGAATACTTACTGCACGTAGTACGGGAGAATGTCACCAACAAGGTCCGTGACGCCGCGTGAATACTTACTGCACGTAGTACGGGAGAATGTCACCAACAAGGTCCGTGACGCCACGTGAATACTTACTGCACGTAGTACGGGAGAATGTCACCAACAAGGTCCGTGACGCCACGTGAATACTTACTGCACGTAGTACGGGAGAATGTCACCAACAAGGTCCGTGACGCCGCGTGAATACTTACTGCACGTAGTACGGGAGAATGTCACCAACAAGGTCCGTGACGACATGTGAATACTTACTGCACGTAGTACGGGAGAATGTCACCAACAAGGTCCGTGACGCCGCGTGAATACTTACTGCACGTAGTACGGGAGAATGTCACCAACAAGGTCCGTGACGCCATGTGAATACTTACTGCACGTAGTACGGGAGAATGTCACCAACAAGGTCCGTGACGCCACGTGAATACTTACTGCACGTAGTACGGGAGAATGTCACCAACAAGGTCCGTGACGCCGCGTGAATACTTACTGCACGTAGTACGGGAGAATGTCACCAACAAGGTCCGTGACGCCACGTGAATACTTACTGCACGTAGTACGGGAGAATGTCACCAACAAGGTCCGTGACGCCGCGTGAATACTTACTGCACGTAGTACGGGAGAATGTCACCAACAAGGTCTGTGACGCCGCGTGAATACTTACTGCACGTAGTACGGGAGAATGTCACCAACAAGGTCCGTGACGCCATGTGAATACTTACTGCACGTAGTACGGGAGAATGTCACCAACAAGGTCCGTGACGCCATGTGAATACTTACTGCACGTAGTACGGGAGAATGTCACCAACAAGGTCCGTGACGCCGCGTGAATACTTACTGCACGTAGTACGGGAGAATGTCACCAACAAGGTCCGTGACGCCACGTGAATACTTACTGCACGTAGTACGGGAGAATGTCACCAACAAGGTCCGTGACGCCGCGTGAATACTTACTGCACGTAGTACGGGAGAATGTCACCAACAAGGTCCGTGACGCCACGTGAATACTTACTGCACGTAGTACGGGAGAATGTCACCAACAAGGTCCGTGACGCCACGTGAATACTTACTGCACGTAGTACGGGAGAATGTCACCAACAAGGTCCGTGACGCCGCGTGAATACTTACTGCACGTAGTACGGGAGAATGTCACCAACAAGGTCCGTGACGCCGCGTGAATACTTACTGCACGTAGTACGGGAGAATGTCACCAACAAGGTCCGTGACGCCACGTGAATACTTACTGCACGTAGTACGGGAGAATGTCACCAACAAGGTCCGTGACGCCACGTGAATACTTACTGCACGTAGTACGGGAGAATGTCACCAACAAGGTCCGTGACGCCGCGTGAATACTTACTGCACGTAGTACGGGAGAATGTCACCAACAAGGTCCGTGACGCCGCGTGAATACTTACTGCACGTAGTACGGGAGAATGTCACCAACAAGGTCCGTGACGCCGCGTGAATACTTACTGCACGTAGTACGGGAGAATGTCACCAACAAGGTCCGTGACGCCACGTGAATACTTACTGCACGTAGTACGGGAGAATGTCACCAACAAGGTCCGTGACGCCACGTGAATACTCACTGCACGTAGTACGGGAGAATGTCACCAACAAGGTCCGTGACGCCATGTGACACTTACTGCACGTAGTACGGGAGAATGTCACCAACAAGGTCCGTGACGCCGCGTGAATACTTACTGCACGTAGTACGGGAGAATGTCACCAACAAGGTCCGTGACGCCACGTGAATACTTACTGCACGTAGTACGGGAGAATGTCACCAACAAGGTCCGTGACGCCACGTGAATACTTACTGCACGTCGTACGGGAGAATGTCACCAACAAGGTCCGTGACGCCATGTGACACTTACTGCACGTAGTACGGGAGAATGTCACCAACAAGGTCCGTGACGCCGCGTGAATACTTACTGCACGTAGTACGGGAGAATGTCACCAACAAGGTCCGTGACGCCACGTGAATACTTACTGCACGTAGTACGGGAGAATGTCACCAACAAGGTCCGTGACGCCACGTGAATACTTACTGCACGTAGTACGGGAGAATGTCACCAACAAGGTCCGTGACGCCACGTGAATACTTACTGCACGTAGTACGGGAGAATGTCACCAACAAGGTCCGTGACGCCATGTGACACTTACTGCACGTAGTACGGGAGAATGTCACCAACAAGGTCCGTGACGCCATGTGACACTTACTGCACGTAGTACGGGAGAATGTCACCAACAAGGTCCGTGACGCCACGTGAATACTTACTGCACGTAGTACGGGAGAATGTCACCAACAAGGTCCGTGACGCCATGTGACACTTACTGCACGTAGTACGGGAGAATGTCACCAACAAGGTCCGTGACGCCATGTGAATAATTACTGCACGTAGTACGGGAGAATGTCACCAACAAGGTCCGTGACGCCACGTGAATACTTACTGCACGTAGTACGGGAGAATGTCACCAACAAGGTCCGTGACGCCGCGTGAATACTTACTGCACGTAGTACGGGAGAATGTCACCAACAAGGTCCGTGACGCCACGTGAATACTTACTGCACGTAGTACGGGAGAATGTCACCAACAAGGTCCGTGACGCCATGTGACACTTACTGCACGTAGTACGGGAGAATGTCACCAACAAGGTCCGTGACGCCACGTGAATACTTACTGCACGTAGTACGGGAGAATGTCACCAACAAGGTCCGTGACGCCACGTGAATACTTACTGCACGTAGTACGGGAGAATGTCACCAACAAGGTCCGTGACGCCACGTGAATACTTACTGCACGTAGTACGGGAGAATGTCACCAACAAGGTCCGTGACGCCACGTGAATACTTACTGCACGTAGTACGGGAGAATGTCACCAACAAGGTCCGTGACGCCGCGTGAATACTTACTGCACGTAGTACGGGAGAATGTCACCAACAAGGTCCGTGACGCCGCGTGAATACTTACTGCACGTAGTACGGGAGAATGTCACCAACAAGGTCCGTGACGCCACGTGAATACTTACTGCACGTAGTACGGGAGAATGTCACCAACAAGGTCCGTGACGCCGCGTGAATACTTACTGCACGTAGTACGGGAGAATGTCACCAACAAGGTCCGTGACGCCACGTGAATACTTACTGCACGTAGTACGGGAGAATGTCACCAACAAGGTCCGTGACGCCACGTGAATACTTACTGCACGTAGTACGGGAGAATGTCACCAACAAGGTCCGTGACGCCGCGTGAATACTTACTGCACGTAGTACGGGAGAATGTCACCAACAAGGTCCGTGACGCCGCGTGAATACTTACTGCACGTAGTACGGGAGAATGTCACCAACAAGGTCCGTGACGCCACGTGAATACTTACTGCAAGTAGTACGGGAGAATGTCACCAACAAGGTCCGTGACGCCACGTGAATACTTACTGCACGTAGTACGGGAGAATGTCACCAACAAGGTCCGTGACGCCACGTGAATACTTACTGCACGTAGTACGGGAGAATGTCACCAACAAGGTCCGTGACGCCGCGTGAATACTTACTGCACGTAGTACGGGAGAATGTCACCAACAAGGTCCGTGACGCCACGTGAATACTTACTGCACGTAGTACGGGAGAATGTCACCAACAAGGTCCGTGACGCCACGTGAATACTTACTGCACGTAGTACGGGAGAATGTCACCAACAAGGTCCGTGACGCCACGTGAATACTTACTGCAAGTAGTACGGGAGAATGTCACCAACAAGGTCCGTGACGCCACGTGAATACTTACTGCACGTAGTACGGGAGAATGTCACCAACAAGGTCCGTGACGCCACGTGAATACTTACTGCACGTAGTACGGGAGAATGTCACCAACAAGGTCCGTGACGCCATGTGAATACTTACTGCACGTAGTACGGGAGAATGTCACCAACAAGGTCCGTGACGCCATGTGAATACTTACTGCACGTAGTACGGGAGAATGTCACCAACAAGGTCCGTGACGCCACGTGAATACTTACTGCACGTAGTACGGGAGAATGTCACCAACAAGGTCCGTGACGCCACGTGAATACTTACTGCACGTAGTACGGGAGAATGTCACCAACAAGGTCCGTGACGCCGCGTGAATACTTACTGCACGTAGTACGGGAGAATGTCACCAACAAGGTCCGTGACGCCACGTGAACACTTACTGCACGTAGTACGGGAGAATGTCACCAACAAGGTCCGTGACGCCACGTGAACACTTACTGCACGTAGTACGGGAGAATGTCACCAACAAGGTCCGTGACGCCACGTGAATACTCACTGCACGTAGTACGGGAGAATGTCACCAACAAGGTCCGTGACGCCACGTGAACACTTACTGCACGTAGTACGGGAGAATGTCACCAACAAGGTCCGTGACGCCACGTGAATACTTACTGCACGTAGTACGGGAGAATGTCACCAACAAGGTCCGTGACGCCACGTGAATACTTACTGCACGTAGTACGGGAGAATGTCACCAACAAGGTCCGTGACGCCACGTGAATACTTACTGCACGTAGTACGGGAGAATGTCACCAACAAGGTCCGTGACGCCACGTGAATACTTACTGCACGTAGTACGGGAGAATGTCACCAACAAGGTCCGTGACGCCGTGTGAATACTTACTGCACGTAGTACGGGAGAATGTCACCAACAAGGTCCGTGACGCCACGTGAATACTTACTGCACGTAGTACGGGAGAATGTCACCAACAAGGTCCGTGACGCCATGTGAATACTTACTGCACGTAGTACGGGAGAATGTCACCAACAAGGTCCGTGACGCCACGTGAATACTTACTGCACGTAGTACGGGAGAATGTCACCAACAAGGTCCGTGACGCCGCGTGAATACTTACTGCACGTAGTACGGGAGAATGTCACCAACAAGGTCCGTGACGCCACGTGAATACTTACTGCACGTAGTACGGGAGAATGTCACCAACAAGGTCCGTGACGCCGCGTGAATACTTACTGCACGTAGTACGGGAGAATGTCACCAACAAGGTCCGTGACGCCACGTGAATACTTACTGCACGTAGTACGGGAGAATGTCACCAACAAGGTCCGTGACGCCGCGTGAATACTTACTGCACGTAGTACGGGAGAATGTCACCAACAAGGTCCGTGACGCCACGTGAATACTTACTGCACGTAGTACGGGAGAATGGTCTCCAACAAGGTCCGTGACGCCGCGTGAATACTTACTGCACGTAGTACGGGAGAATGTCACCAACAAGGTCCGTGACGCCATGTGAATACTTACTGCACGTAGTACGGGAGAATGTCACCAACAAGGTCCGTGACGCCACGTGAATACTTACTGCACGTAGTACGGGAGAATGTCACCAACAAGGTCCGTGACGCCACGTGAATACTTACTGCACGTAGTACGGGAGAATGTCACCAACAAGGTCCGTGACGCCGCGTGAATACTTACTGCACGTAGTACGGGAGAATGTCACCAACAAGGTCCGTGACGCCATGTGAATACTTACTGCACGTAGTACGGGAGAATGTCACCAACAAGGTCCGTGACGCCACGTGAATACTTACTGCACGTAGTACGGGAGAATGTCACCAACAAGGTCCGTGACGCCGCGTGAATACTTACTGCACGTAGTACGGGAGAATGTCACCAACAAGGTCCGTGACGCCGCGTGAATACTTACTGCACGTAGTACGGGAGAATGTCACCAACAAGGTCCGTGACGCCGCGTGAATACTTACTGCACGTAGTACGGGAGAATGTCACCAACAAGGTCCGTGACGCCATGTGAATACTTACTGCACGTAGTACGGGAGAATGTCACCAACAAGGTCCGTGACGCCGCGTGAATACTTACTGCACGTAGTACGGGAGAATGTCACCAACAAGGTCCGTGACGCCACGTGAATACTTACTGCACGTAGTACGGGAGAATGTCACCAACAAGGTCCGTGACGCCACGTGAATACTTACTGCACGTAGTACGGGAGAATGTCACCAACAAGGTCCGTGACGCCATGTGAATACTTACTGCACGTAGTACGGGAGAATGTCACCAACAAGGTCCGTGACGCCGCGTGAATACTTACTGCACGTAGTACGGGAGAATGTCACCAACAAGGTCCGTGACGCCGCGTGAATACTTACTGCACGTAGTACGGGAGAATGTCACCAACAAGGTCCGTGACGCCGCGTGAATACTTACTGCACGTAGTACGGGAGAATGGTCTCCAACAAGGTCCGTGACGCCATGTGAATACTTACTGCACGTAGTACGGGAGAATGTCACCAACAAGGTCCGTGACGCCGCGTAAATACTTACTGCACGTAGTACGGGAGAATGTCACCAACAAGGTCCGTGACGCCGCGTGACACTTACTGCACGTTGTACGGGAGAATGTCACCAACAAGGTCCGTGACGCCGCGTGAATACTTACTGCACGTAGTACGGGAGAATGTCACCAACAAGGTCCGTGACGCCGCGTGAATACTTACTGCACGTAGTACGGGAGAATGTCACCAACAAGGTCCGTGACGCCGCGTGAATACTTACTGCACGTAGTACGGGAGAATGTCACCAACAAGGTCCGTGACGCCGCGTGAATACTTACTGCACGTAGTACGGGAGAATGTCACCAACAAGGTCCGTGACGCCATGTGAATACTTACTGCATGTAGTACGGGAGAATGTCACCAACAAGGTCCGTGACGCCACGTGAATACTTACTGCACGTAGTACGGGAGAATGTCACCAACAAGGTCCGTGACGCCACGTGAATACTTACTGCACGTAGTACGGGAGAATGTCACCAACAAGGTCCGTGACGCCGCGTGAATACTTACTGCATGTAGTACGGGAGAATGTCACCAACAAGGTCCGTGACGCCACGTGAATACTTACTGCACGTAGTACGGGAGAATGTCACCAACAAGGTCCGTGACGCCACGTGAATACTTACTGCATGTAGTACGGGAGAATGTCACCAACAAGGTCCGTGACGCCACGTGAATACTTACTGCACGTAGTACGGGAGAATGTCACCAACAAGGTCCGTGACGCCATGTGAATACTTACTGCACGTAGTACGGGAGAATGTCACCAACAAGGTCCGTGACGCCATGTGAATACTTACTGCATGTAGTACGGGAGAATGTCACCAACAAGGTCCGTGACGCCACGTGAATACTTACTGCACGTAGTACGGGAGAATGTCACCAACAAGGTCCGTGACGCCGCGTGAATACTTACTGCACGTAGTACGGGAGAATGTCACCAACAAGGTCCGTGACGCCACGTGAATACTTACTGCACGTAGTACGGGAGAATGTCACCAACAAGGTCCGTGACGCCACGTGAATACTTACTGCACATAGTACGGGAGAATGTCACCAACAAGGTCCGTGACGCCGCGTGAACACTTACTGCACGTAGTACGGGAGAATGTCACCAACAAGGTCCGTGACGCCGCGTGAATACTTACTGCACGTAGTACGGGAGAATGTCACCAACAAGGTCCGTGACGCCACGTGAATACTTACTGCACGTAGTACGGGAGAATGTCACCAACAAGGTCCGTGACGCCACGTGAATACTTACTGCACATAGTACGGGAGAATGTCACCAACAAGGTCCGTGACGCCGCGTGAATACTTACTGCACGTAGTACGGGAGAATGTCACCAACAAGGTCCGTGACGCCGCGTGAATACTTACTGCACGTAGTACGGGAGAATGTCACCAACAAGGTCCGTGACGCCACGTGAATACTTACTGCACGTAGTACGGGAGAATGTCACCAACAAGGTCCGTGACGCCGCGTGAACACTTACTGCACGTAGTACGGGAGAATGTCACCAACAAGGTCCGTGACGCCGCGTGAATACTTACTGCACGTAGTACGGGAGAATGTCACCAACAAGGTCCGTGACGCCGCGTGAATACTTACTGCACGTAGTACGGGAGAATGTCACCAACAAGGTCCGTGACGCCATGTGACACTTACTGCACGTAGTACGGGAGAATGTCGCCAACAAGGTCCGTGACGCCGCGTGAATACTTACTGCACGTAGTACGGGAGAATGTCGCCAACAAGGTCCGTGACGCCGCGTGAATACTTACTGCACGTAGTACGGGAGAATGTCACCAACAAGGTCCGTGACGCCGCGTGAATACTTACTGCACGTAGTACGGGAGAATGTCACCAACAAGGTCCGTGACGCCATGTGAATACTTACTGCACGTAGTACGGGAGAATGTCACCAACAAGGTCCGTGACGCCATGTGAATACTTACTGCACGTAGTACGGGAGAATGTCACCAACAAGGTCCGTGACGCCGCGTGAATACTTACTGCACGTAGTACGGGAGAATGTCACCAACAAGGTCCGTGACGCCATGTGAATACTTACTGCACGTAGTACGGGAGAATGTCACCAACAAGGTCCGTGACGCCACGTGAATACTTACTGCACGTAGTACGGGAGAATGTCACCAACAAGGTCCGTGACGCCACGTGAATACTTACTGCACGTAGTACGGGAGAATGTCACCAACAAGGTCCGTGACGCCACGTGAATACTTACTGCACGTAGTACGGGAGAATGTCACCAACAAGGTCCGTGACGCCGCGTGAATACTTACTGCACGTAGTACGGGAGAATGTCACCAACAAGGTCCGTGACGCCACGTGAATACTTACTGCACGTAGTACGGGAGAATGTCACCAACAAGGTCCGTGACGCCACGTGAACACTTACTGCACGTAGTACGGGAGAATGTCACCAACAAGGTCCGTGACGCCGCGTGAATACTTACTGCACGTAGTACGGGAGAATGTCACCAACAAGGTCCGTGACGCCACGTGAATACTTACTGCACGTAGTACGGGAGAATGTCACCAACAAGGTCCGTGACGCCACGTGAATACTTACTGCACGTAGTACGGGAGAATGTCACCAACAAGGTCCGTGACGCCGCGTGAATACTTACTGCACGTAGTACGGGAGAATGTCACCAACAAGGTCCGTGACGCCACGTGAATACTTACTGCACGTAGTACGGGAGAATGTCACCAACAAGGTCCGTGACGCCGCGTGAATACTTACTGCACGTAGTACGGGAGAATGTCACCAACAAGGTCCGTGACGCCACGTGAATACTTACTGCACGTAGTACGGGAGAATGTCACCAACAAGGTCCGTGACGCCGCGTGAATACTTACTGCACGTAGTACGGGAGAATGTCACCAACAAGGTCCGTGACGCCACGTGAATACTTACTGCACGTAGTACGGGAGAATGTCACCAACAAGGTCCGTGACGCCGCGTGAATACTTACTGCACGTAGTACGGGAGAATGTCACCAACAAGGTCCGTGACGCCACGTGAATACTTACTGTACGTAGTACGGGAGAATGTCACCAACAAGGTCCGTGACGCCGCGTGAATACTTACTGCACGTAGTACGGGAGAATGTCACCAACAAGGTCCGTGACGCCGCGTGAATACTTACTGCACGTAGTACGGGAGAATGTCACCAACAAGGTCCGTGACGCCGCGTGAATACTTACTGCACGTAGTACGGGAGAATGTCACCAACAAGGTCCGTGACGCCGCGTGAATACTTACTGCACGTAGTACGGGAGAATGTCACCAACAAGGTCCGTGACGCCATGTGACACTTACTGCACGTAGTACGGGAGAATGTCACCAACAAGGTCCGTGACGCCACGTGAATACTTACTGCACGTAGTACGGGAGAATGTCACCAACAAGGTCCGTGACGCCACGTGAATACTTACTGCACGTAGTACGGGAGAATGTCACCAACAAGGTCCGTGACGCCACGTGAATACTTACTGCACGTAGTACGGGAGAATGTCACCAACAAGGTCCGTGACGCCACGTGAATACTTACTGCACGTAGTACGGGAGAATGTCACCAACAAGGTCCGTGACGCCACGTGAATACTTACTGCACGTAGTACGGGAGAATGTCACCAACAAGGTCCGTGACGCCACGTGAATACTTACTGCACGTAGTACGGGAGAATGTCACCAACAAGGTCCGTGACGCCATGTGACACTTACTGCACGTAGTACGGGAGAATGTCACCAACAAGGTCCGTGACGCCGCGTGAATACTTACTGCACGTAGTACGGGAGAATGTCACCAACAAGGTCCGTGACGCCACGTGAATACTTACTGCACGTAGTACGGGAGAATGTCACCAACAAGGTCCGTGACGCCGCGTGAATACTTACTGCACGTAGTACGGGAGAATGTCACCAACAAGGTCCGTGACGCCACGTGAATACTTACTGCACGTAGTACGGGAGAATGTCACCAACAAGGTCCGTGACGCCACGTGAATACTTACTGCACGTAGTACGGGAGAATGTCACCAACAAGGTCCGTGACGCCACGTGAATACTTACTGCACGTAGTACGGGAGAATGTCACCAACAAGGTCCGTGACGCCGCGTGAATACTTACTGCACGTAGTACGGGAGAATGTCACCAACAAGGTCCGTGACGCCACGTGAATACTTACTGCACGTAGTACGGGAGAATGTCACCAACAAGGTCCGTGACGCCGCGTGAATACTTACTGCACGTAGTACGGGAGAATGTCACCAACAAGGTCCGTGACGCCACGTGAATACTTACTGCACGTAGTACGGGAGAATGTCACCAACAAGGTCCGTGACGCCGCGTGAATACTTACTGCACGTAGTACGGGAGAATGTCACCAACAAGGTCTGTGACGCCACGTGAATACTTACTGCACGTAGTACGGGAGAATGTCACCAACAAGGTCCGTGACGCCACGTGAATACTTACTGCACGTAGTACGGGAGAATGTCACCAACAAGGTCTGTGACGCCACGTGAATACTTACTGCACGTAGTACGGGAGAATGTCACCAACAAGGTCCGTGACGCCACGTGAATACTTACTGCACGTAGTACGGGAGAATGTCACCAACAAGGTCTGTGACGCCGCGTGAATACTTACTGCACGTAGTACGGGAGAATGTCACCAACAAGGTCTGTGACGCCGCGTGAATACTTACTGCACGTAGTACGGGAGAATGTCACCAACAAGGTCTGTGACGCCGCGTGAATACTTACTGCACGTAGTACGGGAGAATGTCACCAACAAGGTCCGTGACGCCACGTGAATACTTACTGCACGTAGTACGGGAGAATGTCACCAACAAGGTCCGTGACGCCACGTGAATACTTACTGCACGTAGTACGGGAGAATGTCACCAACAAGGTCCGTGACGCCGCGTGAATACTTACTGCATGTAGTACGGGAGAATGTCACCAACAAGGTCCGTGACGCCACGTGAATACTTACTGCACGTAGTACGGGAGAATGTCACCAACAAGGTCCGTGACGCCATGTGAATACTTACTGCACGTAGTACGGGAGAATGTCACCAACAAGGTCCGTGACGCCGTGTGAATACTTACTGCACGTAGTACGGGAGAATGTCACCAACAAGGTCCGTGACGCCGCGTGAATACTTACTGCACGTAGTACGGGAGAATGTCACCAACAAGGTCCGTGACGCCGCGTGAACACTTACTGCACGTAGTACGGGAGAATGTCACCAACAAGGTCCGTGACGCCACGTGAATACTTACTGCACGTAGTACGGGAGAATGTCACCAACAAGGTCCGTGACGCCATGTGAATACTTACTGCACGTAGTACGGGAGAATGTCACCAACAAGGTCCGTGACGCCGCGTGAATACTTACTGCACGTAGTACGGGAGAATGTCACCAACAAGGTCCGTGACGACATGTGAATACTTACTGCACGTAGTACGGGAGAATGTCACCAACAAGGTCCGTGACGCCGCGTGAATACTTACTGCACGTAGTACGGGAGAATGTCACCAACAAGGTCCGTGACGCCGCGTGAATACTTACTGCATGTAGTACGGGAGAATGTCACCAACAAGGTCCGTGACGCCGCGTGAATACTTACTGCACGTAGTACGGGAGAATGTCACCAACAAGGTCCGTGACGCCATGTGAATACTTACTGCACGTAGTACGGGAGAATGTCACCAACAAGGTCCGTGACGCCATGTGAATACTTACTGCACGTAGTACGGGAGAATGTCACCAACAAGGTCCGTGACGCCGCGTGAATACTTACTGCATGTAGTACGGGAGAATGTCACCAACAAGGTCCGTGACGCCACGTGAATACTTACTGCACGTAGTACGGGAGAATGTCACCAACAAGGTCCGTGACGCCGCGTGAATACTTACTGCACGTAGTACGGGAGAATGTCACCAACAAGGTCCGTGACGCCACGTGAATACTTACTGCACGTAGTACGGGAGAATGTCACCAACAAGGTCCGTGACGCCACGTGAATACTTACTGCACGTAGTACGGGAGAATGTCACCAACAAGGTCCGTGACGCCATGTGAATACTTACTGCACGTAGTACGGGAGAATGTCACCAACAAGGTCCGTGACGCCGCGTGAATACTTACTGCACGTAGTACGGGAGAATGTCACCAACAAGGTCCGTGACGCCGCGTGAATACTAACTGCACGTAGTACGGGAGAATGTCACCAACAAGGTCCGTGACGCCACGTGAATACTTACTGCACGTAGTACGGGAGAATGTCACCAACAAGGTCCGTGACGCCGCGTGAATACTTACTGCACGTAGTACGGGAGAATGTCACCAACAAGGTCCGTGACGCCGCGTGAATACTTACTGCACGTAGTACGGGAGAATGTCACCAACAAGGTCCGTGACGCCGCGTGAATACTTACTGCACGTAGTACGGGAGAATGTCACCAACAAGGTCCGTGACGCCGCGTGAATACTTACTGCACGTAGTACGGGAGAATGTCACCAACAAGGTCCGTGACGCCGCGTGAATACTTACTGCACGTAGTACGGGAGAATGTCACCAACAAGGTCCGTGACGCCGCGTGAATACTTACTGCACGTAGTACGGGAGAATGTCACCAACAAGGTCCGTGACGCCACGTGAATACTTACTGCACGTAGTACGGGAGAATGTCACCAACAAGGTCCGTGACGCCATGTGAATACTTACTGCACGTAGTACGGGAGAATGTCACCAACAAGGTCCGTGACGCCATGTGAATACTTACTGCACGTAGTACGGGAGAATGTCACCAACAAGGTCCGTGACGCCATGTGAATACTTACTGCACGTAGTACGGGAGAATGTCACCAACAAGGTCCGTGACGCCGCATGAATACTAACTGCACGTAGTACGGGAGAATGTCACCAACAAGGTCCGTGACGCCACGTGAATACTTACTGCACGTAGTACGGGAGAATGTCACCAACAAGGTCCGTGACGCCGCGTGAATACTTACTGCACGTAGTACGGGAGAATGTCACCAACAAGGTCCGTGACGCCACGTGAATACTTACTGCACGTAGTACGGGAGAATGTCACCAACAAGGTCCGTGACGCCGCGTGAATACTTACTGCACGTAGTACGGGAGAATGTCACCAACAAGGTCCGTGACGCCACGTGAATACTTACTGCACGTAGTACGGGAGAATGTCACCAACAAGGTCCGTGACGCCGCGTGAATACTTACTGCACGTAGTACGGGAGAATGTCACCAACAAGGTCTGTGACGCCACGTGAATACTTACTGCACGTAGTACGGGAGAATGTCACCAACAAGGTCCGTGACGCCACGTGAATACTTACTGCACGTAGTACGGGAGAATGTCACCAACAAGGTCTGTGACGCCACGTGAATACTTACTGCACGTAGTACGGGAGAATGTCACCAACAAGGTCCGTGACGCCACGTGAATACTTACTGCACGTAGTACGGGAGAATGTCACCAACAAGGTCTGTGACGCCGCGTGAATACTTACTGCACGTAGTACGGGAGAATGTCACCAACAAGGTCTGTGACGCCACGTGAATACTTACTGCACGTAGTACGGGAGAATGTCACCAACAAGGTCTGTGACGCCGCGTGAATACTTACTGCACGTAGTACGGGAGAATGTCACCAACAAGGTCCGTGACGCCACGTGAATACTTACTGCACGTAGTACGGGAGAATGTCACCAACAAGGTCCGTGACGCCACGTGAATACTTACTGCACGTAGTACGGGAGAATGTCACCAACAAGGTCCGTGACGCCGCGTGAATACTTACTGCACGTAGTACGGGAGAATGTCACCAACAAGGTCCGTGACGCCGTGTGAATACTTACTGCACGTAGTACGGGAGAATGTCACCAACAAGGTCCGTGACGCCGCGTGAATACTTACTGCACGTAGTACGGGAGAATGTCACCAACAAGGTCCGTGACGCCGCGTGAATACTTACTGCACGTAGTACGGGAGAATGTCACCAACAAGGTCCGTGACGCCGCGTGAATACTTACTGCACGTAGTACGGGAGAATGTCACCAACAAGGTCCGTGACGCCACGTGAATACTTACTGCACGTAGTACGGGAGAATGTCAGCAACAAGGTCCGTGACGCCACGTGAATACTTACTGCACGTAGTACGGGAGAATGTCACCAACAAGGTCCGTGACGCCACGTGAATACTTACTGCACGTAGTACGGGAGAATGTCACCAACAAGGTCCGTGACGCCGTGTGAATACTTACTGCACGTAGTACGGGAGAATGTCACCAACAAGGTCCGTGACGCCACGTGAACACTTACTGCACGTAGTACGGGAGAATGTCACCAACAAGGTCCGTGACGCCACGTGAATACTTACTGCACGTAGTACGGGAGAATGTCAGCAACAAGGTCCGTGACGCCGCGTGAATACTTACTGCACGTAGTACGGGAGAATGTCACCAACAAGGTCCGTGACGCCGCGTGAATACTTACTGCACGTAGTACGGGAGAATGTCACCAACAAGGTCCGTGACGCCACGTGAATACTTACTGCACGTAGTACGGGAGAATGTCACCAACAAGGTCCGTGACGCCACGTGAATACTTACTGCACGTAGTACGGGAGAATGTCACCAACAAGGTCCGTGACGCCGCGTGAATACTTACTGCACGTAGTACGGGAGAATGTCACCAACAAGGTCCGTGACGCCATGTGAATACTTACTGCACGTAGTACGGGAGAATGTCACCAACAAGGTCCGTGACGCCGCGTGAATACTTACTGCACGTAGTACGGGAGAATGTCACCAACAAGGTCCGTGACGCCATGTGAATACTTACTGCACGTAGTACGGGAGAATGTCACCAACAAGGTCCGTGACGCCATGTGAATACTTACTGCACGTAGTACGGGAGAATGTCACCAACAAGGTCCGTGACGCCACGTGAATACTTACTGCACGTAGTACGGGAGAATGTCAGCAACAAGGTCCGTGACGCCGCGTGAATACTTACTGCACGTAGTACGGGAGAATGTCACCAACAAGGTCCGTGACGCCGCGTGAATACTTACTGCACGTAGTACGGGAGAATGTCACCAACAAGGTCCGTGACGCCACGTGAATACTTACTGCACGTAGTACGGGAGAATGTCACCAACAAGGTCCGT
The DNA here is from genome assembly GCA_945910005.1 of Isoperla grammatica. Lineage (NCBI taxonomy): Eukaryota > Metazoa > Arthropoda > Insecta > Plecoptera > Perlodidae > Isoperla > Isoperla grammatica. The sequence goes on along the minus strand of OX246749.1, from coordinate 19,891,110 downwards.
GACGCCATGTGAATACTTACTGCACGTAGTACGGGAGAATGTCACCAACAAGGTCCGTGACGCCGTGTGAATACTTACTGCACGTAGTACGGGAGAATGTCACCAACAAGGTCCGTGACGCCGCGTGAATACTTACTGCACGTAGTACGGGAGAATGTCACCAACAAGGTCCGTGACGCCGCGTGAATACTTACTGCACGTAGTACGGGAGAATGTCACCAACAAGGTCCGTGACGCCGTGTGAATACTTACTGCACGTAGTACGGGAGAATGTCACCAACAAGGTCCGTGACGCCACGTGAACACTTACTGCACGTAGTACGGGAGAATGTCACCAACAAGGTCCGTGACGCCACGTGAATACTTACTGCACGTAGTACGGGAGAATGTCACCAACAAGGTCCGTGACGCCATGTGAATACTTACTGCACGTAGTACGGGAGAATGTCACCAACAAGGTCCGTGACGCCGCGTGAATACTTACTGCACGTAGTACGGGAGAATGTCACCAACAAGGTCCGTGACGCCACGTGAATACTTACTGCACGTAGTACGGGAGAATGTCACCAACAAGGTCCGTGACGCCATGTGAATACTTACTGCACGTAGTACGGGAGAATGTCACCAACAAGGTCCGTGACGCCATGTGAATACTTACTGCACGTAGTACGGGAGAATGTCACCAACAAGGTCCGTGACGCCGTGTGAATACTTACTGCACGTAGTACGGGAGAATGTCACCAACAAGGTCCGTGACGCCATGTGAATACTTACTGCACGTAGTACGGGAGAATGTCACCAACAAGGTCCGTGACGCCACGTGAATACTTACTGCACGTAGTACGGGAGAATGTCACCAACAAGGTCCGTGACGCCATGTGAATACTTACTGCACGTAGTACGGGAGAATGTCACCAACAAGGTCTGTGACGCCACGTGAATACTTACTGCACGTAGTACGGGAGAATGTCACCAACAAGGTCCGTGACGCCGCGTGAATACTTACTGCACGTAGTACGGGAGAATGTCACCAACAAGGTCCGTGACGCCATGTGAATACTTACTGCACGTAGTACGGGAGAATGTCACCAACAAGGTCCGTGACGCCGCGTGAATACTTACTGCACGTAGTACGGGAGAATGTCACCAACAAGGTCCGTGACGCCACGTGAATACTTACTGCACGTAGTACGGGAGAATGTCACCAACAAGGTCCGTGACGCCATGTGAATACTTACTGCACGTAGTACGGGAGAATGTCACCAACAAGGTCCGTGACGCCGCGTGAATACTTACTGCACGTAGTACGGGAGAATGTCACCAACAAGGTCCGTGACGCCGCGTGAATACTTACTGCACGTAGTACGGGAGAATGTCACCAACAAGGTCCGTGACGCCACGTGAATACTTACTGCACGTAGTACGGGAGAATGTCACCAACAAGGTCCGTGACGCCACGTGAATACTTACTGCACGTAGTACGGGAGAATGTCACCAACAAGGTCCGTGACGCCGCGTGAATACTTACTGCAAGTAGTACGGGAGAATGTCACCAACAAGGTCCGTGACGCCACGTGAATACTTACTGCACGTAGTACGGGAGAATGTCACCAACAAGGTCCGTGACGCCGCGTGAATACTTACTGCACGTAGTACGGGAGAATGTCACCAACAAGGTCCGTGACGCCACGTGAATACTTACTGCACGTAGTACGGGAGAATGTCACCAACAAGGTCCATGACGCCGCGTGAATACTTACTGCACGTAGTACGGGAGAATGTCACCAACAAGGTCCGTGACGCCACGTGAATACTTACTGCACGTAGTACGGGAGAATGTCACCAACAAGGTCCGTGACGCCACGTGAATACTTACTGCACGTAGTACGGGAGAATGTCACCAACAAGGTCCGTGACGCCACGTGAATACTTACTGCACGTAGTACGGGAGAATGTCACCAACAAGGTCCGTGAGTATCAAGAATATACCCTACCTGTTCCAGAGTTTCCCGTATATACAGATAGTACTCCAGCTTGCACAAGAGGAAAGACTAGAGGGTAGGGATACAGAAAGTTGTGTGTTTACCTCTTCCAGATGATCTGTCAAGTTTTCAATCGATTGTTCCAGCTTGAAACGCGGGAGTGACACTTCTATCGTACTGTGGCTAATCGCCGGGATGGAGGAGGTGATATTACTTAAACTGAGCTTTGCCAACCGCGCCTCAACGTTCTTTAAGCCGTCTTTCTTACCGGGAAGAATAATTACCATGCTCATCGTATTGCCCTGAAAACAAGAAATGCGTTCCAAAGACAAAACGTCAGACACAAATTTTCAACTGTCAAGAGGCATAGTTAGTGACAGTAAATAATTTCAATCTCATAACATAAATATATTAATTCTATAAATCCATAAATAAAATCGTTTTTATAATCTGCCCACTCAGGCCCGGTTTCACCAAAGTATTCTAAATTAGTTAATTCTCCATTTAAAGTCGATCGATGATAACTGCACATGTAATATAAATCGTTCAAATTGTATGTACTGCAAGTTGAGATTGAGCTTGTGAATATTGTAGAAAAAAATATGCACCTACCGCTATTAGTTTTTTATGTATTGAGTGTTGAAATGCGTTGGAATTCCCTATGTTATACATTGTAACTGAACAAAAACCTACACTTTTAATCGTATAACTTTGCGTAGCACCTTCAAAAAGTAATATATTGTAACAAATTTTCGTCCTTAATGTAGATTACTTCATGACTAACATGAATACGTTTGAAAAAGATGGTTGAACGCAATCCGTTTTCGAGATATTTGCGCTGGTGTGTCAATTTTACCTCAAATCTACTCAAATTAGGAACTATAAATATACTTTATTAATAAAAAAAAAATACATAATTTCAAGACGTTCAGTATTAAATGCTACTCACAATTAATAATTCTTGAAATTCATAATTTAGAATAAAAAAAAGTATTTTTTCATGTCCATTTAATTTGAATAGTTTAGTTGTTGTATTGAAAGGGTAGTTCACTTCATCGATCGACTTTAAGTTAAACGTGGTTCAAGATCGTGGTGTAATTTGTTGGGTTCCACCATGCCTGTTCGGTTTAGGTGTTTGTATTTAGGTTAACGTATATATTAAATCCACTTCCCTCTCTTACTCTAATTCACCCCCTCCCTCCCCTTTATTTCCCCGGTATACGTAATAGTGTTTCGAGAGAATTGCGCATCCCTATATGCGCAGTCACGTGATACTATCAGCGTGGACTGCTTACGTGACGACGAGGGAGGACACTTGCCTGTCAACTATCAACAGCAGAACATCCCTATATGCGCAGTCACGTGATACTATCAGCGTGGACTGCTAACGTGACGACGAGGGAGGACACTTGCCTGTCAACTATCAACAACAGAACATCCCTATATGCGCAGTCACGTGATACTATCAGCGTGGACTGCTTACGTGACGACGAGGGAGGACACTTGCCTGTCAACTATCAACAGCAGAACATCCCTATATGCGCAGTCACGTGATACTGTCAGCGTGGACTGCTTACGTGACGACGAGGAAGGACACTTGCCTGTCAACTATCAACAACAGAACATCCCTATATGCACAGTCACGTGATACTATCAGCGTGGACTGCTGACGTGACGACGAGGGAGGACACACTTGCCTGTCAACTATCAACAGCAGAACATCGCTATATGCGCAGTCACGTGATACTATCAGCGTGGACTGCTTACGTGACGAAGAGGGAGGACACTTGCCTGTCAACTATCAACAGCAGAACATCGCTATATGCGCAGTCACGTGATACTATCAGCGTGGACTGCTGACGTGACGACGAGGGAGGACACACTTGCCTGTCAACTATCAACAGCAGAACATCGCTATATGCGCAGTCACGTGATACTATCAGCGTGGACTGCTTACGTGACGACGAGGGAGGACACACTTGCCTGTCAACTATCAACAGCAGAACATCGCTATATGCGCAGTCACGTGATACTATCAGCGTGGACTGCTGACGTGACGACGAGGGAGGACACACTTGCCTGTCAACTATCAACAGCAGAACATCGCTATATGCGCAGTCACGTGATACTATCAGCGTGGACTGCTTACGTGACGAAGAGGGAGGACACTTGCCTGTCAACTATCAACAGCAGAACATCGCTATATGCGCAGTCACGTGATACTATCAGCGTGGACTGCTTACGTGACGACGAGGGAGGACACTTGCCTGTCAACTATCAACAGAAGAACATCGCAAACAGATACGTGAGTACCCATACATTGCCTGTTTCCCCTCCCTATGGGTACGGCCCCTTTTTCCCTATCCCTAGAACAGTGGATTCGGCCTCAGCGTAATTGTTACTTGTTTTGTTATTGGCAAGTCATTATTTTGTATGCATAGTCTAACCCTCCCCCCCCCCCCCGTCTCTCTCTAAGAAAATGAAAGTTCAGCAAACCCGAACCGGCGAAGTAGGCATAGGACGCACCCACCTACTGTACAATGACATTCGTCAGTTAAGTTAACTAAACGGAGAAAAACTGTAACACAAGCTGTGATTTGTCTTCGTCTAGTGACGTCGACCCTCAGTTAGCGCTCAATTACTGTCAAGAAGGTTATACTTGCTAGAGTGGGTAGACTGTGTGCTTGCTAGACTTGTTGTCTTCGTCTTCGTCGGAGGTAAAAGATATATCGCACTCGCTCACGTTGAATCGTGCCATGGTGATATGTGATATGAATGTAGGGCTAGGCCCTTGGCCCCATTCTAATGCTTACCCTTCCTTTTAAGCTCGTCCCTGCCCAAAATGTTTCTAAGCCTAACTAAAATTGGAATTATATATCTATACCATTATAATACTTTACATTCTATTCTATACGTGAGCTAATAATATACGTGAATTTACAGTACTTGTTTCACTTCGAAAGACAAACACTCACGCAATGACAACGCTATAACCTCATTATTTACCGCCAATAATTTACCACGCCCCCCAGTTTACTGGAGAATTAGGCGTTAAACGGCCAGCGACGGCGGTTTAATATTGCCTCGGTTTAGCACGAATTAAACGAGCTTTCCAAAGTGGTGGAGCACTCTGCCAAGTTGACTGCCGGTTTAAGGAAAGAAAAACGGAGTTTAACACTTGGTGAAACCGGGCCTCAGTAACAATACTTATTTTGCGGTGGGGGTCATCAATTTAGAGCTACTAAACCAACCCTGCATGCTCCGAACACCAACGACAATTGAGCGATAACCAATCAAATACTTATGTTTAAAATGTAACACATAAATCAGTGATTGTACAGTGCAGACACATAACAAAACAATAATAATATTAATAATAATTATAATTATTATTATAATAATAATAATAATAATAATAATAATAATAATAATAATAATAATAATAATAATAATAATAATAATTAATAATAATAAGAATAACAATAATAATCTTAATAATAATAATAATAATAATAATAATAATAATAATAATAATAATAATAATAATAATAATAATAATACTAATATTAATAATAATAATAATAATAATAATATTAATAATATTTTTTTTTTTTTTTTTTTTTTTTTTTATTGATAACCATGTTCTGTACAATACAATCATTAAATAAACATTCGATATCCCACAAAGCTAAGTACATAGCTTGTCTGTGGGTTATATACCAATGAAAATAATAATATGGACTAAGTTACGGACAAAGATGAACATGCTGCGTAATGCAAATACAATATACAGAATACCTTACAATGCAAAACAAACAAACAATCACTAACTTATCATTAACACCTACATATTACTACACACTGCAATTAACGAAGGCCTATACATGGCAAGGACAAAAACACCGACGATACTAATAATGAAAATATAATAAATTAAAGCGAATGTAACAAAAGAAACTCTTTTACTGATATTTTTACTTGATTCATTCTATCCAAATCTTTCAATTCCATTGGCAACATATTAAAACATTGAGGCACTTTTACATGCAATGATCTTTCACCATATTTATTTACAAAATTGGGAACTCTGTACACTTTGGAGGCTTTTGCTCTTGTACAAATGCTATGGTCAATTTCAATTTTGAATTCGTTAGTGAAATAGAATTTGATAATTAACTTATAGATGTACAAAAAATTTACAGGAAGCAAGTCTAATAATTTAACAAGCTGATTTGAGGAACAATGGTCAGTTATGTGATTTGGGAGTATGTGTTTAATCATCCTGATCTGTAAGCTAATAATTTGTTTAAGATACATATGAGAAGCATTTCCCCAGGCTAACACCGCGTACGAGATTAAAGACTCCACCAAGGCGATGTACACTGTGCGAAGTAAACTGTATGGAAGAATATCCTTCAAACGATAAAGTTGCACAGCACACGGTCTAATCCGGTTGCATACCCTAGCAATCTGTTTATCCCAAGAAAAGCATTTATCAATCACAATACCCAAGTACTCATGGCTGTACACCGACTCAATTTCTTGATCGCAACTGCAAGTTATGTCCGTGGCATTTTGGTTAGAAGTATTATGCAAGCACTGGACTGAGTGTGATATAACTTTAACTATCGAGTTATGATTGGTATTCAGAGGAGTAGATATATGTACAATTTTAGTTTTTATAGCATTTACAATCAAGCCATCATCATGAGTCCACCTCAGCAAGTTTATATAGTCTTCTTGCAAATACTTTTCCGCCGTATGAATATTCTTGTGAATCGCAATAAGTGCAGAATCATCAGCGAAAAAAAATGCAAAACACTTCTTAAAAATTCGCGCCATCTCATTTACATACACTAAGTATAACAATGGTCCCAAGATAGATCCTTGTGGCACCCCTGATTTCATCAATTTAGCCGTGCTATAATCCTCCCCAATTTTTACAATTATCTTTCTATTATCTAAATAACTCTCAAACCACCGTAGAATTGGACCTCTCACACCAATATTGTCCAATGCTTGCAATAATTTCTTGTGATTTAAAGTATCAAATGCTTTAGTGAAGTCCACAAACATACATACTACATGAAAATTTTCATTTAACTTAGAATTAATAAGATCAGAAAATTTCAGTAAAAGATCAGATGTACTTTTCCCCTTTTGAAAGCCGAATTGATTTTTGTTTATGATAGAAAATTTAGTCAAATAGTTATTTAAACAATCAGCCACATATCTTTCCATTACCTTATCGACTACAGACAATAAGGCAATTGGACGATAGTTGGAATACTCGTAGTGGCTTCCTTTTTTATAAACCGGCCTCACTATAGCAATTTTTAACATTTCTGGCACGACACCTTCATTAATCGATAAATTTATCAGCAAAGCTAGTGATGGACTGATCTGATCCTTAATATTTTGCAAGTCTTTAACCCTTATTCCGTCAAACCCAGCTTGTTTACCACTATTCATTTCTTCGATAATTTTTCCCACTGTTTTCGCATCAATAGGGGGTATGTATACTGATTGCCCCTGAACGTTAATTAAACTGCTTTCTCCTTGAACCGTTTCCCTACAAATCACATCACAGTTATGAACAATACGCTCAACCTCTTCCACAAAAACGTTCGCAAATGAGTTTGCTATAGTAACAGATGACTCTCTTTTACCCAGATACTTTTTAATAATAATAATAATAATAATAATAATAATAATAATAATAATAATAATAATAATAATAATAATAATAATAATAATAATAATAATAATAATAATAATAATAATAAAAATAATAAACATGTGAAGAGTGAAGTTAAATAAGGTAGACACATGGAAATACTTGACATAACGTCCGTATCGGTTTTGACTGAGATTGTATGATTGCGATACATTCAATAAAATAATAATAATAATAATAATTTTTCGTAGGAATACCTGTTATAGGGTGCACACCACCCTTACCTGATGTGCCCCTCTTCAGGTGACTAACTAGGCTATTAGAATGTTTGGATAGCTGGGGAGGAATGTCCGAGGGCTGATAGTAGGACTCAATCCCAGCATTCACCTTAACGACTGAGAAAAAACCTCGGAAAAACCTTCAGATAGGACTGCCGGTGGCCGGAATCGAACCGGCGACCTCCCGAATTAGAGTCTCGCGTCTAACCGCTGAGCCACCTCAATCGGTATACAAAATTAATTTACTTACGTTATATGGCATTTCCAAAATTTGTGCCTTTAAAACCTTACACCACTTGTATCCCAATGTTGTATCGACATTCAGATGCATCATGGGAACGTTTACAGTGAGACCAGCGCTGACATAGAAGGGCTGTTTATGAGTTTTCGCAGCATCAAACTTGAGTTTCCAGATTCCCTTAAAGAACACTGCGTTTGCCAGGATCAGAGCTGTGTCCTGTGTCACACTTCCTATACAAACAGAGTAAAGACCAGTTTACGTTTCCAGTCTTATTAAATATTTGTTTTTGAAAGCCAACTCAACATGCTGTTGTGTTCAGCTTCATCGTCATTGTTTGGTGTTTGGCATAAAACAAAGGGCATCTTTCTGGTTCTGTAATGATGTTGATGTATATTGAACCACCCAAACATTAGGATGGGACAATCCAGGAAAAACAGCTGACCATGCACATAATCTGGTGACTGCAGCACCTGTTGCAAGTAATGATAAAGCGGGGGCGTCATTCGGGAACGCCACATTCAAAGTTAAACGTTTGTCAGTATTACAGCTGGCATTAAAGTCAGTCGTTATCTGGCCTGTACAGTGCAGACGGTGTTTGTCAGTATTACAGCTGGCATTAAAGTCAGTCGTTATCTGGCCTGTACAGTGTAGACGGTGTTTGTCAGTATTACAGCTGGCATTAAAGTCAGTCGTTATCTGGCCTGTACAGTGTAGACGGTGTTTGTCAGTATTACAGCTGGCATTAAAGTCAGTCGCTATCTGGCCTGTACAGTGTAGACGGTGTTTGTCAGTATTACAGCTGGCATTAAAGTCAGTCGTTATCTGGCCTGTACAGTGTATACGGTGTTTGTCAGTATTACAGCTGGCATTAAAGTCAGTCGCTATCTGGCCTGTACAGTGTAGACGGTGTTTGTCAGTATTACAGCTGGCATTAAAGTCAGTCGCTATCTGGCCTGTACAGTGTAGACGGTGTTTGTCAGTATTACAGCTGGCATTAAAGTCAGTCGCTATCTGGCCTGTACAGTGAAGACGGTGTTTGTCAGTATTACAGCTGGCATTAAAGTCAGTCGCTATCTGGCCTGTACAGTGTAGACGGTGTTTGTCAGTATTACAGCTGGCATTAAAGTCAGTCCTAATCTGGCCTGTACAGTGAAGACGGTGTTTGTCAGTATTACAGCTGGCATTAAAGTCAGTCGTTATCTGGCCTGTACAGTGTAGACGGTGTTTGTCAGTAGTACAGCTGGCATTAAAGTCAGTCGTTATCTGGCCTGTACAGTGTAGACGGTGTTTGTCAGTATTACAGCTGGCATTAAAGTCAGTCGTTATCTGGCCTGTACAGTGTAGACGGTGTTTGTCAGTAGTACAGCTGGCATTAAAGTCAGTCGTTATCTGGCCTGTACAGTGTAGACGGTGTTTGTCAGTAGTACAGCTGGCATTAAAGTCAGTCGTTATCTGGCCTGTACAGTGTAGACGGTGTTTGTCAGTAGTACAGCTGGCATTAAAGTCAGTCGTTATCTGCCTGTACAGTGTAGACGGTGTTTGTCAGTATTACAGCTGGCATTAAAGTCAGTCGTTATCTGGCCTGTACAGTGTAGACGGTGTTTGTCAGTATTACAGCTGGCTGTAAAGTCAGTCGTTATCTGGCCTGTACAGTGTAGACGGTGTTTGTCAGTATTACAGCTGGCATTAAAGTCAGTCGCTATCTGGCCTGTACAGTGTAGACGGTGTTTGTCAGTATTACAGCTGGCATTAAAGTCAGTCGTTATCTGGCCTGTACAGTGTAGACGGTGTTTGTCAGTATTACAGCTGGCATTAAAGTCAGTCGTTATCTGGCCTGTACAGTGTAGACGGTGTTTGTCAGTATTACAGCTGGCATTAAAGTCAGTCGTTATCTGGCCTGTACAGTGTAGACGGTGTTTGTCAGTATTACAGCTGGCATTAAAGTCAGTCGTTATCTGGCCTGTACAGTGTAGACGGTGTTTGTCAGTATTACAGCTGGCATTAAAGTCAGTCGTTATCTGGCCTGTACAGTGTAGACGGTGTTTGTCAGTATTACAGCTGGCATTAAAGTCAGTCGCTATCTGGCCTGTACAGTGTAGACGGTGTTTGTCAGTATTACAGCTGGCATTAAAGTCAGTCGTTATCTGGCCCGTACAGTGTAGACGGTGTTTGTCAGTATTACAGCTGGCTGTAAAGTCAGTCGTTATCTGGCCTGTACAGTGTAGACGGTGTTTGTCAGTATTACAGCTGGCATTAAAGTCAGTCGTTATCTGGCCTGTACAGTGTAGACGGTGTTTGTCAGTATTACAGCTGGCATTAAAGTCAGTCGTTATCTGGCCTGTACAGTGTAGACAGTGTTTGTCAGTATTACAGCTGGCATTAAAGTTAGACGCTATCTGGCCTGTACAGTGTAGACGGTGTTTGTCAGTATTACAGCTGGCATTAAAGTCAGTCGTTATCTGGCCTGTACAGTGTAGACGGTGTTTGTCAGTATTACAGCTGGCATTAAAGTCAGTCGCTATCTGGCCTGTACAGTGTAGACGGTGTTTGTCAGTATTACAGCTGGCATTAAAGTTAGTCGCTATCTGGCCTGTACAGTGTAGACGGTGTTTGTCAGTATTACAGCTGGCATTAAAGTTAGACGTTATCTGGCCTGTACAGTGTAGACGGTGTTTGTCAGTATTACAGCTGGCATTAAAGTCAGTCGCTATCTGGCCTGTACAGTGAAGACGGTGTTTGTCAGTATTACAGCTGGCATTAAAGTCGGACGCTATCTGGCCTGTACAGTGTAGACGTTGTTTGTCAGTATTACAGCTGGCATTAAAGTCAGTCGTTATCTCGCCCGTACAGTGTAGACGGTGTTTGTCAGTATTACAGCTGGCATTAAAGTTAGACGTTATCTGGCCTGTACAGTGTAGACGGTGTTTGTCAGTATTACAGCTGGCATTAAAGTTAGACGTTATCTGGCCTGTACAGTGTAGACGGTGTTTGTCAGTATTACAGCTGGCATTAAAGTTAGACGTTATCTGGCCTGTACAGTGTAGACGGTGTTTGTCAGTATTACAGCTGGCATTAAAGTTAGTCGTTATCTGGCCTGTACAGTGTAGACGGTGTTTGTCAGTATTACAGCTGGCATTAAAGTTAGACGTTATCTGGCCTGTACAGTGTAGACGGTGTTTGTCAGTATTACAGCTGGCATTAAAGTTAGACGTTATCTGGCCTGTACAGTGTAGACGGTGTTTGTCAGTATTACAGCTGGCATTAAAGTTAGACGTTATCTGGCCTGTACAGTGTAGACGGTGTTTGTCAGTATTACAGCTGGCATTAAAGTTAGACGTTATCTGGCCTGTACAGTGTAGACGGTGTTTGTCAGTATTACAGCTGGCATTAAAGTTAGTCGTTATCTGGCCTGTACAGTGTAGACGGTGTTTGTCAGTATTACAGCTGGCATTAAAGTTAGACGTTATCTGGCCTGTACAGTGTAGACGGTGTTTGTCAGTATTACAGCTGGCATTAAAGTTAGACGCTATCTGGCCTGTACAGTGTAGACGGTGTTTGTCAGTATAACAGCTGGCATTAAAGTCAGTCGTTATCTGGCCTGTACAGTGTAGACGGTGTTTGTCAGTATTACAGCTGGCATTAAAGTCAGTCGTTATCTGGCCTGTACAGTGTAGACGGTGTTTGTCAGTATTACAGCTGGCATTAAAGTCGGACGCTATCTGGCCTGTACAGTGTAGACGTTGTTTGTCAGTATTACAGCTGGCATTAAAGTCGGACGCTATCTGGCCTGTACAGTGTAGACGGTGTTTGTCAGTATTACAGCTGGCATTAAAGTCGGACGCTATCTGGCCTGTACAGTGTAGACGTTGTTTGTCAGTATTACAGCTGGCATTAAAGTCAGTCGTTATCTCGCCCGTACAGTGTAGACGGTGTTTGTCAGTATTACAGCTGGCATTAAAGTTAGACGTTATCTGGCCTGTACAGTGTAGACGGTGTTTGTCAGTATTACAGCTGGCATTAAAGTCAGTCGTTATCTGGCCTGTACAGTGTAGACGGTGTTTGTCAGTATTACAGCTGGCATTAAAGTTAGACGTTATCTGGCCTGTACAGTGTAGACGGTGTTTGTCAGTATTACAGCTGGCATTAAAGTCAGTCGTTATCTGGCCTGTACAGTGTAGACGGTGTTTGTCAGTATTACAGCTGGCATTAAAGTCAGTCGTTATCTGGCCTGTACAGTGTAGACGGTGTTTGTCAGTATTACAGCTGGCATTAAAGTCAGTCGTTATCTGGCCTGTACAGTGTAGACGGTGTTTGTCAGTATTACAGCTGGCATTAAAGTTAGACGTTATCTGGCCTGTACAGTGTAGACGGTGTTTGTCAGTATTACAGCTGGCATTAAAGTCAGTCGTTATCTGGCCTGTACAGTGTAGACGGTGTTTGTCAGTATTACAGATGGCATTAAAGTTAGACGCTATCTGGCCTGTACAGTGTAGACGGTGTTTGTCAGTATTACAGCTGGCATTAAAGTTAGACGCTATCTGGCCTGTACAGTGTAGACGGTGTTTGTCAGTATTACAGCTTGCATTAAAGTCAGTCGTTATCTGGCCTGTACAGTGTAGACGGTGTTTGTCAGTATTACAGCTGGCATTAAAGTCAGTCGTTATCTGGCCTGTACAGTGTAGACGGTGTTTGTCAGTATTACAGCTGGCATTAAAGTCAGTCGTTATCTGGCCTGTACAGTGTAGACGGTGTTTGTCAGTATTACAGCTGGCATTAAAGTCAGTCGTTATCTGGCCTGTACAGTGTAGACGGTGTTTGTCAGTATTACAGCTGGCATTAAAGTCAGTCGTTATCTGGCCTGTACAGTGTAGACGGTGTTTGTCAGTATTACAGCTGGCATTAAAGTCAGTCGTTATCTGGCCTGTACAGTGTAGACGGTGTTTGTCAGTATTACAGCTGGCATTAAAGTTAGACGTTATCTGGCCTGTACAGTGTAGACGGTGTTTGTCAGTATTACAGCTGGCATTAAAGTCAGTCGTTATCTGGCCTGTACAGTGTAGACGGTGTTTGTCAGTATTACAGATGGCATTAAAGTTAGACGTTATCTGGCCTGTACAGTGTAGACGGTGTTTGTCAGTATTACAGCTGGCATTAAAGTCAGTCGTTATCTGGCCTGTACAGTGTAGACGGTGTTTGTCAGTATTACAGATGGCATTAAAGTTAGACGCTATCTGGCCTGTACAGTGTAGACGGTGTTTGTCAGTATTACAGCTGGCATTAAAGTCAGTCGTTATCTGGCCTGTACAGTGTAGACGGTGTTTGTCAGTATTACAGCTGGCATTAAAGTCAGTCGTTATCTGGCCTGTACAGTGTAGACGGTGTTTGTCAGTATTACAGCTGGCATTAAAGTCAGTCGTTATCTGGCCTGTACAGTGTAGACGGTGTTTGTCAGTATTACAGCTGGCATTAAAGTTAGTCGCTATCTGGCCTGTACAGTGTAGACGGTGTTTGTCAGTATTACAGCTGGCATTAAAGTTAGACGCTATCTGGCCTGTACAGTGTAGACGGTGTTTGTCAGTATTACAGCTGGCATTAAAGTCAGTCGTTATCTGGCCTGTACAGTGTAGACGGTGTTTGTCAGTATTACAGCTGGCATTAAAGTCAGTCGTTATCTGGCCTGTACAGTGTAGACAGTGTTTGTCAGTATTACAGCTGGCATTAAAGTCAGTCGTTATCTGGCCTGTACAGTGTAGACAGTGTTTGTCAGTATTACAGCTGGCATTAAAGTCAGTCGTTATCTGGCCTGTACAGTGTAGACAGTGTTTGTCAGTATTACAGCTGGCATTAAAGTCAGTCGTTATCTGGCCTGTACAGTGTAGACGGTGTTTGTCAGTATTACAGCTGGCATTAAAGTCAGTCGCTATCTGGCCTGTACAGTGTAGACGGTGTTTGTCAGTATTACAGCTGGCATTAAAGTTAGACGTTATCTGGCCTGTACAGTGTAGACGGTGTTTGTCAGTATTACAGCTGGCATTAAAGTCAGTCGTTATCTGGCCTGTACAGTGTAGACGGTGTTTGTCAGTATTACAGCTGGCATTAAAGTCAGTCGTTATCTGGCCTGTACAGTGTAGACGGTGTTTGTCAGTATTACAGCTGGCATTAAAGTTAGACGTTATCTGGCCTGTACAGTGTAGACGGTGTTTGTCAGTATTACAGCTGGCATTAAAGTTAGACGTTATCTGGCCTGTACAGTGTAGACGGTGTTTGTCAGTATTACAGCTGGCATTAAAGTTAGTCGTTATCTGGCCTGTACAGTGTAGACGGTGTTTGTCAGTATTACAGCTGGCATTAAAGTTAGACGTTATCTGGCCTGTACAGTGTAGACGGTGTTTGTCAGTATTACAGCTGGCATTAAAGTTAGTCGTTATCTGGCCTGTACAGTGTAGACGGTGTTTGTCAGTATTACAGCTGGCATTAAAGTTAGACGTTATCTGGCCTGTACAGTGTAGACGGTGTTTGTCAGTATTACAGCTGGCATTAAAGTTAGACGTTATCTGGCCTGTACAGTGTAGACGGTGTTTGTCAGTATTACAGCTGGCATTAAAGTTAGACGTTATCTGGCCTGTACAGTGTAGACGGTGTTTGTCAGTATCACAGCTGGCATTAAAGTTAGACGTTATCTGGCCTGTACAGTGTAGACGGTGTTTGTCAGTATTACAGCTGGCATTAAAGTCAGTCGTTATCTGGCCTGTACAGTGTAGACGGTGTTTGTCAGTATTACAGCTGGCATTAAAGTTAGACGCTATCTGGCCTGTACAGTGTAGACGGTGTTTGTCAGTATTACAGCTGGCATTAAAGTTAGACGCTATCTGGCCTGTACAGTGTAGACAGTGTTTGTCAGTATTACAGCTGGCATTAAAGTTAGACGCTATCTGGCCTGTACAGTGTAGACAGTGTTTGTCAGTATTACAGCTGGCATTAAAGTCAGTCGTTATCTGGCCTGTACAGTGTAGACAGTGTTTGTCAGTATCACAGCTGGCATTAAAGTTAGACGTTATCTGGCCTGTACAGTGTAGACGGTGTTTGTCAGTATTACAGCTGGCATTAAAGTTAGACGCTATCTGGCCTGTACAGTGTAGACGGTGTTTGTCAGTATTACAGCTGGCATTAAAGTTAGACGTTATCTGGCCTGTACAGTGTAGACAGTGTTTGTCAGTATTACAGCTGGCATTAAAGTTAGACGCTATCTGGCCTGTACAGTGTAGACGGTGTTTGTCAGTATTACAGCTGGCATTAAAGTCAGTCGTTATCTGGCCTGTACAGTGTAGACGGTGTTTGTCAGTATTACAGCTGGCATTAAAGTTAGACGCTATCTGGCCTGTACAGTGTAGACGGTGTTTGTCAGTATTACAGCTGGCATTAAAGTCAGTCGTTATCTGGCCTGTACAGTGTAGACGGTGTTTGTCAGTATTACAGCTGGCATTAAAGTCAGTCGTTATCTGGCCTGTACAGTGTAGACGGTGTTTGTCAGTATTACAGCTGGCATTAAAGTTAGACGTTATCTGGCCTGTACAGTGTAGACGGTGTTTGTCAGTATTACAGCTGGCATTAAAGTTAGACGTTATCTGGCCTGTACAGTGTAGACGGTGTTTGTCAGTATTACAGCTGGCATTAAAGTCAGTCGTTATCTGGCCTGTACAGTGTAGACGGTGTTTGTCAGTATTACAGCTGGCATTAAAGTTAGACGCTATCTGGCCTGTACAGTGTAGACGGTGTTTGTCAGTATTACAGCTGGCATTAAAGTTAGACGCTATCTGGCCTGTACAGTGTAGACAGTGTTTGTCAGTATTACAGCTGGCATTAAAGTTAGACGCTATCTGGCCTGTACAGTGTAGACGGTGTTTGTCAGTATTACAGCTGGCATTAAAGTCAGTCGTTATCTGGCCTGTACAGTGTAGACGGTGTTTGTCAGTATTACAGCTGGCATTAAAGTTAGACGCTATCTGGCCTGTACAGTGTAGACGGTGTTTGTCAGTATTACAGCTGGCATTAAAGTTAGACGCTATCTGGCCTGTACAGTGTAGACGGTGTTTGTCAGTATTACAGCTGGCATTAAAGTTAGACGCTATCTGGCCTGTACAGTGTAGACGGTGTTTGTCAGTATTACAGCTGGCATTAAAGTTAGACGTTATCTGGCCTGTACAGTGTAGACGGTGTTTGTCAGTATTACAGCTGGCATTAAAGTCAGTCGTTATCTGGCCTGTACAGTGTAGACGGTGTTTGTCAGTATTACAGCTGGCATTAAAGTCAGTCGTTATCTGGCCTGTACAGTGTAGACGGTGTTTGTCAGTATTACAGCTGGCATTAAAGTTAGACGCTATCTGGCCTGTACAGTGTAGACGGTGTTTGTCAGTATTACAGCTGGCATTAAAGTTAGACGCTATCTGGCCTGTACAGTGTAGACGGTGTTTGTCAGTATTACAGCTGGCATTAAAGTTAGACGCTATCTGGCCTGTACAGTGTAGACGGTGTTTGTCAGTATTACAGCTGGCATTAAAGTCAGTCGTTATCTGGCCTGTACAGTGTAGACGGTGTTTGTCAGTATTACAGCTGGCATTAAAGTTAGACGCTATCTGGCCTGTACAGTGTAGACGGTGTTTGTCAGTATTACAGCTGGCATTAAAGTTAGACGCTATCTGGCCTGTACAGTGTAGACGGTGTTTGTCAGTATTACAGCTGGCATTAAAGTTAGACGCTATCTGGCCTGTACAGTGTAGACGGTGTTTGTCAGTATTACAGCTGGCATTAAAGTTAGACGTTATCTGGCCTGTACAGTGTAGACGGTGTTTGTCAGTATTACAGCTGGCATTAAAGTCAGTCGTTATCTGGCCTGTACAGTGTAGACGGTGTTTGTCAGTATTACAGCTTGCATTAAAGTTAGACGTTATCTGGCCTGTACAGTGTAGACGGTGTTTGTCAGTATTACAGCTGGCATTAAAGTTAGTCGTTATCTGGCCTGTACAGTGTAGACGGTGTTTGTCAGTATTACAGCTGGCATTAAAGTTAGACGCTATCTGGCCTGTACAGTGTAGACGGTGTTTGTCAGTATTACAGCTGGCATTAAAGTTAGACGTTATCTGGCCTGTACAGTGTAGACGGTGTTTGTCAGTATTACAGCTGGCATTAAAGTCAGTCGTTATCTGGCCTCTACAGTGTAGACGGTGTTTGTCAGTATTACAGCTGGCATTAAAGTCAGTCGTTATCTGGCCTGTACAGTGTAGACAGTGTTTGTCAGTATTACAGCTGGCATTAAAGTCAGTCGTTATCTGGCCTGTACAGTGTAGACAGTGTTTGTCAGTATCACAGCTGGCATTAAAGTTAGACGTTATCTGGCCTGTACAGTGTAGACGGTGTTTGTCAGTATTACAGCTGGCATTAAAGTTAGACGTTATCTGGCCTGTACAGTGTAGACGGTGTTTGTCAGTATTACAGCTGGCATTAAAGTTAGACGCTATCTGG
This sequence comes from Isoperla grammatica, assembly GCA_945910005.1. NCBI lineage: Eukaryota > Metazoa > Arthropoda > Insecta > Plecoptera > Perlodidae > Isoperla > Isoperla grammatica. The sequence goes on along the minus strand of OX246749.1, from coordinate 19,873,413 downwards.
CCTGTACAGTGTAGACGGTGTTTGTCAGTATTACAGCTGGCATTAAAGTCAGACGCTATCTGGCCTGTACAGTGTAGACGGTGTTTGTCAGTATTACAGCTTGCATTAAAGTTAGACGTTATCTGGCCTGTACAGTGTAGACGGTGTTTGTCAGTATTACAGCTTGCATTAAAGTTAGACGTTATCTGGCCTGTACAGTGTAGACGGTGTTTGTCAGTATTACAGCTGGCATTAAAGTCAGTCGTTATCTGGCCTGTACAGTGTAGACGGTGTTTGTCAGTATTACAGCTGGCATTAAAGTTAGACGCTATCTGGCCTGTACAGTGTAGACGGTGTTTGTCAGTATTACAGCTGGCATTAAAGTCAGACGCTATCTGGCCTGTACAGTGTAGACGGTGTTTGTCAGTATTACAGCTTGCATTAAAGTTAGACGTTATCTGGCCTGTACAGTGTAGACGGTGTTTGTCAGTATTACAGCTTGCATTAAAGTTAGACGTTATCTGGCCTGTACAGTGTAGACGGTGTTTGTCAGTATTACAGCTGGCATTAAAGTCAGTCGTTATCTGGCCTGTACAGTGTAGACGGTGTTTGTCAGTATTACAGCTGGCATTAAAGTTAGACGTTATCTGGCCTGTACAGTGTAGACGGTGTTTGTCAGTATTACAGCTGGCATTAAAGTTAGACGCTATCTGGCCTGTACAGTGTAGACGGTGTTTGTCAGTATTACAGCTTGCATTAAAGTCAGTCGTTATCTGGCCTGTACAGTGTAGACGGTGTTTGTCAGTATTACAGCTGGCATTAAAGTTAGACGCTATCTGGCCTGTACAGTGTAGACGGTGTTTGTCAGTATTACAGCTTGCATTAAAGTCAGTCGTTATCTGGCCTGTACAGTGTAGACGGTGTTTGTCAGTATTACAGCTGGCATTAAAGTCAGTCGTTATCTGGCCTGTACAGTGTAGACGGTGTTTGTCAGTATTACAGCTGGCATTAAAGTCAGACGCTATCTGGCCTGTACAGTGTAGACGGTGTTTGTCAGTATTACAGCTGGCATTAAAGTTAGACGCTATCTGGCCTGTACAGTGTAGACGGTGTTTGTCAGTATTACAGCTGGCATTAAAGTCAGTCGTTATCTGGCCTGTACAGTGTAGACGGTGTTTGTCAGTATTACAGCTGGCATTAAAGTCAGTCGTTATCTGGCCTGTACAGTGTAGACGGTGTTTGTCAGTATTACAGCTGGCATTAAAGTTAGACGCTATCTGGCCTGTACAGTGTAGACGGTGTTTGTCAGTATTACAGCTGGCATTAAAGTTAGACGCTATCTGGCCTGTACAGTGTAGACGGTGTTTGTCAGTATTACAGCTGGCATTAAAGTTAGACGCTATCTGGCCTGTACAGTGTAGACAGTGTTTGTCAGTATTACAGCTGGCATTAAAGTCAGTCGCTATCTGGCCTGTACAGTGTAGACGGTGTTTGTCAGTATTACAGCTGGCATTAAAGTTAGACGCTATCTGGCCTGTACAGTGTAGACGGTGTTTGTCAGTATTACAGCTGGCATTAAAGTTAGACGCTATCTGGCCTGTACAGTGTAGACGGTGTTTGTCAGTATTACAGCTTGCATTAAAGTCAGTCGCTATCTGGCCTGTACAGTGTAGACGGTGTTTGTCAGTATTACAGCTGGCATTAAAGTCAGTCGCTATCTGGCCTGTACAGTGTAGACGGTGTTTGTCAGTATTACAGCTGGCATTAAAGTCAGACGCTATCTGGCCTGTACAGTGTAGACGGTGTTTGTCAGTATTACAGCTTGCATTAAAGTCAGTCGTTATCTGGCCTGTACAGTGTAGACGGTGTTTGTCAGTATTACAGCTGGCATTAAAGTCAGTCGTTATCTGGCCTGTACAGTGTAGACGGTGTTTGTCAGTATTACAGCTGGCATTAAAGTTAGACGCTATCTGGCCTGTACAGTGTAGACGGTGTTTGTCAGTATTACAGCTGGCATTAAAGTCAGTCGCTATCTGGCCTGTACAGTGTAGACGGTGTTTGTCAGTATTACAGCTGGCATTAAAGTTAGACGTTATCTGGCCCGTACAGTGTAGACGGTGTTTGTCAGTATTACAGCTGGCATTAAAGTCAGTCGTTATCTGGCCTGTACAGTGTAGACGGTGTTTGTCAGTATTACAGCTGGCATTAAAGTTAGACGCTATCTGGCCTGTACAGTGTAGACGGTGTTTGTCAGTATTACAGCTGGCATTAAAGTCAGTCGTTATCTGGCCTGTACAGTGTAGACGGTGTTGGTCAGTATTACAGCTGGCATTAAAGTTAGACGCTATCTGGCCTGTACAGTGTAGACGGTGTTTGTCAGTATTACAGCTGGCATTAAAGTCAGACGCTATCTGGCCTGTACAGTGTAGACGGTGTTTGTCAGTATTACAGCTGGCATTAAAGTCAGTCGCTATCTGGCCTGTACAGTGTAGACGGTGTTTGTCAGTATTACAGCTGGCATTAAAGTCAGACGCTATCTGGCCTGTACAGTGTAGACGGTGTTTGTCAGTATTACAGCTGGCATTAAAGTCAGACGCTATCTGGCCTGTACAGTGTAGACGGTGTTTGTCAGTATTACAGCTGGCATTAAAGTCAGTCGCTATCTGGCCTGTACAGTGTAGACGGTGTTTGTCAGTATTACAGCTGGCATTAAAGTCAGACGCTATCTGGCCTGTACAGTGTAGACGGTGTTTGTCAGTATTACAGCTGGCATTAAAGTCAGTCGGTATCTGGCCTGTACAGTGTAGACGGTGTTTGTCAGTATTACAGCTGGCATTAAAGTCAGTCGCTATCTGGCCTGTACAGTGTAGACGGTGTTTGTCAGTATTACAGCTGGCATTAAAGTCAGACGTTATCTGGCCTGTACAGTGTAGACGGTGTTTGTCAGTATTACAGCTGGCATTAAAGTTAGACGCTATCTGGCCTGTACAGTGTAGACGGTGTTTGTCAGTATCACAGCTGGCATTAAAGTCAGTCGTTATCTGGCCTGTACAGTGTAGACGGTGTTTGTCAGTATCACAGCTGGCATTAAAGTCAGTCGTTATCTGGCCTGTACAGTGTAGACGGTGTTTGTCAGTATTACAGCTGGCATTAAAGTCAGTCGTTATCTGGCCTGTACAGTGTAGACGGTGTTTGTCAGTATTACAGCTTGCATTAAAGTCAGTCGTTATCTGGCCTGTACAGTGTAGACGGTGTTTGTCAGTATTACAGCTTGCATTAAAGTCAGTCGTTATCTGGCCTGTACAGTGTAGACGGTGTTTGTCAGTATTACAGCTTGCATTAAAGTCAGTCGTTATCTGGCCTGTACAGTGTAGACGGTGTTTGTCAGTATTACAGCTGGCATTAAAGTCAGTCGTTATCTGGCCTGTACAGTGTAGACGGTGTTTGTCAGTATTACAGCTGGCATTAAAGTCAGTCGTTATCTGGCCTGTACAGTGTAGACGGTGTTTGTCAGTATTACAGCTGGCATTAAAGTTAGACGCTATCTGGCCTGTACAGTGTAGACGGTGTTTGTCAGTATTACAGCTTGCATTAAAGTCAGTCGTTATCTGGCCTGTACAGTGTAGACGGTGTTTGTCAGTATTACAGCTGGCATTAAAGTCAGACGTTATCTGGCCTGTACAGTGTAGACGGTGTTTGTCAGTATTACAGCTGGCATTAAAGTCAGACGTTATCTGGCCTGTACAGTGTAGACGGTGTTTGTCAGTATTACAGCTGGCATTAAAGTCAGTCGTTATCTGGCCTGTACAGTGTAGACGGTGTTTGTCAGTATTACAGCTGGCATTAAAGTCAGACGTTATCTGGCCTGTACAGTGTAGACGGTGTTTGTCAGTATTACAGCTGGCATTAAAGTCAGTCGTTATCTGGCCTGTACAGTGTAGACGGTGTTTGTCAGTATTACAGCTGGCATTAAAGTTAGACGCTATCTGGCCTGTACAGTGTAGACGGTGTTTGTCAGTATTACAGCTTGCATTAAAGTCAGTCGTTATCTGGCCTGTACAGTGTAGACGGTGTTTGTCAGTATTACAGCTTGCATTAAAGTCAGTCGTTATCTGGCCTGTACAGTGTAGACGGTGTTTGTCAGTATTACAGCTTGCATTAAAGTCAGTCGTTATCTGGCCTGTACAGTGTAGACGGTGTTTGTCAGTATTACAGCTGGCATTAAAGTTAGACGCTATCTGGCCTGTACAGTGTAGACGGTGTTTGTCAGTATTACAGCTGGCATTAAAGTCAGTCGTTATCTGGCCTGTACAGTGTAGACGGTGTTTGTCAGTATTACAGCTGGCATTAAAGTTAGACGTTATCTGGCCTGTACAGTGTAGACGGTGTTTGTCAGTATTACAGCTGGCATTAAAGTCAGACGCTATCTGGCCTGTACAGTGTAGACGGTGTTTGTCAGTATTACAGATGGCATTAAAGTTAGACGCTATCTGGCCTGTACAGTGTAGACAGTGTTTGTCAGTATTACAGCTGGCATTAAAGTCAGACGTTATCTGGCCTGTACAGTGTAGACGGTGTTTGTCAGTATTACAGATGGCATTAAAGTTAGACGCTATCTGGCCTGTACAGTGTAGACAGTGTTTGTCAGTATTACAGCTGGCATTAAAGTCAGACGTTATCTGGCCTGTACAGTGTAGACGGTGTTTGTCAGTATTACAGCTGGCATTAAAGTTAGACGTTATCTGGCCTGTACAGTGTAGACGGTGTTTGTCAGTATTACAGCTGGCATTAAAGTTAGACGCTATCTGGCCTGTACAGTGTAGACGGTGTTTGTCAGTATTACAGCTGGCATTAAAGTCAGTCGCTATCTGGCCTGTACAGTGTAGACGGTGTTTGTCAGTATTACAGCTGGCATTAAAGCTAGTCGTTATCTGGCCTGTACAGTGTAGACGGTGTTTGTCAGTATTACAGCTGGCATTAAAGTCAGTCGTTATCTGGCCTGTACAGTGTAGACGGTGTTTGTCAGTATTACAGCTGGCATTAAAGTCAGACGTTATCTGGCCTGTACAGTGTAGACGGTGTTTGTCAGTATTACAGCTGGCATTAAAGTTAGACGTTATCTGGCCTGTACAGTGTAGACGGTGTTTGTCAGTATTACAGCTGGCATTAAAGTCAGTCGCTATCTGGCCTGTACAGTGTAGACGGTGTTTGTCAGTATTACAGCTGGCATTAAAGTCAGACGTTATCTGGCCTGTACAGTGTAGACGGTGTTTGTCAGTATTACAGCTGGCATTAAAGTCAGTCGCTATCTGGCCTGTACAGTGTAGACGGTGTTTGTCAGTATTACAGCTGGCATTAAAGTCAGTCGCTATCTGGCCTGTACAGTGTAGACGGTGTTTGTCAGTATTACAGCTGGCATTAAAGTCAGTCGTTATCTGGCCTGTACAGTGTAGACGGTGTTTGTCAGTATTACAGCTGGCATTAAAGTCAGTCGTTATCTGGCCTGTACAGTGTAGACGGTGTTTGTCAGTATTACAGCTGGCATTAAAGTTAGACGCTATCTGGCCTGTACAGTGTAGACGGTGTTTGTCAGTATTACAGCTGGCATTAAAGTCAGACGTTATCTGGCCTGTACAGTGTAGACGGTGTTTGTCAGTATTACAGCTGGCATTAAAGTCAGTCGTTATCTGGCCTGTACAGTGTAGACGGTGTTTGTCAGTATTACAGCTGGCATTAAAGTTAGTCGTTATCTGGCCTGTACAGTGTAGACGGTGTTTGTCAGTATTACAGCTGGCATTAAAGTTAGACGCTATCTGGCCTGTACAGTGTAGACGGTGTTTGTCAGTATTACAGCTGGCATTAAAGTTAGACGTTATCTGGCCTGTACAGTGTAGACGGTGTTTGTCAGTATTACAGCTGGCATTAAAGTTAGACGCTATCTGGCCTGTACAGTGTAGACGGTGTTTGTCAGTATTACAGCTGGCATTAAAGTTAGACGTTATCTGGCCTGTACAGTGTAGACGGTGTTTGTCAGTATTACAGCTGGCATTAAAGTCAGACGTTATCTGGCCTGTACAGTGTAGACGGTGTTTGTCAGTATTACAGCTGGCATTAAAGTTAGACGCTATCTGGCCTGTACAGTGTAGACGGTGTTTGTCAGTATTACAGCTGGCATTAAAGTTAGACGTTATCTGGCCTGTACAGTGTAGACGGTGTTTGTCAGTATTACAGCTGGCATTAAAGTTAGACGCTATCTGGCCTGTACAGTGTAGACGGTGTTTGTCAGTATTACAGCTGGCATTAAAGTTAGACGTTATCTGGCCTGTACAGTGTAGACGGTGTTTGTCAGTATTACAGCTGGCATTAAAGTCAGACGTTATCTGGCCTGTACAGTGTAGACGGTGTTTGTCAGTATTACAGCTGGCATTAAAGTTAGACGCTATCTGGCCTGTACAGTGTAGACGGTGTTTGTCAGTATTACAGCTGGCATTAAAGTTAGACGTTATCTGGCCTGTACAGTGTAGACGGTGTTTGTCAGTATTACAGCTGGCATTAAAGTTAGACGCTATCTGGCCTGTACAGTGTAGACGGTGTTTGTCAGTATTACAGCTGGCATTAAAGTTAGACGTTATCTGGCCTGTACAGTGTAGACGGTGTTTGTCAGTATTACAGCTGGCATTAAAGTCAGTCGTTATCTGGCCTGTACAGTGTAGACGGTGTTTGTCAGTATTACAGCTGGCATTAAAGTCAGTCGTTATCTGGCCTGTACAGTGTAGACGGTGTTTGTCAGTATTACAGCTGGCATTAAAGTTAGACGCTATCTGGCCTGTACAGTGTAGACGGTGTTTGTCAGTATTACAGCTGGCATTAAAGTTAGACGCTATCTGGCCTGTACAGTGTAGACGGTGTTTGTCAGTATTACAGCTGGCATTAAAGTCAGTCGTTATCTGGCCTGTACAGTGTAGACGGTGTTTGTCAGTATTACAGCTGGCATTAAAGTCAGTCGTTATCTGGCCTGTACAGTGTAGACGGTGTTTGTCAGTATTACAGCTGGCATTAAAGTCAGTCGTTATCTGGCCTGTACAGTGTAGACGGTGTTTGTCAGTATTACAGCTGGCATTAAAGTTAGACGTTATCTGGCCTGTACAGTGTAGACGGTGTTTGTCAGTATTACAGCTGGCATTAAAGTCAGTCGTTATCTGGCCTGTACAGTGTAGACGGTGTTTGTCAGTATTACAGCTGGCATTAAAGTCAGTCGTTATCTGGCCTGTACAGTGTAGACGGTGTTTGTCAGTATTACAGCTGGCATTAAAGTTAGTCGTTATCTGGCCTGTACAGTGTAGACGGTGTTTGTCAGTATTACAGCTGGCATTAAAGTCAGTCGTTATCTGGCCTGTACAGTGTAGACGGTGTTTGTCAGTATTACAGCTGGCATTAAAGTCAGTCGTTATCTGGCCTGTACAGTGTAGACGGTGTTTGTCAGTATTACAGCTGGCATTAAAGTCAGTCGTTATCTGGCCTGTACAGTGAAGACGGTGTTTGTCAGTATTACAGCTGGCATTAAAGTCAGTCGTTATCTGGCCTGTACAGTGTAGACGGTGTTTGTCAGTATTACAGCTGGCATTAAAGTCAGTCGTTATCTGGCCTGTACAGTGTAGACGGTGTTTGTCAGTATTACAGCTGGCATTAAAGTCAGTCGTTATCTGGCCTGTACAGTGTAGACGGTGTTTGTCAGTATTACAGCTGGCATTAAAGTCAGACGTTATCTGGCCTGTACAGTGTAGACGGTGTTTGTCAGTATTACAGCTGGCATTAAAGTCAGTCGTTATCTGGCCTGTACAGTGTAGACGGTGTTTGTCAGTATTACAGCTGGCATTAAAGTCAGTCGTTATCTGGCCTGTACAGTGTAGACGGTGTTTGTCAGTATTACAGCTGGCATTTAAGTCAGACGTTATCTGGCCTGTACAGTGTAGACGGTGTTTGTAAGTATTACAGCTGGCATTAAAGTCAGTCGTTATCTGGCCTGTACAGTGTAGACGGTGTTTTTCAGTATTACAGCTGGCATTTAAGTCAGACGTTATCTGGCCTGTACAGTGTAGACGGTGTTTGTCAGTATTACAGCTGGCATTAAAGTCAGTCGTTATCTGGCCTGTACAGTGTAGACAGTGTTTGTCAGTATTACAGCTGGCATTAAAGTCAGTCGTTATCTGGCCTGTACAGTGTAGACGGTGTTTGTCAGTATTACAGCTGGCATTAAAGTCAGTCGTTATCTGGCCTGTACAGTGTAGACAGTGTTTGTCAGTATTACAGCTGGCATTAAAGTCAGTCGTTATCTGGCCTGTACAGTGTAGACGGTGTTTGTCAGTATTACAGCTGGCATTAAAGTCAGTCGTTATCTGGCCTGTACAGTGTAGACAGTGTTTGTCAGTATTACAGCTGGCATTAAAGTCAGTCGTTATCTGGCCTGTACAGTGAAGACGGTGTTTGTCAGTATTACAGCTGGCATTAAAGTCAGTCGTTATCTGGCCTGTACAGTGTATACGGTGTTTGTCAGTATTACAGCTGGCATTAAAGTCAGTCGTTATCTGGCCTGTACAGTGTAGACAGTGTTTGTCAGTATTACAGCTGGCATTAAAGTCAGACGTTATCTGGCCTGTACAGTGTAGACGGTGTTTGTCAGTATTACAGCTGGCATTAAAGTCAGACGTTATCTGGCCTGTACAGTGTAGACGGTGTTTGTCAGTATTACAGCTGGCATTAAAGTCAGTCGTTATCTGGCCTGTACAGTGTAGACGGTGTTTGTCAGTATTACAGCTGGCATTAAAGTCAGTCGTTATCTGGCCTGTACAGTGTAGACGGTGTTTGTCAGTATTACAGCTGGCATTAAAGTTAGACGCTATCTGGCCTGTACAGTGTAGACGGTGTTTGTCAGTATTACAGCTGGCATTAAAGTCAGTCGTTATCTGGCCTGTACAGTGTAGACGGTGTTTGTCAGTATTACAGCTGGCATTAAAGTTAGACGTTATCTGGCCTGTACAGTGTAGACGGTGTTTGTCAGTATTACAGCTGGCATTAAAGTCAGTCGTTATCTGGCCTGTACAGTGTAGACGGTGTTTGTCAGTATTACAGCTGGCATTAAAGTTAGACGCTATCTGGCCTGTACAGTGTAGACGGTGTTTGTCAGTATTACAGCTGGCATTAAAGTCAGTCGCTATCTGGCCTGTACAGTGTAGACGGTGTTTGTCAGTATTACAGCTGGCACTAAAGTTAGACGCTATCTGGCCTGTACAGTGTAGACGGTGTTTGTCAGTATTACAGCTGGCATTAAAGTCAGACGTTATCTGGCCCGTACAGTGTAGACGGTGTTTGTCAGTATTACAGCTGGCATTAAAGTCAGACGTTATCTGGCCTGTACAGTGTAGACGGTGTTTGTCAGTATTACAGCTGGCATTAAAGTCAGACGTTATCTGGCCTGTACAGTGTAGACGGTGTTTGTCAGTATTACAGCTGGCATTAAAGTCAGACGTTATCTGGCCCGTACAGTGTAGACGGTGTTTGTCAGTATTACAGCTGGCATTAAAGTCAGACGTTATCTGGCCTGTACAGTGTAGACGGTGTTTGTCAGTATTACAGCTGGCATTAAAGTCAGACGTTATCTGGCCTGTACAGTGTAGACGGTGTTTGTCAGTATTACAGCTGGCATTAAAGTCAGTCGTTATCTGGCCTGTACAGTGTAGACGGTGTTTGTCAGTATTACAGCTGGCATTAACGTCAGTCGCTATCTGGCCTGTACAGTGTAGACGGTGTTTGTCAGTATTACAGCTGGCATTAAAGTCAGTCGTTATCTGGCCTGTACAGTGTAGACGGTGTTTGTCAGTATTACAGCTGGCATTAAAGTCAGTCGTTATCTGGCCTGTACAGTGTAGACGGTGTTTGTCAGTATTACAGCTGGCATTAAAGTCATTCGTTATCTGGCCTGTACAGTGTAGACGGTGTTTGTCAGTATTACAGCTGGCACTAAAGTTAGACGTTATCTGGCCTGTACAGTGTAGACGGTGTTTGTCAGTATTACAGCTGGCATTAAAGTCAGACGTTATCTGGCCCGTACAGTGTAGACGGTGTTTGTCAGTATTACAGCTGGCATTAAAGTTAGACGTTATCTGGCCTGTACAGTGTAGACGGTGTTTGTCAGTATTACAGCTGGCACTAAAGTTAGACGCTATCTGGCCTGTACAGTGTAGACGGTGTTTGTCAGTATTACAGCTGGCACTAAAGTAAGACGTTATCTGGCCCGTACAGTGTAGACGGTGTTTGTCAGTATTACAGCTGGCATTAAAGTTAGACGCTATCTGGCCTGTACAGTGTAGACGGTGTTTGTCAGTATTACAGCTGGCATTAAAGTTAGACGCTATCTGGCCCGTACAGTGTAGACGGTGTTTGTCAGTATTACAGCTGGCATTAAAGTTAGACGCTATCTGGCCTGTACAGTGTAGACGGTGTTTGTCAGTATTACAGCTGGCATTAAAGTTAGACGCTATCTGGCCCGTACAGTGTAGACGGTGTTTGTCAGTATTACAGCTGGCACTAAAGTAAGACGTTATCTGGCCCGTACAGTGTAGACGGTGTTTGTCAGTATTACAGCTGGCACTAAAGTTAGACGCTATCTGGCCTGTACAGTGTAGACGGTGTTTGTCAGTATTACAGCTGGCATTAAAGTCAGTCGTTATCTGGCCTGTACAGTGTAGACGGTGTTTGTCAGTATTACAGCTGGCATTAAAGTTAGACGCTATCTGGCCTGTACAGTGTAGACGGTGTTTGTCAGTATTACAGCTGGCATTAAAGTTAGACGTTATCTGGCCTGTACAGTGTAGACGGTGTTTGTCAGTATTACAGCTGGCATTAAAGTTAGACGTTATCTGGCCTGTACAGTGTAGACGGTGTTTGTCAGTATTACAGCTGGCATTAAAGTTAGACGCTATCTGGCCTGTACAGTGTAGACGGTGTTTGTCAGTATTACAGCTGGCACTAAAGTTAGACGTTATCTGGCCTGTACAGTGTAGACGGTGTTTGTCAGTATTACAGCTGGCATTAAAGTTAGACGCTATCTGGCCTGTACAGTGTAGACGGTGTTTGTCAGTATTACAGCTGGCATTAAAGTTAGACGCTATCTGGCCTGTACAGTGTAGACGGTGTTTGTCAGTATTACAGCTGGCACTAAAGTTAGACGTTATCTGGCCTGTACAGTGTAGACGGTGTTTGTCAGTATTACAGCTGGCATTAAAGTTAGACGCTATCTGGCCTGTACAGTGTAGACGGTGTTTGTCAGTATTACAGCTGGCATTAAAGTCAGTCGTTATCTGGCCTGTACAGTGTAGACGGTGTTTGTCAGTATAACAGCTGGCATTAAAGTCAGTCGTTATCTGGCCTGTACAGTGTAGACGGTGTTTGTCAGTATTACAGCTGGCACTAAAGTTAGACGCTATCTGGCCTGTACAGTGTAGACGGTGTTTGTCAGTATTACAGCTGGCATTAAAGTTAGACGCTATCTGGCCTGTACAGTGTAGACGGTGTTTGTCAGTATAACAGCTGGCATTAAAGTTAGACGCTATCTGGCCCGTACAGTGTAGACGGTGTTTGTCAGTATTACAGCTGGCACTAAAGTAAGACGTTATCTGGCCCGTACAGTGTAGACGGTGTTTGTCAGTATTACAGCTGGCATTAAAGTCAGACGCTATCTGGCCCGTACAGTGTAGACGGTGTTTGTCAGTATTACAGCTGGCACTAAAGTTAGACGCTATCTGGCCTGTACAGTGTAGACGGTGTTTGTCAGTATTACAGCTGGCACTAAAGTAAGACGTTATCTGGCCCGTACAGTGTAGACGGTGTTTGTCAGTATTACAGCTGGCACTAAAGTAAGACGTTATCTGGCCTGTACAGTGTAGACGGTGTTTGTCAGTATTACAGCTGGCACTAAAGTTAGACGCTATCTGGCCCGTACAGTGTAGACGGTGTTTGTCAGTATTACAGCTGGCATTAAAGTTAGACGCTATCTGGCCTGTACAGTGTAGACGGTGTTTGTCAGTATTACAGCTGGCATTAAAGTTAGACGCTATCTGGCCCGTACAGTGTAGACGGTGTTTGTCAGTATTACAGCTGGCACTAAAGTTAGACGCTATCTGGCCTGTACAGTGTAGACGGTGTTTGTCAGTATTACAGCTGGCATTAAAGTTAGACGCTATCTGGCCCGTACAGTGTAGACGGTGTTTGTCAGTATTACAGCTGGCATTAAAGTTAGACGCTATCTGGCCTGTACAGTGTAGACGGTGTTTGTCAGTATTACAGCTGGCATTAAAGTTAGACGCTATCTGGCCTGTACAGTGTAGACGGTGTTTGTCAGTATTACAGCTGGCATTAAAGTTAGACGTTATCTGGCCTGTACAGTGTAGACGGTGTTTGTCAGTATTACAGCTGGCATTAAAGTTAGACGTTATCTGGCCTGTACAGTGTAGACGGTGTTTGTCAGTATTACAGCTGGCATTAAAGTCAGTCGTTATCTGGCCTGTACAGTGTAGACGGTGTTTGTCAGTATTACAGCTGGCATTAAAGTTAGACGCTATCTGGCCTGTACAGTGTAGACGGTGTTTGTCAGTATTACAGCTGGCATTAAAGTTAGACGCTATCTGGCCTGTACAGTGTAGACGGTGTTTGTCAGTATTACAGCTGGCATTAAAGTTAGACGTTATCTGGCCTGTACAGTGTAGACGGTGTTTGTCAGTATTACAGCTGGCACTAAAGTTAGACGTTATCTGGCCTGTACAGTGTAGACGGTGTTTGTCAGTATTACAGCTGGCATTAAAGTTAGACGCTATCTGGCCTGTACAGTGTAGACGGTGTTTGTCAGTATTACAGCTGGCATTAAAGTCAGTCGTTATCTGGCCTGTACAGTGTAGACGGTGTTTGTCAGTATTACAGCTGGCACTAAAGTTAGACGCTATCTGGCCTGTACAGTGTAGACGGTGTTTGTCAGTATTACAGCTGGCATTAAAGTTAGACGTTATCTGGCCTGTACAGTGTAGACGGTGTTTGTCAGTATTACAGCTGGCATTAAAGTTAGACGCTATCTGGCCCGTACAGTGTAGACGGTGTTTGTCAGTATTACAGCTGGTATTAAAGTTAGACGCTATCTGGCCTGTACAGTGTAGACGGTGTTTGTCAGTATTACAGCTGGCATTAAAGTCAGTCGTTATCTGGCCTGTACAGTGTAGACGGTGTTTGTCAGTATTACAGCTGGCATTAAAGTCAGTCGCTATCTGGCCTGTACAGTGTAGACGGTGTTTGTCAGTATTACAGCTGGCATTAAAGTTAGACGCTATCTGGCCTGTACAGTGTAGACGGTGTTTGTCAGTATTACAGCTGGCATTAAAGTCAGTCGTTATCTGGCCTGTACAGTGCAGACGGTGTTTGTCAGTATTACAGCTGGCATTAAAGTCAGTCGTTATCTGGCCTGTACAGTGTAGACGGTGTTTGTCAGTATTACAGCTGGCATTAAAGTTAGACGCTATCTGGCCTGTACAGTGTAGACGGTGTTTGTCAGTATTACAGCTGGCATTAAAGTCAGTCGTTATCTGGCCTGTACAGTGTAGACGGTGTTTGTCAGTATTACAGCTGGCATTAAAGTTAGACGCTATCTGGCCTGTACAGTGTAGACGGTGTTTGTCAGTATTACAGCTGGCATTAAAGTTAGACGCTATCTGGCCTGTACAGTGTAGACGGTGTTTGTCAGTATTACAGCTGGCATTAAAGTCAGTCGTTATCTGGCCTGTACAGTGTAGACGGTGTTTGTCAGTATTACAGCTGGCACTAAAGTTAGACGCTATCTGGCCTGTACAGTGTAGACGGTGTTTGTCAGTATGACAGCTGGCATTAAAGTTAGACGTTATCTGGCCTGTACAGTGTAGACGGTGTTTGTCAGTATTACAGCTGGCATTAAAGTTAGACGCTATCTGGCCTGTACAGTGTAGACGGTGTTTGTCAGTATGACAGCTGGCATTAAAGTTAGACGTTATCTGGCCTGTACAGTGTAGACGGTGTTTGTCAGTATTACAGCTGGTATTAAAGTTAGACGCTATCTGGCCTGTACAGTGTAGACGGTGTTTGTCAGTATTACAGCTGGCATTAAAGTTAGACGCTATCTGGCCTGTACAGTGTAGACGGTGTTTGTCAGTATTACAGCTGGCATTAAAGTTAGACGCTATCTGGCCTGTACAGTGTAGACGGTGTTTGTCAGTATTACAGCTGGCATTAAAGTCAGTCGTTATCTGGCCTGTACAGTGTAGACGGTGTTTGTCAGTATTACAGCTATTATTAAAGTCAGACGTTATCTGGCCTGTACAGTGCAGACGGTGTTTGTCAGTATTACAGCTGGCATTAAAGTCAGTCGTTATCTGGCCTGTACAGTGTAGACGGTGTTTGTCAGTATTACAGCTAGCATTAAAGTTAGTCCTTATCTGGCCTGTACAGTGTAGACGGTGTTTGTCAGTATTACAGCTGGCATTAAAGTTAGTCGTTATCTGGCCTGTACAGTGTAGACGGTGTTTGTCAGTATTACAGCTGGCATTAAAGTCAGTCGTTATCTGGCCTGTACAGTGTAGACGGTGTTTGTCAGTATTACAGCTGGCATTAAAGTCAGTCGTTATCTGGCCTGTACAGTGTAGACGGTGTTTGTCAGTATTATATAAATAGTAATATAAGTATTATAGCAGTAATATAAAGTTAAATGAAGATTTGAGGCAAATAGAATTATGGTTTATTGAAAATAAAATGAAGGTTAACCCCACTAAATCAAAAGCCTTAATCCTATGTTCGAAAGCTATGCAATTCAAATGGAAAAAAGAATTAAGTGAAGTCAGGATTTAAATTGATAATAAGGTGATTGAGGTGGTTGGTGATGTGAAATATTTAGGTGTAACATTAGACTCAGAGTTAAATCTTAAGTGCCATAGTACAAATGTGTTAAAAGGAATTTCAAGGAAAGTTGGCTTCTTTAGAAGAATTTGTCTGTATGTTGATATTGAATCAAAAATGAAATTGTACCAGTCTATTGTTGCACCATATATTGATTATTGTAGTAGTATTTTGTTTTTATTAAATAAGAATGACATAGAGGCATTGCAAAAGCAACAAAATAAAGCAGTACGTTGTATCCTTCAGGTGAACAGGTTCACACCTATAAAACAAATGTACAATGCCCTCTCATGGTTAAATATTAGGGACAGAATTTTATTGAATACTCTGACTTTCATTTTTAGATTACATAAAGGACTGGCCCCAAAATACCTCACTAATAGATTAAGTTCAAGCAGTGTTGCACATTCATATTATACTAGAGGTTCAAAGAAAAGTCAAACTGTTGTGAAACAAACTTCGACTAAATATGGAGACAACACATTGTTCAATAAAGGCTTAAAAATTTATAACCGGATTCCACAACCCATAAGAGATTTGTTGTGTGCCAAAGGTTTTCGAAGGTCATGCTGTAAATTAATTAAAGAAAATAGTCTGATCCCTTTGCCCTATGAAAGCCAGGGGTTCTGGGACATCTTATATAATTACATTGTACTATTGTTAATTACTATTTTGTTTTTTATTGTTAATCACATGTTAATTACTAAGCTGTGGTGCTACTGTAATTTACTGTTATATGTTTTTGTTGTTGTTGTACTTGTGGTGATACTGTAATTTGTATTATTATTGTACGTGTGAAAATAGCTCTTGCTAAAATAAAGTCTACTACTACTACTACTTACAGCTGGCATTAAAGTCAGGGGTTATCTGGCCTGTACAGTGTAGACGGTGTTTGTCTGTATTACAGCTGGCATTAAAGTCAGTCGTTATCTGGCCTGTACAGTGTAGACGGTGTTTGTCAGTATTACAGCTGGCATTAAAGTCAGTCGTTATCTGGCCTGTACAGTGTAGACGGTGTTTGTCAGTATTACAGCTGGCATTAAAGTCAGTCGTTATCTGGCCTGTACAGTGTAGACGGTGTTTGTCAGTATTACAGATGGCATTAAAGTCAGTCGTTATCTGGCCTGTACAGTGTAGACGGTGTTTGTCAGTATTACAGCTGGCATTAAAGTCAGTCGTTATCTGGCCTGTACAGTGTAGACGGTGTTTGTCAGTATTACAGCTGGCATTAAAGTCAGTCGTTATCTGGCCTGTACAGTGTAGACGGTGTTTGTCAGTATTACAGCTGGCATTAAAGTCAGTCGCTATCTTGCCTGTACAGTGTAGACGGTGTTTGTCAGTATTACAGCTAGCATTAAAGTCAGACGTTATCTGGCCTGTACAGTGTAGACGGTGTTTGTCAGTATTACAGCTGGCATTAAAGTCAGTCGTTATCTGGCCTGTACAGTGTAGACGGTGTTTGTCAGTATTACAGCTGGCATTAAAGTCAGTCGCTATTTTGCCAGTACAGTGTAGACGGTGTTTGTCAGTATTACAGCTGGCATTAAAGTCAGTCGTTATCTGGCCTGTACAGTGTAGACGGTGTTTGTCAGTATTACAGCTGGCATTAAAGTCAGTCGCTATCTGGCCTGTACAGTGTCGACGGTGTTTGTCAGTATTACAGCTGGGACTAAAGTTAGACGTTATCTGGCCTGTACAGTGTAGACGGTGTTTGTCAGTATTACAGCTGGCATTAAAGTTAGACGCTATCTGGCCTGTACAGTGTAGACGGTGTTTGTCAGTATTACAGCTGGCACTAAAGTTAGACGTTATCTGGCCTGTACAGTGTAGACGGTGTTTGTCAGTATTACAGCTGGCATTAAAGTCAGTCGTTATCTGGCCTGTACAGTGTAGACGGTGTTTGTCAGTATTACAGCTGGCATTAAAGTTAGACGCTATCTGGCCTGTACAGTGTAGACGGTGTTTGTCAGTATTACAGCTGGCATTAAAGTCAGTCGTTATCTGGCCTGTACAGTGTAGACGGTGGTTGTCAGTATTACAGCTGGCATTAAAGTCAGTCGTTATCTGGCCTGTACAGTGTAGACGGTGTTTGTCAGTATTACAGCTGGTATTAAAGTTAGACGCTATCTGGCCTGTACAGTGTAGACGGTGTTTGTCAGTATTACAGCTGGCATTAAAGTTAGACGCTATCTGGCCTGTACAGTGTAGACGGTGTTTGTCAGTATTACAGCTGGCATTAAAGTTAGACGCTATCTGGCCTGTACAGTGTAGACGGTGTTTGTCAGTATTACAGCTGGCATTAAAGTTAGACGCTATCTGGCCTGTACAGTGTAGACGGTGTTTGTCAGTATTACAGCTGGGACTAAAGTTAGACGCTATCTGGCCTGTACAGTGTAGACGGTGTTTGTCAGTATAACAGCTGGGACTAAAGTTAGACGCTATCTGGCCTGTACAGTGTAGACGGTGGTTGTCAGTATTACAGCTGGCATTAAAGTTAGACGCTATCTGGCCTGTACAGTGTAGACGGTGTTTGTCAGTATTACAGCTGGCATTAAAGTTAGACGTTATCTGGCCCGTACAGTGTAGACGGTGTTTGTCAGTATTACAGCTGGCATTAAAGTTAGACGCTATCTGGCCTGTACAGTGTAGACGGTGGTTGTCAGTATTACAGCTGGCATTAAAGTTAGACGTTATCTGGCCTGTACAGTGTAGACGGTGGTTGTCAGTATTACAGCTGGCA
This sequence comes from Isoperla grammatica, assembly GCA_945910005.1. NCBI lineage: Eukaryota > Metazoa > Arthropoda > Insecta > Plecoptera > Perlodidae > Isoperla > Isoperla grammatica. The sequence goes on along the minus strand of OX246749.1, from coordinate 19,855,730 downwards.
TTAAAGTTAGACGTTATCTGGCCTGTACAGTGTAGACGGTGGTTGTCAGTATTACAGCTGGCATTAAAGTTAGACGTTATCTGGCCCGTACAGTGTAGACGGTGTTTGTCAGTATTACAGCTGGCATTAAAGTTAGACGTTATCTGGCCTGTACAGTGTAGACGGTGGTTGTCAGTATTACAGCTGGCATTAAAGTTAGACGCTATCTGGCCTGTACAGTGTAGACGGTGTTTGTCAGTATTACAGCTGGCATTAAAGTTAGACGTTATCTGGCCCGTACAGTGTAGACGGTGTTTGTCAGTATTACAGCTGGCATTAAAGTTAGACGCTATCTGGCCTGTACAGTGTAGACGGTGTTTGTCAGTATTACAGCTGGCATTAAAGTTAGACGCTATCTGGCCTGTACAGTGTAGACGGTGTTTGTCAGTATTACAGCTGGCATTAAAGTTAGACGCTATCTGGCCTGTACAGTGTAGACGGTGTTTGTCAGTATTACAGCTGGCATTAAAGTCAGACGTTATCTGGCCTGTACAGTGTAGACGGTGTTTGTCAGTATTACAGCTGGCATTAAAGTTAGACGTTATCTGGCCTGTACAGTGTAGACGGTGTTTGTCAGTATTACAGCTGGGACTAAAGTTAGACGCTATCTGGCCTGTACAGTGTAGACGGTGTTTGTCAGTATAACAGCTGGGACTAAAGTTAGACGCTATCTGGCCTGTACAGTGTAGACGGTGTTTGTCAGTATTACAGCTGGCATTAAAGTTAGACGCTATCTGGCCTGTACAGTGTAGACGGTGTTTGTCAGTATTACAGCTGGCATTAAAGTTAGACGCTATCTGGCCTGTACAGTGTAGACGGTGTTTGTCAGTATTACAGCTGGGACTAAAGTTAGACGCTATCTGGCCTGTACAGTGTAGACGGTGTTTGTCAGTATTACAGCTGGGACTAAAGTTAGACGTTATCTGGCCTGTACAGTGTAGACGGTGTTTGTCAGTATTACAGCTGGGACTAAAGTTAGACGTTATCTGGCCTGTACAGTGTAGACGGTGTTTGTCAGTATTACAGCTGGCATTAAAGTTAGACGCTATCTGGCCTGTACAGTGTAGACGGTGTTTGTCAGTATTACAGCTGGCATTAAAGTTAGACGTTATCTGGCCTGTACAGTGTAGACGGTGTTTGTCAGTATTACAGCTGGCATTAAAGTTAGACGTTATCTGGCCTGTACAGTGTAGACGGTGTTTGTCAGTATTACAGCTGGGACTAAAGTTAGACGCTATCTGGCCTGTACAGTGTAGACGGTGTTTGTCAGTATAACAGCTGGGACTAAAGTTAGACGCTATCTGGCCTGTACAGTGTAGACGGTGTTTGTCAGTATTACAGCTGGGACTAAAGTTAGACGCTATCTGGCCTGTACAGTGTAGACGGTGTTTGTCAGTATTACAGCTGGGACTAAAGTTAGACGTTATCTGGCCTGTACAGTGTAGACGGTGTTTGTCAGTATTACAGCTGGCATTAAAGTTAGACGCTATCTGGCCTGTACAGTGTAGACGGTGTTTGTCAGTATTACAGCTGGGACTAAAGTTAGACGCTATCTGGCCTGTACAGTGTAGACGGTGTTTGTCAGTATTACAGCTGGGACTAAAGTTAGACGTTATCTGGCCTGTACAGTGTAGACGGTGTTTGTCAGTATTACAGCTGGCATTAAAGTTAGACGCTATCTGGCCCGTACAGTGTAGACGGTGTTTGTCAGTATTACAGCTGGCATTAAAGTTAGACGCTATCTGGCCTGTACAGTGTAGACGGTGTTTGTCAGTATTACAGCTGGCATTAAAGTTAGACGTTATCTGGCCTGTACAGTGTAGACGGTGTTTGTCAGTATTACAGCTGGCATTAAAGTTAGACGCTATCTGGCCTGTACAGTGTAGACGGTGTTTGTCAGTATTACAGCTGGCATTAAAGTTAGACGTTATCTGGCCTGTACAGTGTAGACGGTGTTTGTCAGTATTACAGCTGGCATTAAAGTTAGACGCTATCTGGCCTGTACAGTGTAGACGGTGTTTGTCAGTATTACAGCTGGCATTAAAGTTAGACGTTATCTGGCCTGTACAGTGTAGACGGTGTTTGTCAGTATTACAGCTGGCATTAAAGTTAGACGCTATCTGGCCTGTACAGTGTAGACGGTGTTTGTCAGTATTACAGCTGGCATTAAAGTTAGACGCTATCTGGCCCGTACAGTGTAGACGGTGTTTGTCAGTATTACAGCTGGCATTAAAGTTAGACGCTATCTGGCCTGTACAGTGTAGACGGTGTTTGTCAGTATTACAGCTGGCATTAAAGTTAGACGTTATCTGGCCTGTACAGTGTAGACGGTGTTTGTCAGTATTACAGCTGGCATTAAAGTTAGACGCTATCTGGCCTGTACAGTGTAGACGGTGTTTGTCAGTATTACAGCTGGCATTAAAGTTAGACGTTATCTGGCCTGTACAGTGTAGACGGTGTTTGTCAGTATTACAGCTGGCATTAAAGTTAGACGCTATCTGGCCTGTACAGTGTAGACGGTGTTTGTCAGTATTACAGCTGGCATTAAAGTTAGACGTTATCTGGCCTGTACAGTGTAGACGGTGTTTGTCAGTATTACAGCTGGCATTAAAGTTAGACGCTATCTGGCCTGTACAGTGTAGACGGTGTTTGTCAGTATTACAGCTGGCATTAAAGTTAGACGTTATCTGGCCTGTACAGTGTAGACGGTGTTTGTCAGTATTACAGCTGGCATTAAAGTTAGACGTTATCTGGCCTGTACAGTGTAGACGGTGTTTGTCAGTATTACAGCTGGCATTAAAGTTAGTCGCTATCTGGCCTGTACAGTGTAGACGGTGTTTGTCAGTATTACAGCTGGCATTAAAGTTAGACGTTATCTGGCCTGTACAGTGTAGACGGTGTTTGTCAGTATTACAGCTGGCATTAAAGTCAGTCGTTATCTGGCCTGTACAGTGTAGACGGTGTTTGTCAGTATTACAGCTGGCATTAAAGTTAGACGCTATCTGGCCTGTACAGTGTAGACGGTGTTTGTCAGTATTACAGCTGGCATTAAAGTTAGACGCTATCTGGCCTGTACAGTGTAGACGGTGTTTGTCAGTATTACAGCTGGCATTAAAGTCAGTCGTTATCTGGCCTGTACAGTGTAGACGGTGTTTGTCAGTATTACAGCTGGCATTAAAGTTAGACGCTATCTGGCCTGTACAGTGTAGACGGTGTTTGTCAGTATTACAGCTGGCATTAAAGTTAGACGCTATCTGGCCCGTACAGTGTAGACGGTGTTTGTCAGTATTACAGCTGGCATTAAAGTTAGACGCTATCTGGCCTGTACAGTGTAGACGGTGTTTGTCAGTATTACAGCTGGCATTAAAGTTAGACGCTATCTGGCCTGTACAGTGTAGACGGTGTTTGTCAGTATTACAGCTGGCATTAAAGTTAGACGCTATCTGGCCTGTACAGTGTAGACGGTGTTTGTCAGTATTACAGCTGGCATTAAAGTTAGACGCTATCTGGCCTGTACAGTGTAGACGGTGTTTGTCAGTATTACAGCTGGCATTAAAGTTAGACGCTATCTGGCCTGTACAGTGTAGACGGTGTTTGTCAGTATTACAGCTGGCATTAAAGTTAGACGCTATCTGGCCTGTACAGTGTAGACGGTGTTTGTCAGTATTACAGCTGGCATTAAAGTTAGACGCTATCTGGCCTGTACAGTGTAGACGGTGTTTGTCAGTATTACAGCTGGCATTAAAGTTAGACGTTATCTGGCCTGTACAGTGTAGACGGTGTTTGTCAGTATTACAGCTGGCATTAAAGTTAGACGCTATCTGGCCTGTACAGTGTAGACGGTGTTTGTCAGTATTACAGCTGGCATTAAAGTTAGACGTTATCTGGCCTGTACAGTGTAGACGGTGTTTGTCAGTATTACAGCTGGCATTAAAGTCAGTCGTTATCTGGCCTGTACAGTGTAGACGGTGTTTGTCAGTATTACAGCTGGCATTAAAGTTAGACGCTATCTGGCCTGTACAGTGTAGACGGTGTTTGTCAGTATTACAGCTGGCATTAAAGTTAGACGCTATCTGGCCTGTACAGTGTAGACGGTGTTTGTCAGTATTACAGCTGGCATTAAAGTTAGACGCTATCTGGCCTGTACAGTGTAGACGGTGTTTGTCAGTATTACAGCTGGCATTAAAGTTAGACGCTATCTGGCCTGTACAGTGTAGACGGTGTTTGTCAGTATTACAGCTGGCATTAAAGTTAGACGCTATCTGGCCTGTACAGTGTAGACGGTGTTTGTCAGTATTACAGCTGGGACTAAAGTTAGACGCTATCTGGCCTGTACAGTGTAGACGGTGTTTGTCAGTATTACAGCTGGGACTAAAGTTAGACGTTATCTGGCCTGTACAGTGTAGACGGTGTTTGTCAGTATTACAGCTGGCATTAAAGTTAGACGCTATCTGGCCTGTACAGTGTAGACGGTGTTTGTCAGTATTACAGCTGGCATTAAAGTTAGACGTTATCTGGCCTGTACAGTGTAGACGGTGTTTGTCAGTATTACAGCTGGCATTAAAGTTAGACGCTATCTGGCCTGTACAGTGTAGACGGTGTTTGTCAGTATTACAGCTGGCATTAAAGTTAGACGTTATCTGGCCTGTACAGTGTAGACGGTGTTTGTCAGTATTACAGCTGGGACTAAAGTTAGACGTTATCTGGCCTGTACAGTGTAGACGGTGTTTGTCAGTATTACAGCTGGCATTAAAGTTAGACGCTATCTGGCCCGTACAGTGTAGACGGTGTTTGTCAGTATTACAGCTGGCATTAAAGTCAGACGTTATCTGGCCTGTACAGTGTAGACGGTGTTTGTCAGTATTACAGCTGGCATTAAAGTTAGACGCTATCTGGCCCGTACAGTGTAGACGGTGTTTGTCAGTATTACAGCTGGCATTAAAGTCAGACGTTATCTGGCCCGTACAGTGTAGACGGTGTTTGTCAGTATTACAGCTGGCATTAAAGTTAGACGCTATCTGGCCCGTACAGTGTAGACGGTGTTTGTCAGTATTACAGCTGGCATTAAAGTCAGACGTTATCTGGCCCGTACAGTGTAGACGGTGTTTGTCAGTATTACAGCTGGCATTAAAGTCAGACGTTATCTGGCCTGTACAGTGTAGACGGTGTTTGTCAGTATTACAGCTGGCATTAAAGTTAGACGCTATCTGGCCTGTACAGTGTAGACGGTGTTTGTCAGTATTACAGCTGGCATTAAAGTTAGACGTTATCTGGCCTGTACAGTGTAGACGGTGTTTGTCAGTATTACAGCTGGCATTAAAGTTAGACGTTATCTGGCCTGTACAGTGTAGACGGTGTTTGTCAGTATTACAGCTGGGACTAAAGTTAGACGTTATCTGGCCTGTACAGTGTAGACGGTGTTTGTCAGTATTACAGCTGGCATTAAAGTTAGACGCTATCTGGCCTGTACAGTGTAGACGGTGTTTGTCAGTATTACAGCTGGCATTAAAGTTAGACGCTATCTGGCCTGTACAGTGTAGACGGTGTTTGTCAGTATTACAGCTGGCATTAAAGTCAGTCGCTATCTGGCCTGTACAGTGTAGACGGTGTTTGTCAGTATTACAGCTGGCATTAAAGTTAGACGCTATCTGGCCTGTACAGTGTAGACGGTGTTTGTCAGTATTACAGCTGGCATTAAAGTCAGACGCTATCTGGCCTGTACAGTGTAGACGGTGTTTGTCAGTATTACAGCTGGCATTAAAGTTAGACGCTATCTGGCCTGTACAGTGTAGACGGTGTTTGTCAGTATTACAGCTGGCATTAAAGTTAGACGCTATCTGGCCTGTACAGTGTAGACGGTGTTTGTCAGTATTACAGCTGGCATTAAAGTCAGTCGCTATCTGGCCTGTACAGTGTAGACGGTGTTTGTCAGTATTACAGCTGGCATTAAAGTTAGACGCTATCTGGCCTGTACAGTGTAGACGGTGTTTGTCAGTATTACAGCTGGCATTAAAGTCAGACGCTATCTGGCCTGTACAGTGTAGACGGTGTTTGTCAGTATTACAGCTGGGACTAAAGTAAGACGTTATCTGGCCTGTACAGTGTAGACGGTGTTTGTCAGTATTACAGCTGGCATTAAAGTAAGACGTTATCTGGCCTGTACAGTGTAGACGGTGTTTGTCAGTATTACAGCTGGGACTAAAGTAAGACGTTATCTGGCCTGTACAGTGTAGACGGTGTTTGTCAGTATTACAGCTGGCATTAAAGTAAGACGTTATCTGGCCTGTACAGTGTAGACGGTGTTTGTCAGTATTACAGCTGGGACTAAAGTTAGACGCTATCTGGCCTGTACAGTGTAGACGGTGTTTGTCAGTATTACAGCTGGGACTAAAGTTAGACGTTATCTGGCCTGTACAGTGTAGACGGTGTTTGTCAGTATTACAGCTGGCATTAAAGTTAGACGTTATCTGGCCTGTACAGTGTAGACGGTGTTTGTCAGTATTACAGCTGGGACTAAAGTCAGTCGCTATCTGGCCTGTACAGTGTAGACGGTGTTTGTCAGTATTACAGCTGGCATTAAAGTTAGACGCTATCTGGCCTGTACAGTGTAGACGGTGTTTGTCAGTATTACAGCTGGCATTAAAGTTAGACGCTATCTGGCCTGTACAGTGTAGACGGTGTTTGTCAGTATTACAGCTGGTATTAAAGTTAGACGCTATCTGGCCTGTACAGTGTAGACGGTGTTTGTCAGTATTACAGCTGGTATTAAAGTTAGACGCTATCTGGCCTGTACAGTGTAGACGGTGTTTGTCAGTATTACAGCTGGGACTAAAGTTAGACGCTATCTGGCCTGTACAGTGTAGACGGTGTTTGTCAGTATTACAGCTGGCATTAAAGTTAGACGCTATCTGGCCTGTACAGTGTAGACGGTGTTTGTCAGTATTACAGCTGGCATTAAAGTAAGACGTTATCTGGCCTGTACAGTGTAGACGGTGTTTGTCAGTATTACAGCTGGCATTAAAGTCAGACGTTATCTGGCCTGTACAGTGTAGACGGTGTTTGTCAGTATTACAGCTGGCATTAAAGTCAGTCGTTATCTGGCCTGTACAGTGTAGACGGTGTTTGTCAGTATTACAGCTGGCATTAAAGTCAGTCGTTATCTGGCCTGTACAGTGTAGACGGTGTTTGTCAGTATTACAGCTGGCATTAAAGTTAGACGCTATCTGGCCTGTACAGTGTAGACGGTGTTTGTCAGTATTACAGCTGGGACTAAAGTAAGACGTTATCTGGCCTGTACAGTGTAGACGGTGTTTGTCAGTATTACAGCTGGCATTAAAGTTAGACGCTATCTGGCCTGTACAGTGTAGACGGTGTTTGTCAGTATTACAGCTGGCATTAAAGTCAGACGCTATCTGGCCTGTACAGTGTAGACGGTGTTTGTCAGTATTACAGCTGGCATTAAAGTAAGACGTTATCTGGCCTGTACAGTGTAGACGGTGTTTGTCAGTATTACAGCTGGGACTAAAGTAAGACGTTATCTGGCCTGTACAGTGTAGACGGTGTTTGTCAGTATTACAGCTGGCATTAAAGTTAGACGCTATCTGGCCTGTACAGTGTAGACGGTGTTTGTCAGTATTACAGCTGGCATTAAAGTCAGACGCTATCTGGCCTGTACAGTGTAGACGGTGTTTGTCAGTATCACAGCTGGCATTAAAGTAAGACGCTATCTGGCCTGTACAGTGTAGACGGTGTTTGTCAGTATTACAGCTGGCATTAAAGTAAGACGTTATCTGGCCTGTACAGTGTAGACGGTGTTTGTCAGTATTACAGCTGGCATTAAAGTCAGACGTTATCTGGCCTGTACAGTGTAGACGGTGTTTGTCAGTATTACAGCTGGCATTAAAGTCAGTCGTTATCTGGCCTGTACAGTGTAGACGGTGTTTGTCAGTATTACAGCTGGCATTAAAGTCAGTCGTTATCTGGCCTGTACAGTGTAGACGGTGTTTGTCAGTATTACAGCTGGCATTAAAGTCAGTCGTTATCTGGCCTGTACAGTGTAGACGGTGTTTGTCAGTATCACAGCTGGCATTAAAGTAAGACGCTATCTGGCCTGTACAGTGTAGACGGTGTTTGTCAGTATTACAGCTGGCATTAAAGTAAGACGTTATCTGGCCTGTACAGTGTAGACGGTGTTTGTCAGTATTACAGCTGGCATTAAAGTCAGTCGTTATCTGGCCTGTACAGTGTAGACGGTGTTTGTCAGTATTACAGCTGGTATTAAAGTTAGACGTTATCTGGCCTGTACAGTGTAGACGGTGTTTGTCAGTATTACAGCTGGCATTAAAGTTAGACGCTATCTGGCCTGTACAGTGTAGACGGTGTTTGTCAGTATTACAGCTGGCATTAAAGTAAGACGCTATCTGGCCTGTACAGTGTAGACGGTGTTTGTCAGTATTACAGCTGGCATTAAAGTAAGACGCTATCTCGCCTGTACAGTGTAGACGGTGTTTGTCAGTATTACAGCTGGCATTAAAGTCAGACGCTATCTGGCCTGTACAGTGTAGACGGTGTTTGTCAGTATTACAGCTGGCATTAAAGTAAGACGCTATCTCGCCTGTACAGTGTAGACGGTGTTTGTCAGTATTACAGCTGGCATTAAAGTCAGACGCTATCTGGCCTGTACAGTGTAGACGGTGTTTGTCAGTATTACAGCTGGCATTAAAGTAAGACGCTATCTGGCCTGTACAGTGTAGACGGTGTTTGTCAGTATTACAGCTGGCATTAAAGTAAGACGTTATCTGGCCTGTACAGTGTAGACGGTGTTTGTCAGTATTACAGCTGGCATTAAAGTCAGACGTTATCTGGCCTGTACAGTGTAGACGGTGTTTGTCAGTATTACAGCTGGCATTAAAGTCAGTCGTTATCTGGCCTGTACAGTGTAGACGGTGTTTGTCAGTATTACAGCTGGCATTAAAGTCAGTCGTTATCTGGCCTGTACAGTGTAGACGGTGTTTGTCAGTATTACAGCTGGCATTAAAGTTAGACGTTATCTGGCCTGTACAGTGTAGACGGTGTTTGTCAGTATTACAGCTGGCATTAAAGTCAGTCGTTATCTGGCCTGTACAGTGTAGACGGTGTTTGTCAGTATTACAGCTGGCATTAAAGTTAGACGCTATCTGGCCTGTACAGTGTAGACGGTGTTTGTCAGTATTACAGCTGGCATTAAAGTTAGACGCTATCTGGCCTGTACAGTGTAGACGGTGTTTGTCAGTATTACAGCTGACATTAAAGTTAGACGCTATCTGGCCTGTACAGTGTAGACGGTGTTTGTCAGTATTACAGCTGGCATTAAAGTTAGACGCTATCTGGCCTGTACAGTGTAGACGGTGTTTGTCAGTATTACAGCTGGCATTAAAGTCAGTCGCTATCTGGCCTGTACAGTGTAGACGGTGTTTGTCAGTATTACAGCTGGCATTAAAGTCAGACGCTATCTGGCCCGTACAGTGTAGACGGTGTTTGTCAGTATTACAGCTGGCATTAAAGTTAGACGCTATCTGGCCTGTACAGTGTAGACGGTGTTTGTCAGTATTACAGCTGGCATTAAAGTCAGACGCTATCTGGCCCGTACAGTGTAGACGGTGTTTGTCAGTATTACAGCTGGCATTAAAGTTAGACGCTATCTGGCCTGTACAGTGTAGACGGTGTTTGTCAGTATTACAGCTGGCATTAAAGTCAGACGCTATCTGGCCTGTACAGTGTAGACGGTGTTTGTCAGTATTACAGCTGGCATTAAAGTTAGACGCTATCTGGCCTGTACAGTGTAGACGGTGTTTGTCAGTATTACAGCTGGCATTAAAGTTAGACGCTATCTGGCCTGTACAGTGTAGACGGTGTTTGTCAGTATTACAGCTGGCATTAAAGTCAGACGCTATCTGGCCTGTACAGTGTAGACGGTGTTTGTCAGTATTACAGCTGGCATTAAAGTTAGACGCTATCTGGCCCGTACAGTGTAGACGGTGTTTGTCAGTATTACAGCTGGCATTAAAGTTAGACGCTATCTGGCCTGTACAGTGTAGACGGTGTTTGTCAGTATTACAGCTGGCATTAAAGTCAGTCGTTATCTGGCCTGTACAGTGTAGACGGTGTTTGTCAGTATTACAGCTGGCATTAAAGTTAGACGCTATCTGGCCTGTACAGTGTAGACGGTGTTTGTCAGTATTACAGCTGGCATTAAAGTTAGACGCTATCTGGCCTGTACAGTGTAGACGGTGTTTGTCAGTATTACAGCTGGCATTAAAGTCAGTCGCTATCTGGCCTGTACAGTGTAGACGGTGTTTGTCAGTATTACAGCTGGCATTAAAGTCAGTCGTTATCTGGCCTGTACAGTGTAGACGGTGTTTGTCAGTATTACAGCTGGCATTAAAGTTAGACGTTATCTGGCCTGTACAGTGTAGACGGTGTTTGTCAGTATTACAGCTGGCATTAAAGTTAGACGCTATCTGGCCTGTACAGTGTAGACGGTGTTTGTCAGTATTACAGCTGGCATTAAAGTTAGACGCTATCTGGCCTGTACAGTGTAGACGGTGTTTGTCAGTATTACAGCTGGCATTAAAGTCAGTCGTTATCTGGCCTGTACAGTGTAGACGGTGTTTGTCAGTATTACAGCTGGCATTAAAGTCAGTCGTTATCTGGCCTGTACAGTGTAGACGGTGTTTGTCAGTATTACAGCTGGCATTAAAGTCAGTCGTTATCTGGCCTGTACAGTGTAGACGGTGTTTGTCAGTATTACAGCTGGCATTAAAGTCAGTCGTTATCTGGCCTGTACAGTGTAGACGGTGTTTGTCAGTATTACAGCTGGCATTAAAGTCAGTCGTTATCTGGCCTGTACAGTGTAGACGGTGTTTGTCAGTATTACAGCTGGCATTAAAGTCAGTCGTTATCTGGCCTGTACAGTGTAGACGGTGTTTGTCAGTATTACAGCTGGCATTAAAGTTAGACGTTATCTGGCCTGTACAGTGTAGACGGTGTTTGTCAGTATTACAGCTGGCATTAAAGTCAGTCGTTATCTGGCCTGTACAGTGTAGACGGTGTTTGTCAGTATTACAGCTGGCATTAAAGTTAGTCGTTATCTGGCCTGTACAGTGTAGACGGTGTTTGTCAGTATTACAGCTGGCATTAAAGTCAGTCGTTATCTGGCCTGTACAGTGTAGACGGTGTTTGTCAGTATTACAGCTGGCATTAAAGTCAGTCGTTATCTGGCCTGTACAGTGTAGACGGTGTTTGTCAGTATTACAGCTGGCATTAAAGTCAGTCGTTATCTGGCCTGTACAGTGTAGACGGTGTTTGTCAGTATTACAGCTGGCATTAAAGTTAGTCGTTATCTGGCCTGTACAGTGTAGACGGTGTTTGTCAGTATTACAGCTGGCATTAAAGTTAGACGTTATCTGGCCTGTACAGTGTAGACGGTGTTTGTCAGTATTACAGCTGGCATTAAAGTTAGACGCTATCTGGCCTGTACAGTGTAGACGGTGTTTGTCAGTATTACAGCTGGCATTAAAGTTAGACGCTATCTGGCCTGTACAGTGTAGACGGTGTTTGTCAGTATTACAGCTGGCATTAAAGTCAGTCGTTATCTGGCCTGTACAGTGTAGACGGTGTTTGTCAGTATTACAGCTGGCATTAAAGTCAGTCGTTATCTGGCCTGTACAGTGTAGACGGTGTTTGTCAGTATTACAGCTGGCATTAAAGTCAGTCGTTATCTGGCCTGTACAGTGTAGACGGTGTTTGTCAGTATTACAGCTGGCATTAAAGTCAGTCGTTATCTGGCCTGTACAGTGTAGACGGTGTTTGTCAGTATTACAGCTGGCATTAAAGTCAGTCGTTATCTGGCCTGTACAGTGTAGACGGTGTTTGTCAGTATTACAGCTGGCATTAAAGTCAGTCGTTATCTGGCCTGTACAGTGTAGACGGTGTTTGTCAGTATTACAGCTGACATTAAAGTTAGACGCTATCTGGCCTGTACAGTGTAGACAGTGTTTGTCAGTATTACAGCTGGCATTAAAGTCAGTCGTTATCTGGCCTGTACAGTGTAGACGGTGTTTGTCAGTATTACAGCTGACATTAAAGTTAGACGCTATCTGGCCTGTACAGTGTAGACAGTGTTTGTCAGTATTACAGCTGGCATTAAAGTCAGTCGTTATCTGGCCTGTACAGTGTAGACAGTGTTTGTCAGTATTACAGCTGGCATTAAAGTCAGTCGTTATCTGGCCTGTACAGTGTAGACGGTGTTTGTCAGTATTACAGCTGGCATTAAAGTTAGACGCTATCTGGCCTGTACAGTGTAGACGGTGTTTGTCAGTATTACAGCTGGCATTAAAGTCAGTCGTTATCTGGCCTGTACAGTGTAGACGGTGTTTGTCAGTATTACAGCTGACATTAAAGTTAGACGCTATCTGGCCTGTACAGTGTAGACGGTGTTTGTCAGTATTACAGCTGGCATTAAAGTTAGACGCTATCTGGCCTGTACAGTGTAGACGGTGTTTGTCAGTATTACAGCTGGCATTAAAGTTAGACGTTATCTGGCCTGTACAGTGTAGACGGTGTTTGTCAGTATTACAGCTGGCATTAAAGTTAGACGTTATCTGGCCTGTACAGTGTAGACGGTGTTTGTCAGTATTACAGCTTGCATTAAAGTTAGACGCTATCTGGCCTGTACAGTGTAGACGGTGTTTGTCAGTATTACAGATGGCATTAAAGTCAGTCGTTATCTGGCCTGTACAGTGTAGACGGTGTTTGTCAGTATTACAGCTGGCATTAAAGTCAGACGTTATCTGGCCTGTACAGTGTAGACGGTGTTTGTCAGTATTACAGCTGGCATTAAAGTCAGTCGTTATCTGGCCTGTACAGTGTAGACAGTGTTTGTCAGTATTACAGCTGGCATTAAAGTCAGTCGTTATCTGGCCTGTACAGTGTAGACGGTGTTTGTCAGTATTACAGCTGGCATTAAAGTCAGACGTTATCTGGCCTGTACAGTGTAGACGGTGTTTGTCAGTATTACAGCTTGCATTAAAGTCAGTCGTTATCTGGCCTGTACAGTGTAGACGGTGTTTGTCAGTATTACAGCTGGCATTAAAGTTAGACGTTATCTGGCCTGTACAGTGTAGACGGTGTTTGTCAGTATTACAGATGGCATTAAAGTCAGTCGTTATCTGGCCTGTACAGTGTAGACGGTGTTTGTCAGTATTACAGCTGGCATTAAAGTCAGACGTTATCTGGCCTGTACAGTGTAGACGGTGTTTGTCAGTATTACAGCTGGCATTAAAGTCAGTCGTTATCTGGCCTGTACAGTGTAGACAGTGTTTGTCAGTATTACAGCTGGCATTAAAGTCAGTCGTTATCTGGCCTGTACAGTGTAGACGGTGTTTGTCAGTATTACAGCTGGCATTAAAGTCAGACGTTATCTGGCCTGTACAGTGTAGACGGTGTTTGTCAGTATTACAGCTGGCATTAAAGTCAGTCGCTATCTGGCCTGTACAGTGTAGACGGTGTTTGTCAGTATTACAGCTGGCATTAAAGTCAGACGTTATCTGGCCTGTACAGTGTAGACGGTGTTTGTCAGTATTACAGCTGGCATTAAAGTCAGTCGCTATCTGGCCTGTACAGTGTAGACGGTGTTTGTCAGTATTACAGCTGGCATTAAAGTCAGTCGTTATCTGGCCTGTACAGTGTAGACGGTGTTTGTCAGTATTACAGCTGGCATTAAAGTCAGTCGTTATCTGGCCTGTACAGTGTAGACGGTGTTTGTCAGTATTACAGCTGGCATTAAAGTCAGTCGTTATCTGGCCTGTACAGTGTAGACAGTGTTTGTCAGTATAACAGCTGGCATTAAAGTCAGTCGCTATCTGGCCTGTACAGTGTAGACGGTGTTTGTCAGTATTACAGCTGGCATTAAAGTCAGTCGTTATCTGGCCTGTACAGTGTAGACGGTGTTTGTCAGTATTACAGCTGGCATTAAAGTCAGTCGTTATCTGGCCTGTACAGTAAAGACTGTGTTTGTCAGTATTACAGCTGGCATTAAAGTCAGTCGTTATCTGGCCTGTACAGTGTAGACGGTGTTTGTCAGTATTACAGCTGGCATTAAAGTCAGTCGTTATCTGGCCTGTACAGTGTAGACGGTGTTTGTCAGTATTACAGCTGGCATTAAAGTCAGTCGTTATCTGGCCTGTACAGTAAAGACTGTGTTTGTCAGTATTACAGCTGGCATTAAAGTCAGTCGTTATCTGGCCTGTACAGTGTAGACGGTGTTTGTCAGTATTACAGCTGGCATTAAAGTCAGTCGTTATCTGGCCTGTACAGTGTAGACGGTGTTTGTCAGTATTACAGCTGGCATTAAAGTCAGTCGTTATCTGGCCTGTACAGTAAAGACTGTGTTTGTCAGTATTACAGCTGGCATTAAAGTCAGTCGTTATCTGGCCTGTACAGTGTAGACGGTGTTTGTCAGTATTACAGCTGGCATTAAAGTCAGTCGTTATCTGGCCTGTACAGTGTAGACGGTGTTTGTCAGTATTACAGCTGGCATTAAAGTCAGTCGTTATCTGGCCTGTACAGTGTAGACGGTGTTTGTCAGTATTACAGCTGGCATTAAAGTCAGTCGTTATCTGGCCTGTACAGTGTAGACGGTGTTTGACAGTATTACAGCTGGCATTAAAGTCAGTCGTTATCTGGCCTGTACAGTGTAGACGGTGATTGTCAGTATCACAGCTGGCATTAAAGTCAGTCGTTATCTGGCCTGTACAGTGTAGACGGTGTTTGCCAGTTTGTCAGTATTACAGCTGGCATTAAAGTCAGTCGCTATCTGGCCTGTACAGTGTAGACGGTGTTTGTCAGTATTACAGCTGGCATTAAAGTCAGTCGTTATCTGGCCTGTACAGTGTAGACGGTGTTTGTCAGTATTACAGCTGGCATTAAAGTCAGTCGTTATCTGGCCTGTACAGTGTAGACGGTGTTTGACAGTATTACAGCTGGCATTAAAGTCAGTCGTTATCTGGCCTGTACAGTGTAGACGGTGTTTGTCAGTATTACAGCTGGCATTAAAGTCAGTCGGTATCTGGCATGTACAGTGAAGACGGTGTTTGTCAGTATTACAGCTGGCATTAAAGTCAGACGTTATCTGGCCTGTACAGTGTAGACGGTGTTTGTCAGTATTACAGCTGGCATTAAAGTCAGTCGTTATCTGGCCTGTACAGTGTAGACAGTGTTTGTCAGTATTACAGCTGGCATTAAAGTCAGTCGTTATCTGGCCTGTACAGTGTAGACGGTGTTTGTCAGTATTACAGCTGGCATTAAAGTCAGACGTTATCTGGCCTGTACAGTGTAGACGGTGTTTGTCAGTATTACAGCTGGCATTAAAGTCAGTCGTTATCTGGCCTGTACAGTGTAGACAGTGTTTGTCAGTATAACAGCTGGCATTAAAGTCAGTCGCTATCTGGCCTGTACAGTGTAGACGGTGTTTGTCAGTATTACAGCTGGCATTAAAGTCAGTCGTTATCTGGCCTGTACAGTGTAGACGGTGTTTGTCAGTATTACAGCTGGCATTAAAGTCAGTCGTTATCTGGCCTGTACAGTAAAGACTGTGTTTGTCAGTATTACAGCTGGCATTAAAGTCAGTCGTTATCTGGCCTGTACAGTGTAGACGGTGTTTGTCAGTATTACAGCTGGCATTAAAGTCAGTCGTTATCTGGCCTGTACAGTGTAGACGGTGTTTGTCAGTATTACAGCTGGCATTAAAGTCAGTCGTTATCTGGCCTGTACAGTGTAGACGGTGTTTGTCAGTATTACAGCTGGCATTAAAGTCAGTCGTTATCTGGCCTGTACAGTGTAGACGGTGTTTGACAGTATTACAGCTGGCATTAAAGTCAGTCGTTATCTGGCCTGTACAGTGTAGACGGTGATTGTCAGTATCACAGCTGGCATTAAAGTCAGTCGTTATCTGGCCTGTACAGTGTAGACGGTGTTTGCCAGTTTGTCAGTATTACAGCTGGCATTAAAGTCAGTCGCTATCTGGCCTGTACAGTGTAGACGGTGTTTGTCAGTATTACAGCTGGCATTAAAGTCAGTCGTTATCTGGCCTGTACAGTGTAGACGGTGTTTGTCAGTATTACAGCTGGCATTAAAGTCAGTCGTTATCTGGCCTGTACAGTGTAGACGGTGTTTGACAGTATTACAGCTGGCATTAAAGTCAGTCGTTATCTGGCCTGTACAGTGTAGACGGTGTTTGTCAGTATTACAGCTGGCATTAAAGTCAGTCGGTATCTGGCATGTACAGTGAAGACGGTGTTTGTCAGTATTACAGCTGGCATTAAAGTCAGTCGTTATCTGGCCTGTACAGTGTAGACGGTGTTTGTCAGTATTACAGCTGGCATTAAAGTCAGTCGTTATCTGGCCTGTACAGTGTAGACGGTGTTTGTCAGTATTACAGCTGGCATTAAAGTCAGTCCTAATCTGGCCTGTACAGTGTAGACGGTGTTTGTCAGTATTACAGCTGGCATTAATGTCAGTCGTTATCTGGCCTGTACAGTGTAGACGGTGTTTGTCAGTATTACAGCTGGCATTAAAGTCAGTCGTTATCTGCCCTGTACAGTTTAGACGGTGTTTGTCAGTATAACAGCTGCGATTAAAGTCAGTCATTATCTGGCCTGTACAGTGTAGACGGTGTTTGTCAGTATTACAGCTGGCATTAAAGTCAGTCGTTATCTGGCCTGTACAGTGTAGACGGTTGTTGTCAGTATTACAGCTGGCATTAAAGTCGGTCGCTATCTGGCCTGTACAGTGTAGACGGTGTTTGTCAGTATTACAGCTGGCATTAAAGTCAGTCGTTATCTGGCCTGTACAGTGTAGACGGTGTTTGCCATAGCGGTCACACTGAGACTTTTAGGCCTAGCATTATAAACAAAATATTCTTAAGTAACAAAGAAATAACTGCAGCTTTCAGACCTAACAATTTATTGACACTGAAATGCTTGCATCTCAATGTTCAGGGTATACGTGCCAACTTTGACCAATTAACCATCTTTCTTAAGGATATTGATATTAACCTAGATATAATAATTTTGACAGAAACACAACAAAGTACAAATAACCCATACTACATACCAGGATTTAACCAACATAATTTATTCCCTGTAAAAACTCCACATATGACAGCCTAATGATATACATAAATATTTAACTTAAAAATGTTACTTTACAGATTATCGAACCTTTTCACCTGGTTAATGGAGCAATAATAGATATAGCCATAAACAAAGAAAAGTATAAAATTCTAGCCTTGTCTAGATCTCCTTCAACCAGCATTAAGCTGTTCAATGATGAATTAGAAACACTTCTACAGAAACTGCATAATGCCAGACACCAAATAATAACAGGTGATATAAATATCAATATTCTTAATGACGAGAATCATTCACTGACTATAGACCAACTCAACTACTTAAACATCCTATACAGCAAAGGCTTTGAATCGCACATCAACTCTCCTACAAGAGAAACCTTGTCTACACAAACTTGTATAGATCATGTATTTATAAAAACACCTTCTAACATATGTGGTATAGTCTCTGGAGTAGCACACACCAGAATATCGGACCACTATCCGATCCTGTTTGGATGGTTCCTAAATGAAGTAAATACTTCAAAGACGGAAACAGTAAAACAACAAATAAAACGTATCGATTATGAGGCACTTAAGTTAGCTCTAGAAAATGAAACTTGGGGTGACACATACACTGAAAATGTTAATAATGCAACTGAAAACTTCATGACTACACTATTAAATCACATAGAAAACCATACTACTATTAAAAACATAGGAAGCCAGCCAAAACTAAAAAAGCTATCACCCTGGATAACAAGTGGTATTCTAAATAGTATTAGGACAAGAGATAAACTGTTTAATAAAATTAAGAAACACAAAAGTTTCTGTGCGTTAAACAATATACCTGTTAACAATGACTTCATTGATAGATATAAACTGTATAGAAACATGACAAATACATTAGTAAAGAGATGTAAACAAAACTATTATCGCAACAAAATAACCCAAACAGCATCTAGTAGTAAAGAGTTATGGCATACAATAAATGAAATAACTGGTAGAAACGCCAAAGAAAAGTCTAATATTGAAATTATAAAGGAGGGTGTCGACAAAATACAGGATCCTAAACAAATTGCAGATATTATGGGAAAGTATTTCACTAACATTGGTACTGATTTGAGAAATAAAATAGAAAGAAATATGTCGAATCCAATCTCTTATAATACATTCCAACCACAAATTGAACCTTATAATACCCCTAAATTAAACATATTTGGTAATGTTGATAACAAAGAAATTATAACATACATTGATGAAATTAAACAAAGTTCTTCCGGTGGCTACGATGGTTTAACCGCACAAACAGTTAAAGCACTCAAACATCAAATAATTCAACCACTTAACTTTATCTTTAATCTCTCTATGTCAACAGGAATTTTTCCAAATTACTTCAAAATAGCTATTATAGCACCTATCCATAAATCTGGGGATAAAACTAATCCAGAAAACTATAGACCAATATCGCTTACAACACATTTATCAAAACTACTAGAAAAATGTATCAAAAAGAGAATTATGGACTATGTGACTCAAAATAAATTACTATCCTCACAACAATTTGGTTTCCAATCAAAATTAGGGACACAAGACGCAATTGCAGACTTAACTACATTTGTAACTGAGTCATTAGACTCGTCATATAAACCAATAGCAATATTTTTAGACTTGAAAAAAGCTTTTGATACAGTTGACCATAGAATCCTAATACAAAAACTTAAAAAATTTGGTATCTGCCTAAATGCAGTTGAACTTTTAGAAAGCTTCCTCTCAAATCGAAAACAAAAAGTAAAAATAAAAAACACTTATAGCAGATCATATGAAGTCAGGATAGGAGTACCTCAGGGCACGGTATTGGGACCAATTTTGTTTCTATTGTATATAAACGAACTTTGTAATTTAGGGCCGCAAGTAAATGCAAAAATTATATCCTTCGCGGACGATACCGTGTTACTCATATGGGAAAAAAGCAGGGAATTAGCCTTTTGGAAGGCAAACGCAGTATTAAGTACAGTCGCTGAGTGCCTAAAGAAAACTTATCTTACGCTTAATGAGAAAAAGACTGTGTACATGACTTTTTCCCACAAACAGTGTGGACAGCCTCAAAATACTTATCCTCTTACAATTAATTTACACCAACAAACATGCATGCGCAAAGATTTTTGTAACTGTCCACAAGTGAAAAATGTACACACGTATAAGTATCTTGGTATAATAATAGACCGCCATCTTAAATGGAACTATCATAGTAACGAGCTGAGATTAAGACTGCAATCATAAATATATATATTCTATCGACTGAGAAAAATACTGACCACCCACATCCTAAAAATCGTTTACACAGCTTTGGTACAGTCAATACTATCATATGGAATTATCGGATGGGGGTGTTTGCTCACAACCCACCTGTCCGCTCTTAGTATAGCCCAGAAATACATATTGAAAGTCATCCTATCAAAACCGAAAGACTTTCCAACCGATTCACTCTTTACCATAGCAAATGTGCTAGACATACGCCAACTATACATAAAAAGTGTTTTAATGTACATATTTAATCACAAACAGAAATTTACACCCCTATCCCAACTATACACACCCTCTGCGCACATACCATTGACTAGACAACAAATTAACCACAATTTAACAATCCCACGAAAGAGGACGCAGCTAGGACAAAGACACTTCAACTATATTGGCCCCCGTACCTTTAATACTCTCGACTATATGACAAAAACCTCAACTTCCCTTTATCTCTATAAATACAGAATCAAAGACTGGATCCAAACCAAAGACAGATCTTATTTTGAAAATATTATAAACCTTGTCCGAGTTCCGTGAACACTGGTATTGCAACACAATTAGGAAATTATTTGAAATTTGTTGATTATCATAAGTCATAACTAATAATTAATAACTTATAAGTAA
Source organism: Isoperla grammatica (assembly GCA_945910005.1). Taxonomy (NCBI): domain Eukaryota; kingdom Metazoa; phylum Arthropoda; class Insecta; order Plecoptera; family Perlodidae; genus Isoperla; species Isoperla grammatica. Next base: position 19,835,617 of record OX246749.1, on the reverse strand, counting down.
TAACTAAAAATGTGTTATCTGTGCTAATAATGTAATATTTTAAAAATTCCACTTATGACATATACAAATTTTACTTCAAACCATTCCGACACTTGTATTTTAATGTAATTCTGAAAAATATGTTTAAAATTAGTTTAAAATTAGTTTATAGCCTATGTAGGCCCAATTATTTGATATTTTAGTTGTAATTTGTAGGCTTACCCTACTAGCTAACATTTATTTTATTTTATCGTTGAAAATTTCAATATTTCGTATTAAGATATGAGAAGATTTTAACCCATATATTTATATGGTAATTTTACATTTTGTTACCTGCGCAAATATTTTTCACTCACCTCCTAGGAAAACAACTTAAATTGAAACTGCCCACGCTCAAGTCCCTCGGGATTTTGTGGGCTTCCTACTGTTCCTATTTTTGTACTGTATTTTTAAGATGGATTAATTGATACATACTTGTTTATTTTAGACTAAAGAAAAATTGTTGTATGTAAACACTAAACAGTATGAATAAAATGTACTTGAAACTTGAAACTTGTCAGTATCACAGCTGGCATTAAAGTCAGTCGTTATCTGGCCTGTACAGTGTAGACAGTGTTTGTCAGTATCACAGCTGGCATTAAAGTCAGTCGTTATCTGGCCTGTACAGTGTAGACGGTGTTTGTCAGTATCACAGCTGGCATTAAAGTCAGTCGTTATCTGGCCTGTACAGTGTAGACGGTGTTTGTCAGTATAACAGCTGGCATTAAAGTCAGTCGTTATCTGGCCTGTACAGTGTAGACGGTGTTTGTCAGTATAACAGCTGGCATTAAAGTCAGTCGCTATCTGGCCTGTACAGTGTAGACGGTGTTTGTCAGTATAACAGCTGGCATTAAAGTCAGTCGTTATCTGGCCTGTACAGTGTAGACGGTGTTTGTCAGTATAACAGCTGGCATTAAAGTCAGTCGTTATCTGGCCTGTACAGTGTAGACGGTGTTTGTCAGTATAACAGCTGGCATTAAAGTCAGTCGCTATCTGGCCTGTACAGTGTAGACGGTGTTTGTCAGTATAACAGCTGGCATTAAAGTCAGTCGTTATCTGGCCTGTACAGTGTAGACGGTGTTTGTCAGTATTACAGCTGGCATTAAAGTCAGTCGTTATCTGGCCTGTACAGTGTAGACGGTGTTTGTCAGTATTACAACTGGCATTAAAGTCAGTCGTTATCTGGCCTGTACAGTGTAGACGGTGTTTGTCAGTATTACAACTGGCATTAAAGTCAGTCGTTATCTGGCCTGTACAGTGTAGACGGTGTTTGTCAGTATTACAACTGGCATTAAAGTCAGTCGTTATCTGGCCTGTACAGTGTCGACGGTGTTTGTCAGTATTACAACTGGCATTAAAGTCAGTCGTTATCTGGCCTGTACAGTGTCGACGGTGTTTGTCAGTATTACAACTGGCATTAAAGTCAGTCGTTATCTGGCCTGTACAGTGTAGACGGTGTTTGTCAGTATTACAACTGGCATTAAAGTCAGTCGTTATCTGGCCTGTACAGTGTCGACGGTGTTTGTCAGTATTACAACTGGCATTAAAGTCAGTCGTTATCTGGCCTGTACAGTGTCGACGGTGTTTGTCAGTATTACAACTGGCATTAAAGTCAGTCGTTATCTGGCCTGTACAGTGTAGACGGTGTTTGTCAGTATTACAACTGGCATTAAAGTCAGTCGTTATCTGGCCTGTACAGTGTAGACAGTGTTTGTCAGTATCACAGCTGGCATTAAAGTCAGTCGTTATCTGGCCTGTACAGTGTAGACGGTGTTTGTCAGTATTACAGCTGGCATTAAAGTCAGTCGTTATCTGGCCTGTACAGTGTAGACGGTGTTTGTCAGTATTACAACTGGCATTAAAGTCAGTCGTTATCTGGCCTGTACAGTGTCGACGGTGTTTGTCAGTATTACAACTGGCATTAAAGTCAGTCGTTATCTGGCCTGTACAGTGTCGACGGTGTTTGTCAGTATTACAACTGGCATTAAAGTCAGTCGTTATCTGGCCTGTACAGTGTAGACGGTGTTTGTCAGTATTACAACTGGCATTAAAGTCAGTCGTTATCTGGCCTGTACAGTGTAGACAGTGTTTGTCAGTATCACAGCTGGCATTAAAGTCAGTCGTTATCTGGCCTGTACAGTGTAGACGGTGTTTGTCAGTATTACAGCTGGCATTAAAGTCAGTCGTTATCTGGCCTGTACAGTGTAGACGGTGTTTGTCAGTATTACAGCTGGCATTAAAGTCAGTCGTTATCTGGCCTGTACAGTGTAGACGGTGTTTGTCAGTATTACAGCTGGCATTAAAGTCAGTCGTTATCTGGCCTGTACAGTGTAGACGGTGTTTGTCAGTATTACAGCTGGCATTAAAGTCAGTCGTTATCTGGCCTGTACAGTGTAGACGGTGTTTGTCAGTATTACAGCTGGCATTAAAGTCAGTCGTTATCTGGCCTGTACAGTGTAGACGGTGTTTGTCAGTATTACAGCTGGCATTAAAGTCAGTCGTTATCTGGCCTGTACAGTGTAGACGGTGTTTGTCAGTATTACAGCTGGCATTCCCAAGCACAATCAGACAAATCTCTACAACCATCAAAACACCTCTCATGACCGGAAGCTAGCAAGTATCCGCTTTGAAGCTCATAGACTCACCTCGTATTACGTATCTGCATGTGTGTTCACCATAGAAACTAAACTGTTGGAATTAATTAAAAAACGCATAATATTTAAATTATATGGTGATTAATTAAATAAAATCGCACACAAAATTAAAAGAGTAAAATATGTTAAATGGACAAGGCACTTAATCTTTGACTACCGGTACCGGTAAATCCCATCGAAAGTTTTATCTCTTCAAATTGGGTATTTAGAAGACGTTTTGTGAAAGCGTCTGCAGTCATGTTGTCACTTTCTCAGTAGACAAGTTGAACCACTGCCCTGGGCGTCCAGCAAATCTCGGAGATGATGATGACGTACTTTAATATTTATTTATTTATTTATTTTACAAAAATATCCAGTACAGCAGTTTAGCCATTTATAGAACATATAAACAAGGATAACAATAACAATACACACATAAACATACAAGCCATACATAAAACCATACTTAACCATACATAACACAGCACAAAAAGTCAAATACATATACAGGTAAAACGTTACCTAATGTCAAGATCGTAGTTTAAAATTGAAACCTAAGTGATAGATAGGCATGCAGAAATATGTTTGGGGAATGAATTTAGAGGAACGTTGATATCTGCAGTAGCGGGAAAAGAGCCAATCCTTGCAAAAAGTGAACGATGCACTACTTCGGGGCGCCATTTTGGAATATGTAGTAAATATTGTAAACGGGTAACTCTGCAGGGTACACGGAACAACAGATTGCTTGTAAGCTGTCTGGTGTTAAGAGTACCATGGAGAGTTTTGTGGAGAAACACCAAATCACTGTTCTGCCTTCTTTCCTCTAAAATAACAATTCCAAGTTTATTAAGTATTTGATCATCTGTAAGCTCTTTTTGCAAGCAGATGACCAGATAAATATGCTTGGTACAACTGTTAATCCTCCTTTATTGCAATAATTTCTGCAACTCTGATTACTTTGACACTGCTTTCTTTGTTTACTTCTTTTCCAAATTGTTGTAGCATTTGACGTAAAATCATAAATTCTTGGCTTGCATACAAAGCCGACACGTACCCCGCTTCGGTAGACTTCAAAGCAGCAGAACTGGCACCTGTTTCTTACTGGACCAAGAAATTGGCCTATCATGAAGTTTAAAAATATATATTTATGTATTGATTTGTCATCTGCCCTGTCTGCATCAACATGTCTTGTGAGATGAAGCTCAGCTCCAGCTGAGAGCCTCAACTGCATTGTTTTGATATCTCATCGCACACTTCAAGGCATTACAATCTTTTTGTCGGGATTAATATAATTAATATCATATAAATAAATAAATTCACATTTAGAGTCTACCCACTCAGTAATTAAACTGATTTTCAGTGGGGACCTTTAATTTAAAGCGACTAAACCAACCCTGTAGGCTCCGAACATCATCGACGAGTGAGCGATAACCAATCAAAGATCGATACGACAAATACGAAACATATGAATCAGTGATTGGACAGTGCGAACACCTGCGGACAAATGTCAGAATAAACAAGGTCGATTTAGAAGAACTTTGAATTTATTGAGTGCTTCGTTGCTAGGACGGTTCCAAAGTCACCGTTTACTTATTCCTAAGACAAGAAGTAATGGAACTGAATCCTTCTGTCTGAACTGGCACACAGCGCACATTACTGCAGCGATGTCAGGTCCTGTTGTTGTAGCAATACACAGAAGAGAACCCACTGCTTGCCTTCTTGCCCGTGTTCCCACTATCTGGCAGAAGACCATCTCTTTCGTACAACTGTGTGTGTTCTGTATCTATTGGCGTTAATGTCCCTTAAGGTAAATCCATTCTAAACATCTTCAAAATGGAGTGAATTTTTGTATTTTGATTTAAAAGAAATGTGCTATCTTCTTGTCTTTGTATCTGAATGCCTTAATCGTAAGTAGCACCTTCCCAGGTACTTTGTTTTAAAATGCCTGTTTATCTATTCCATCAATACTTCAATCTGATCTTCATCTTCATGAGCTATAAGCAAATCGTCAGTGTCAGCGTATACTAGTTCGTACATCAATATGCTACCTTGGCAGTTAGTGTATAAACACTGATCACCTTGGCTTCACTTAAAACGATTTTCTTTTAGAACTTGATTCATTTTTATGTTACAATTGTTACTTAAAAATGAAATCAAATAAAGACTTGTTTTAGTGTACAAACAAGGTGCTCTTGTTATTCCTCCGCGTATCCAATCGGTTGCTAAAACTACGACTCTTCTTCAAGTTTACCATTAAGGAATGCAGTCTTGATATCAAAACGCTCACTGTCTCTTCTTAGTTGCTGCAATCTTTCGATGAGTTTTGAAGGTGCTCTGCTTTACTACAGGTGCAAATGTAGACTACCCCATATTTTTGGGAAAATCCGTTTGCAAATGATCTTGCCTTATATTGTTGTATTTTTCCTTTTGAGTCACATTTAGTTTTGAAATCCCATTTGCATTATTAGTTCGTTTTCCAGCCGGTAGATCTATCAACTCCCAAGTATTATTAGCTTCAGAGAATGTATCTCTTCTTTGGTAGCATCAAATACCTCACTACATCAATCCACTTCTCTTTCATTGCTTCAGGTAGCCCCTTCAAACATATCCAAGATTCTGGTGCCGTGTGTGGATCTGCTTGTGTGAAATAAGACAGTTTTAGAGTTGCACACCATTGTTGACTCTTGTGGATTTTCTGATTGGTTGATTGACATTTCCTACTGGTCGAGATTCTTCTTTTTCAGATTCCGGTTCTATAACTTGATTATGTAACAGTGCGATGTGTACTTGTTCGTTCCACAGTTCATATGGGGTTATATCTATTGCTTTACTTAGCAAGCGATTGTGCAAGTAACATGGCGTTGTGACAGCCTCTCCCCAGTGACTCTTTGCTTCTAGTAGCTTCATTTCGCTGCTTCCATAAGTGACCTATTCTTGAGCTCTGCCACTCCATTTCATTGAGAAGAGTATGGTACTGTTTCCTGAAATGAATTCGATCTCTGGCAGAATATTCGAGTTTTCTTTCCTGTTCGCGTATACTCGCCACAATTGTTGGCGATACATTTCTGGTTTTCCTCAAAACTTATTGGTTACCACAGCAATGTATTCTTCTATACTAGCCACAACTTCATCCTTGCTAAGATGAAGACACATTGTTGTTTACCTCGCGCAGTCATCTGTGAATGTCAGAAAATATTTTATCTTTCTAGGCGTTTCTGTCTTTATTGGTCCACACACATCTGTATGAATGAAGTCCAATGGTCGCTTCGCTCGATTCATAGTAGCCTTAGGAAAAGCTTTCTCAGCCAATTTCTCTTTTATGCAACTAACACACTTTATGGGTTTACATACCCAACTTTTAATAGCTTCCAGATCCCGATGTCCAAGTCGGCGATGCCACAGGTGGATGCAATTTATGCGCTGTTGTTTAGTTACATTTTTAATGTCTTTGCATGTCAACTTGAACAAATCATTTTTAACAATTGCTTTTGTCACAATTTCATTGTTGTTTCGAAAGGTACATTAATTTCCTTTAAAATAATAAAGTCCCCTATTTTGATAATATTTTTTTATCGAAATCGAATTGTCTTGTAATCGTTGTCGACCCAACACGTTCTTCAAATGAACTCTTATTGTATAAGAAGGATATACAATGCAATTAAAACAGTCTCCTCCAACTTTTTCAGATAACATCTACTGTCTATTGGCAGTGGTGATCTTTTCTATCCTAGTATGATAAAATGTGAAGAAACACCTATAATGTTTCATGTGACTAGTGATACCTGAGTGTCTGTACCACGTATGTTATGATGACTCTGCACAAGACCTGAACCACATCTCCTTACGACATGCTCCCTCTTCACTATCCACTATCCACTACACGTGGTGCCCTTTGACAGACATTTAGCTTCTAACTCTTGCATTATCTTTTTCCTTACTTTGGTATCCTTCTTTGTGCCCTACCTTCTTACATACAAGGCATCCACAGCTTACCCTTCTTTTTGAACATCTTGCCTTTGTTAGCCCTACATTTAATCCTGAATGCATAATGCTGATTCAAGTTGTGAATCAACAGCTCCTGAGTGTGCATGTGGTGGAACTCAACCTTGTATTCATCCACAAGCTAACCTTCACAATTACTCTAACGCGAACTGGCATCTGTCATCTGGCCTCACCTAAATCTGAAGCTGTTACTAGTGCATCATACTCATTTAGTATTTCACCTAAAGGAGCTGCTACATGAAATCTTTATTCTTCTTACCGTTTTCCACGTAATTCCTCTACAATTTACAAGGTTCTTCTTAAGCAAACTTGCTTGTTTGTTTATGTGTTACTTAAATTTGTAGTTCATGAACTTTTCGTAGCCCAAGTCACATGTCTCTGGCACTGTTGCATTTACAAATATAGACGATTTCTTTACACCCAAATAAAAGCTTTACTCAGTACTGATAGATTTATAGCGCCCCTACTGCTGTTGTTGAACTAATGGTCAATTTTATTGCCCCACCTGTCAATCAACACTAGAACCATAGTTTTTCCACCCCATTTCTTGCCAGGCTCGGGCTGACCATGTATCAAAGGAATCACATCGAAGGTATCAAGACATACACTCATTTACAATAACATGCCTTTTTAGTCCCATTGACAAATAAATAAACTGCCCCACTGGACGCATCGCTACCCAATCTGCTGCAAACACAGCAAAGAAGGGCAGACAGAAGACCCAAATATTTTATGCAGACTTGATTGGAATCCATCGAATAGCTTTTATCGAAGACGTGAGTTGTAGTGGATCTTATAATCGGACGAAGAAATGTCAGCACACTCGAAGTAGAACCAAATAAGCTTAAACATGCAAACAGAATTGCACCAGGGTAGCTTTAATTCTCTTAAGAATCGACTAAAAGACCGAAGTCGAATAACCGATCTGTCGTGTATTTAATAAATAAATTACCTTGTGGCAGCAGGTCAACAATCTTTCCCTTCGTGTGTTTTTCAACCCAAGAATTCACTAAGACTCTGGCACCCTCTGGGTCATTCCAAAAGTCCACATTACTCGTCGAGCTGTTGAAATCCTGCCTTGCCGTCCTGGCGAACTCTGGTTTCACAGGATAGGAGGCACTCATAAATATCTTATTGGCCACGTTGAGAGTCATTCCTGGCTTTGCCTGAAACACCAGTTACATGTTCACTAGTCACTTCACTGGTTCCAAGCTTACTAACAGCTACACCCTGCCAATAGCCAATCACTAGACTGAAAGAAAGAAGATGCTATTTTGGCAATCATTAATGTCCACCATCACCATTATTCAACAAACCACTCATCTTCTCAACCAGTACCGAAACTACAAACAGCAGAGGCTAATAACTTGACAAGTGCGGGTACCGCTAACACTGTGTAGGGGAAGCTCCCTTTTTTTTAACTATGTACACTGCCCCCGGAATATACTGTGTTCGTGTGTTTCGTGCATTTCACGAGTGTTTTCAGGTACGAGTGTTTTATATTCTTGATCTTCAAATTCATTAAATTCCATATTTGGACAAGTGTTAACTTAAAAATTAAAGCTAGTTATTAATAAATAGGTATCAACTAAAAACTAGGTTAGATTTAGTAGTTTAGTCTTAAAATGTAGGCTATATTGACTATGTAATTAATAATTATGGTCCCTTATGTATTACGTGTGATCGGAGTGCGACTAAAATGTAAGTCGTGCATTTATTATTTATATAATTATTGTGTGACAATGTTGACAATTACTTTATAACATCACTACTACTATTCGCCGATGTCATCCATTCTTCGTATGTATATTCTTTTTCCGGCGGGGTTAATTGCGACGATGTTGCCGTCTTGCGTCCAGCAGTTTTTCATGCCGAATTTCGTACGAGCAGCACGGAAGATTGACTGTCGTGTTTTGTGAGCGACTCTGCGAGTGTTCTGCAGCTTTGTCTTCGAGCGCCATACTGCATTTCTTCCCTGGTACGATAGACATTTTATGATCATTGATCTCGGCCTATTGTTGGCATACCTGTTACTGGATGGGCCAATACGGTGAGTCCAGTCACTGTCCTGGTAGTTCATCTCTGAAGCCAGGCTGAGCGGGTGTTCGTCGGGCTGCTCGGGAACAACGTGCAGGACGAGACAATTCCGTCGACTTTACTGTTCCAAATCGTCTACCCGGCCTCGCAAGAGATTGCCGAAAGCTCGAGTATTTCCATATCTGTGTGAGTAGTCACAAATTCCTTGAGACAGTGGTCTTTAAATTCACGGAATGACAATACGATGTCAGCTGAATCATCGTCATGATCTTTGATACTGTTTTTGGCAGACTGGGCTAAGTTAAGTCGGTTTTCAAAGATTTCCATACGTTCTAGCAAAGCCCTTTCGACGTTTAAAAGCTTTGCGCCTACGTCATCTAACTCATTGGCACGTGTTTTGACAGGTGGTGCGGGCCGCAGCACTTGCTGTTTCGAGTTGCGCCTACGTCATCAAACTCATTAACACGTGTTTTAACAGGTGGTGCGGGCCGCAGCTCTTGCTGTTTCGAGTTGCGCCTACGTCATCAAACTCATTAACACGTGTTTTGACAGGTGGTGCGGGCCGCAGCTCTTGCTGTTTCGAGTTGCGTCTACGTCATCTAGCTCATTGGCACGTGTTTTGACTGGTGGTGCGGGTTGCAGCTCTTGCTGTTTCGAGTTGCGTCTACGTCATCTAGCTCATTGGCACGTGTTTTGACTGGTGGTGCGGGCCGCAGCTCTTGCTGTTTCGAGTTGCGCCTACGTCATCTAACTCATTGGCACGTGTTTTGACAGGTGGTGCGGGCCGCAGCTCTTGCTGTTTCGAGTTGCGCCTACGTCATCCAACTCATTGGCACGTGTTTTGACAGGTGGGGCGGGCACGCAGCTCTTGCTGTTTCGAGTTGCACCTACGTCATCTAGCTCATTGGCACGTGTTTTGACAGGTGGTGCGGGCCGCAGCTCTTGCTGTTTCGAGTTGCGCCTACGTCATCTAGCTCATTGGCACGTGTTTTGACACGTGGTGCGGGCCACAGCTCTTGCTGTTTCGAGTTGCGCCTACGTCATCTAGAGCTCATTAACACGTGTTTTGACAGGTGGTGCGGGCCGCAGCTCTTGCTGTTTCGAGTTGCGCCTACGTCATCCAACTCATTGGCACGTGTTTTGACTGGTGGTGCGGGCCGCAGCTCTTGCTGTTTCGAGTTGCGCCTACGTCATCTAGCTCATTGGCACGTGTTTTGACACGTGGTGCGGGCCACAGCTCTTGCTGTTTCGAGTTGCGCCTACGTCATCTAGAGCTCATTAACACGTGTTTTGACAGGTGGTGCGGGCCGCAGCTCTTGCTGTTTCGAGTTGCGCCTACGTCATCCAACTCATTGGCACGTGTTTTGACAGGTGGTGCGGGCCGCAGCTCTTGCTGTTTCGAGTTGCGCCTACGTCATCTAGCTCATTGGCACGTGTTTTGACACGTGGTGCGGGCCACAGCTCTTGCTGTTTCGAGTTGCGCCTACGTCATCTAGAGCTCATTAACACGTGTTTTGACAGGTGGTGCGGGCCGCAGCTCTTGCTGTTTCGCGTTGCGCCTACGTCATCCAACTCATTGGCACGTGTTTTGACTGGTGGTGCGGGCCGCAGCTCTTGCTGTTTCGAGTTGCGCCTACGTCATCCATCTCATTGGCACGTGTTTTGACACGTGGTGCGGGCCACAGCTCTTGCTGTTTCGAGTTGCGCCTACGTCATCCAACTCATTGGCACGTGTTTTGACTGGTGGTGCGGGCCACAGCTCTTGTTGTTTCGAGTTGCGCCTACGTCATCTAGCTCATTGGCACGTGTTTTGACAGGTGGTGCGGGCCACAGCTCTTGCTGTTTCGAGTTGCGCCTACGTCATCCAACTCATTGGCACGTGTTTTGACTGGTGGTGCGGGCCGCAGCTCTTGCTGTTTCGAGTTGCGCCTACGTCATCCAACTCATTGGCACGTGTTTTGACTGGTGGTGCGGGCCGCAGCTCTTGCTGTTTCGAGTTGCGCCTACGTCATCTAGCTCATTGCCACGTGTTTTGACACGTGGTGTGGGCCGCAGCTCTTGCTGTTTCGAGTTGCGCCTACGTCATCCAACTCATTGGCACGTGTTTTGACACGTGGTGCGGGCCGCAGCTCTTGCTGTGTCGAGTGCGTTCGGCAGCTGGGGTGGTTCTTGTCCGTATGATCATGGCCTTGGCGGGGTTGTTGACCATTAGACTGGTAGAAAGTAGCTGCGAGTGGTCTCTATCGGGGATATGGATAGCTAGTAGTTGTTGAGCTCTTACACGTTGGTGCACTCGACAATGCTATGATAGATTACAGATTATGTAGCGATTAGAAGTATTGTCTTTGCGAGATAACTTACAGTTCTGCAGAGTAGTGATAGTTGCTTCTGATGAGCTGAAGTTATGAGATGGATGTTTGATATTGCCACTTGTTAAAAATAAAAGACGCTCCTCCGATCCTCACACACTTCACTATAGGTCGGCCATGTTTGTTTCGCTCTTTATGGTTTACAATGGCGCACACATTTTTTGCGAATAATTTTATCGGGGGATATTTGTGTTCCAATTGTCATATTTAGTGGTAAGATAATATCAGTGTATTATTGACACATATATTGGGCTACAACATGGCTGTTGCGACGCCAGGTGAATACACCGTGCATATCATCACCTTTGGGACGAGACTCGGAGTCCTATGTGAGTAACAGAGGATGTTCTAAAGTGCAACGCTGCATATTTTGTTCAGTTCTGAGGTATTTTGTGCTCTTCTAGATCTGTATCTGGGCACTTGTTCAAATGAAAAAATAAAATATATATATATATATATGTTGACTCGTAGGTTTTCGCAAACCGATGGATGTACATGTTGCACGCTTGTGGGTTGACTGCCGCGCTCTTTTTTTGGTCCTTAAAAGTACCGTTTTGTCGACGTTTCGGCCAAGTGTAATTGGCCATCTTCTATACTAAGCTGCTCTCTCGATGAGATGTGCATTCAGGCGCCACATCTCATCAAGACAACATCAACAGCTGAGTTCAGAAGATGACCAAAAATTTCTTGGCCGAAACGTCGACAAAACGGTTTTAAATTGTCTCAAGAAAGAGCGCGGCAGTCAACCTGAAAACGTGCACCATATATATATATAATGTTAACAATGACATAGTGTTTCGTAGGAAACTAGGTACCGAAAAGGAATGCTGTTAATGTGTTTTTTGTATTGTATTCATAATGAAATGGTAGTGTCATGTTGACTTAGATGTTTTGAGTGACACGTGCTATACAACGCGACAATATAGTCCCACTTCAGGAGACAAGTGTGTTAGGATGTATGTGAGCTTAAATATGGACTCAATCACACGATTTACATTTTAAACCAGAATCCATTGTATCATATTCTCTTTAGTTAGCACTGCCGGTAGCTGGTTCCCAACCGGCGACCTCTGGAATGGAGAGCCCCCCCCCCCCCCCCACCCCCTGCCCGTGTAAAGCGTGAGCCACCTCTATTGGTAGGAGGTACTTATTTTGTATTTGCATAATAAATGATTTATATTTACTATCATAGTTACTACCCTGACCCCTTCCAGCATATTTGACTTCGTGCAGAATATAGGATTGTAAAACCAATCATTAAAACTTTGGTTAAACATACACGCCAGGAATTCGTGAGAAGTCTGAAGCCATCTTTGGTCTGTTGTCGGTTGGCTGTCAAGTGAAGACCACGGATCATTTCCTCCGCGGTAGAGCCCCGCGCGCCCAGTGAGGACAGAGCCAATATAGTGTGGATGCTGGCTGGGGAGAAGATTAGGTTGCCTTCTTGGCGAGAGAGGATCTGCGAACAGTGACAAGTTGCAATCGCTTTTCACGTACGTATTATTTTATTAAACGGAACAACAATGTATAGACTATAGTAAAATGCTCAGGCCACCATTTAACATGTGACCTTATCAGAGCCGCTTGTGTCTTGTGACCACGCCCCCTCGTTGGTGATAGCGACATGATACGCTCTTGTGCGGGGGTTGGGGGGGGGGGGGGGGCAAGAGGTTCACTCTACTGCCTTCAATTTGTTCGGGAGCGTCGCGAGAGAGTTATTTATTTGTATTTCTTCATTTCTCTATGTCTTTCTATTCTTTTATTTGTTTATTTGTTTAACTATTTATCTATTTATAAATGTATATTTTTATTAATTTATTTATTTATTTATTTACGTTTATCCTATCAAGTTAATGAACCACTTCAGTTATAAAACCACTTCAAATATTATTTCGCAGGTGTGATATGGCTTGTTCACGCAAAGCTCAGACAACTGTACAACAACAACAACATATCATCATCGACAACAACGTGGAAACCAGCAGGATGTAGTAAAACAAAAACAAACAAACCACACACACAAAAACACACAAAAATAGCAATTTTGTATTGAATTTTGTTTGTCCTAAACCATTTCAAAGACTATCTAGGACCCTTTGTACGAGTCTCACCACGGATCAGATTTGCATGAACAACGATACACAAAAGTGACGATTGTGGTCAGACCAATCAAATGTTAGATAGTCGATTGTTTTGGTTTGGTATTTTGGTATGAAAAATCTGTTTATTTTATTGTGATTTATTGTTATATGAATTTCATTTATTAATATGCAATCTGTATAATGCATGAATAGCGTCAAGCTAAAATAAAATACGTAATTATTATTATTATTATTATTATTATTTTATTGTTGCAATACATACAAACTCGGTCAAAACCGGCATACACATGTTGTACGGACACAAATGTCAAGTATTTCCATGTGTTTACCTAATTAAAATCTACTTTGAACTACTTAATATATCATTGTCCACATTATTTTTTCCAAACCGAACTGTGGATGCTATGTACGGTCGTGGCCGATTTGTACTCATCCCAGCATTCGCTCTTTGTACGGTGGAAACCACGAAAACCACCATCGGGATGGATAACTTCTTGAAGTCTTCATTTTTCTTAGTTCCAAAACTTTCGCACTATCCTACACGTGTTCAAAATAATTGCTTTTTGCATCTCGATGTATTTGTTCGGTTGGAGACCAATTAGTTCGATACTGTCATGGAGTTTACGCGGAACAATGCCATTTGCTGATATAATTAACGGTATAACAGTTACATTATTCTGCTTCCACAACCTTTTTATTTCAATAGATAACTCATTATATCTGTTTATCTTTTCCCGCCAAGTTGTCTCTACATTGTGGCATAAAGGGACGGCAACATCAATTAAAATCGTTTCTTGTTTCTTCTTGTCAATAAATATAATATCCGGTCTATTGTGATGTATGGTTTGGTCTGTAATAACTGCCCGGTCGTAATATAATTTGTAGTCTTTACTATCTAATACCTTTTCAGGCTTGTATTTGTAATACGCAGTGGTTGTGTTTATAAGTTTATACTTCATGGCTAATTTTTGATGTACAATGTTTGCAACTTGGTTATGCCTATGAAGATAATCTGTTTGACAAAGCATTTTGCACCCAGATACGATATGTTCAATTGTTTCGCCGTTCATATTACGTTTTCTACATTTATCTTCCACTGTGACGTCTTTCAGTATGTATTTTTTGTAATTGTTAGTCTTGATTACTTTATCTTGAATAGCGATCATAAATCCCTCTGTTTCGCTGAAAATGTCCCCGGACGTTAACCATTTGTTCGATGCTACCCTATCGACGCTATCCTTAAGAAGTTCCTTATAATGTCTGCTATGTAACGTCTTTTCTGATATTCTGATCTCTTTTGCTGTGTCAGAATTAAGTTTTTGAAGCAAGTTTAAATTTCCGTCATTTAAATTGAGGGGAGAAAGCGACTTGTCTGCCGATACTATAGCTCTATGAAGTTGTGAATGTGGGCATTTTGTTATTATTATTATTATTATTATTATTATTATTATTATTATTATTATTATAATTATTATTATTATTATTACTGTAAACAAAATGAGAAACCAAGAAGTAGGACAGTGGGACATCAGCACAGCGAGTGAGAGAAAGTGGCAGTGAACAAGCCTAATATGGTATTATCAAATACCTTAGTATACAACCTATTTGGTATTATATTTTCGCAATCTTTGAACTTCGGCCGCCATTGCAGCCATACTTGAATACACAGCCTTCTCGAATAAAATTAGTAGTTTCTATCATTTTGAAGGGTCACATTGAGGCACAGCTTTCTTGAACGTTGGTTCCGCCTAGCGGAGGCTCGTTGAACTCCCAAGTCAGGTCGTCGCAAGGGAACCAGATCGCCCTTTGTATCCCACTTCAACAACTGTTATAATGATTAAGTATACGTTGCAGGTCATGTAATACAATGCTTAAAACACGTACAAGAGACAACGATTGAAGGTCTTAAAATATATTTTTTTCCTTTGTACTAAGTAACTTTATATGACAAACCACTTCATTTGTAATCTTTCACGTTTCTCCC
Organism: Isoperla grammatica; assembly: GCA_945910005.1. Taxonomy (NCBI): domain Eukaryota; kingdom Metazoa; phylum Arthropoda; class Insecta; order Plecoptera; family Perlodidae; genus Isoperla; species Isoperla grammatica. The sequence continues at coordinate 19,820,472 of OX246749.1, read as the reverse complement.
ATTTCAATAACAAGTAATGTTTAAAATTGTGGAAAGGACTGCGACGACCTAGCTTGCGAGTTCAACGTAGTCGGAGATCAAGTGGACCTTGCCATTCGCGGATTGACCCGTCGCATTTAGGAAGATATAGACGTCATAGCGGACACCCAACGTGGCAACTTTCTATATAGGCCCCTTTGAATGATTATCATCAAGGTCCTCTCAATCTTTATGTGAAACAATACACAACGATTAAAAAACTAAAATCAATTTCAGTAGATGATCGTTCGTTCGTTTCCGTGTCCGGAACACCGTTCTAGACAATTAATTTCCAAAAATCCGCCACTTTTATGGCTTTGTAGATAATGAGATGATGATATTGTATGTATCAATGAAATTTGATATGACATATTTTGAAGTCTGATTTTTAATTGTTGTTCTTGAATATTTAGAAGACCGCGATGAGAGTCGTATGAAGGGTTCTAGATAGTTTTTGAAATGCCCTATGAGGCTGTACACTGCCACTTTTTCCCCACTCGCAGCGTCAGCTTATCTCATACACAGAGCCAAGGTTTGCTTGATCTCAGCCTAACAGAGCAATGGACGAACACAGAGCCAAGGCTTAGGATATGGCAATATGACATACGTAAGTACATGAAAAAACCCTCAAACCAATTTGAACGTCATTATGAATCCTTGGATGAATCCGTGGCTTTTAGTTTAAGACGTTCAAAAGGTTAGGGGGAGTGTTAATCTTGAACCAAATACCTTACTACAATAATACGGGACACTGGCCTAAATTTGCTGCGACATGTAGGTAGTGCTGCTCTCAAGCGGCAGGAGGAGATCCTAACATGATAAGAATATTGTTACGAAGATACGTAACAAATACCGATGGGTAGACTATTATAATATTTGAAGTTACGTTGCTCTTATAATGAAGTCAATCCCTAAGAAAGGATTTTTAAAAATTCCGACCCTAAGGGGGTTAAAAAGGGGGTGGAAGGTTTTCATTAGACTACCTATATCTCAACAACTAAACGTGCTATAGATCTGAAAATTGGTACATAGGTTCTCCATTGTAAACAAAAAAAAGTAGTTTTACCATTTTTCGAAAATCCAGTTAAGAGGGGTGAAAACGGGGGTTGAAGTTTTTATGAGCATATCTATAACTCTAATACCAAAGATGACATATGCGTGAAAATTTGTATTACGATTCTTCTTTTAATATAAAGAACTATGTGTTTCACCATTTTTCGAAAATCCAATTGCGGGGATGAAAACGGGGGGTGATTTTACAGCCCAAAAACCGAACATGTTACAGACGTAAAAATTGATAGTTATATTCTCCTCCAAAAATAAAGGAACACAGTTTTACCATATTTACGAAAATTCAGTGAACGGGGGTGAATAGAAGGGGGTGATTTTTAGATCATGAGACACCTATATCTCAAAAAACGAAGATGTTACAGACGTGACAATCGTTAGTTAGATTCTCCAATAAAGATAAAGAAATATGTGTTGCACCATTTTTCTAAAATCCACTCAAAAGGGTTGAAAAGGAGCGATAGAATGAGGGGGTGATTTTTTTATCTCAAAAACCCGAAGATGTTCCAGACGCAAAAATTGGTATAAAGATTCTTCTTTAAAAAAAAAGAAAAACATGTTTGACTTTCTTTCGAAAATCCAGTAATGGGTGGCGAAAAAGGGGGTTGTTTAAAAAATGAGGATACCTGTATCTCATTAACCAAGGATGTAATGACTGTGAAAATTGGTATTTAAGCAACTTAAAAACAATTAGAAATATGTTTTAGCATTATACAAAAATCCAGTTATCGAGGGTGAGAATTGCGAGGGTGAATTTTTTTATGAGGGTATCTATACATCTTAAAACGCGAAAATGGTAAATGTTATATACATAATGATGTTTTTATTTTTTAAATATCTTTAAAAAAAACTTAATACGTGTTTTACTTTTTCCATAACATTCCAGGGGGTGAATTTTCTTTTTTTTATCTAAAAACGCAATATGTAACAGACGTGAATTTATGTATTTGGATTCTACTTAAGAAATAAGTAGACAGGTGTTTTACCATTTTCCTCAAACCAAGGTATGGCGGGTGAAAGAAGCACAGGGGGGAGGGGGTGGTTTTCTAAATCTTAAAAACCGAAGTTGCTACAGGCGTGATAATTTATATTTTTATTCTTCTTTAATAATAAAGGAAAATGTTTTAACATTTTCGGAACATCCAATAGGGAAGTGAGATGCGGAGGTGATGTTTTTAAGATAATATCTATACATCGAAAAAGGAAGGCGTTACAGACGTGAAAATGGTTAGCTATATAGGTACTTCACTAAAAATAAAGAAATGTGTATTTTACAATTTTGTGTTTAATCAAGCGGGGGAATAGGTGGGAGGGGGGGCTCACGGGGGTTGAAGAGGGTTAATATTGTACCGACACAAATGGTACGTGAATATCACTACTTACATTCTCCTTTATTCACCCCCTCTACTTCACCATCCCTTTTCATCCTCCTTAACAGGATTTTAAGAAAGTGGTAATGTATTTTGTATTCCTTTATGTTTGAAGGAGAATCGAACCATCTATTTTCACGTCTGTAACACCTTCGTTTTTTGAGATATTTGTGTTCTTAATTTACCTCCTCTTTTCACCCCCGTTAACTGGATTTTCGGGAAATGGTGAAACACATGTTTATTTATTTTTAAAGCAGAATCTTACACTCAATTTTCACATCTGTAACATGTTCAGTTTTGGAGATTTTAAAACACCCCCAGTTTTCACCCCTTAACTGGATTTTCGGAAAATGGCAAAACAAGTGTTTCTTATTTTGTAAAAAGGAACCTAAATACCAATTTTCACGTTTGTAGCATCTCTGGTTTTGAGACATAGGTATCGTCATAAAAAAATTCAACCCCCTGTTTTCACTCCCATTCATATGATTTTCTAAAACCGGTAAAACATGTATTTCATTATTTTTAATGAAGAATCTAAGTACCAATTTTGACGTCTGTAATACTTTCTGTTGTTGAAATATAAGTATTATAAAAAATGACTTGAACCCCCCTTTTCATCCCCTTATGGACAGAATTTTCAAAAATCCTTCGTTAATGGGTGGGTTTGTCATAATAGCTACGTACCTACCAAATTTCACGTTCCTAGGTTGAACGGTTTGAGCTGTGCGTTGATGAGTAAGTCAGTCACTCACTCACTCACTCACTCAATCAGTAAGACACTTGCTTTTATACATATATATATATATATATATATATATATATATATATATATAGATTTATGTAATGTCACACCATTTCCCCCTCCCCAACCCTATACCATCACTTTTTCATCATTCACCCCCCTAAAAGCGTCGCGTAATAACATAAACGGTCCCTGTAATGTTCGTTTTACACACATTGTTTCGCACATCTTTTACTTAAATACTAAGAGATGTTTTAGATTAATTTGTTCATAGTTATAAATGGCAATCATAACTAAGTCTATTACATATGTTTGCAGTACAATGATGCGTAATTGCTAGCTTTACTAACAGGTTTTAAAGTGCGAAAATAACATTGAATCAAGCGGCCATCATCGAAATATCTCCTCAAGCCGTTAGTAGCGCTAGTGTTGCGTGTCGCCGCCTTCTTGTATGTTAAATATGGACAGTGTCCAGTATTATTATTGTAAGGTATTTGCTTGAACCACAATAACAGCCGACCAGCTGTGCGCAAGCATGACCCTTTGGTCCTTTTGGTCCTTTGGTTTTCTATTGGTCGGCGGTCCAAACAATGCTAAAACTGTAAACGTCTCGTTGACCGCTATGACTCCTGCAAATAGACCCAGCCTCTCAATGGACCCGGCTGCGAGGCCCAACTACACTGTTGTCATATCTACATGTATTCATAGCCAAGTGTTTAGTTACTGACATTAGATTATAACGGCCTAAATTTTATGTTGTTTTATGAATAAATTTGTTTCGCTGCGACGTCAGCGCTCAGCACGGTCTACTATTATCAGACCGTGGCGCTCAGAGTGATTATCCAGTGGATCATGGCTGTCAAAAACCGAGCACCACCGTCTACTTGATCAGCTCCGCCTAGCGGACGGAGCTCGAAGCTTTGCACGAAACATGGCGCAAATCATGACCAATCTCTTGTTCAAAGGTTTATATGGGATCTCTACATCCAGCACGCTCGGCACTTGGGCTAGATCTATGGTGGCGCTGTCTGCGACCAGCTTGCCGTGCAAAGCAGTGTGGCACGCTCGGCACTTGGGCTAGATCTATGGTGGCGCTGTCTGCGACCAGCTTGCCGTGCAAAGCAGTGTGGCACGCTCGGCACTTGGGCTAGATCTATGGTGGCGCTGTCTGCGACCAGCTTGCCGTGCAAAGCAGTGTGGCACGCTCGGCACTTGGGCTAGATCTATGGTGGCGCTGACTGCGACCAGCTTGCCGTGCAAAGCAGTGTGGCACGCTCGGCACTAGGGCTAGATCTATGGTGGCGCTGTCTGCGACCAGCTTGCCGTGCAAAGCAGTGTGGCACGCTCGGCACTAGGGCTAGATCTATGGTGGCGCTGTCTGCGACCAGCTTGCCGTGCAAAGCAGTCTGGCACGCTGGGCACTTGGGCTAGATCTATGGTGGCGCTGTCTGCGACCAGCTTGCCCGTGCAAAGTAGTGTGGCACGCTCGGCACTTGGGCTAGATCTATGGTGGCGCTGTCTGCGACAAGCTTGCCGTGCAAAGCAGTGTGGTACGCTCGGCACTTGGGCTAGATCTATGGTGGCGCTGTCTGCGACTAGCTTGCCGTGCAAAGCAGTGTGGCACGCTGGGCACTTGGGCTAGATCTATGGTGGCGCTGTCTGCGACTAGCTTGCCGTGCAAAGCAGTGTGGTACGCTCGGCACTTGGGCTAGATCTATGGTGGCGCTGTCTGCGACTAGCTTGCCGTGCAAAGCAGTGTGGCACGCTGGGCACTTGGGCTAGATCTATGGTGGCGCTGTCTGCGACTAGCTTGCCGTGCAAAGCAGTGTGGCACGCTGGGCACTTGGGCTAGATCTATGGTGGCGCTGTCTGCGACCAGCTTGCCGTGCAAAGCAGTGTGGCACGCTCGGCACTTGGGCTAGATCTATGGTGGCGCTGTCTGCGACCAGCTTGCCGTGCAAAGCAGTGTGGCACGCTCGGCACTAGGGCTAGATCTATGGTGGCGCTGTCTGCGACCAGCTTGCCGTGCAAAGCAGTGTGGCACGCTCGGCACTTGGGCTAGATCTATGGTGGCGCTGTCTGCGACCAGCTTGCCGTGCAAAGCAGTGTGGCACGCTCGGCACTTGGGCTAGATCTATGGTGGCGCTGTCTGCGACCAGCTTGCCGTGCAAAGCAGTGTGGCACGCTAGATCTATGGTGGCGCTGTCTGCGACCAGCTTGCCGTGCAAAGCAGTGTGGCACGCTCGGCACTAGGGCTAGATCTATGGTGGCGCTGTCTGCGACCAGCTTGCCGTGCAAAGCAGTGTGGCACGCTCGGCACTTGGGCTAGATCTATGGTGGCGCTGACTGCGACCAGCTTGCCGTGCAAAGCAGTGTGGCACGCTCGGCACTTGGGCTAGATCTATGGTGGCGCTGTCTGCGACCAGCTTGCCGTGCAAAGCAGTGTGGCACGCTCGGCACTTGGGCTAGATCTATGGTGGCGCTGTCTGCGACCAGCTTGCCGTGCAAAGCAGTGTGGCACGCTAGATCTATGGTGGCGCTGTCTGCGACCAGCTTGCCGTGCAAAGCAGTGTGGCACGCTCGGCACTTGGGCTAGATCTATGGTGGCGCTGTCTGCGACCAGCTTGCCGTGCAAAGCAGTGTGGCACGCTCGGCACTTGGGCTAGATCTATGGTGGCGCTGACTGCGACCAGCTTGCCGTGCAAAGCAGTGTGGTACGCTCGGCACTTGGGCTAGATCTATGGTGGCGCTGTCTGCGACCAGCTTGCCTTGCAAAGCCATCGAGTGTGACAAATACTCCACGGAGCCTACTTACTTGATACAGTGAATTGGAGAACTCACTGTTGCTACGCGAGACGGCCTTTAAAGCTTTCCAGTTGGCCTTCACCTGCTGCCCAACTGTTGTGCACAGAACAGCCGCAAGGAGCGCTGACAGCAGACATCTGTAGGCCGCCATGATCTGTGAACACATTTTATGTCCGTCAATCCCCTGGCTGAGGTTTATGGACCTTAAGCTACATTGCCCAATCAAAATTTACAAGATGAGTTCAATTGACAAGGAAATGAACTAGTAGGTGTTGTAAGGAGTTGATCTTGTTTCTTGTGAAATCATCAGTAGCGTAGAGCTTTTAAACCCAATGGTAGAGAAGGTTGTAAGCAGCGCTCAACATATTTGTCATCAAAACTGTTGTGTGGTTAGTTTAATTCGCGCGCCAGGCAACCGCCTGATAGAAATTTAAGATACTAAGAAAACGTTCTACGTTGCCAGATGAGCAATATTTTTAAATGTATAATTTGTGTAGGTTGGCATCTTGACAGATTTTGCTGGTTATGTTAACAGCATCTAGTTTAGTGGTCATGAGTGTTTTTCTGAAAATTTCAAGCAAATTTGTTAAGCAGTTTGATCTGGACGCGGCAAACAACATTTAAAATTGCAAAATATATGGCCGAAAATAAACATTATTTGGTTACAGGATGGCGGTCACAAACACAATTTCAAAACTTTTGTCATGTACTGATACCATTTTTGTGCATACTTTATTAAAGAAATATTGAAATCCGGCTCTAAGTTTTAATAAAAAAAAAAAAAAAACATTGGAATTATTTCAGTAATTATTTTTTGTAGGTTGGCATCTTGACGAATTTTTCTTGTTATGTTAACTGGCTTGTTTACGGATCGAGCAACTCAGTGTTACGGGTCGGGACGGGGGGGGGGGGGGGTAGCGGGGCTGTAGGAGGGACCTTATGTTACCCTCTCCACATTAGATTGAGGGGAAAAGGTTGCTCGAGTCCGCCGTATCTTTTGTTCTGCACCTGCGTCGGACCATATTTCAGAACATATCTTATCACACTCGTAGACCAGCAACTGACTCACCACACACCGGGGATGTCTGCCAGTACAATTAATCGACTGATTAATTAACACAATATTCATATTAATAGTGATGGTGTGTGTTTATTTTGATTATTTTATGGATACCAAAATTCGAATTTCGTTTCTATTGTAAAAACTGACCGAGCTACACTTGACTAGACTAGAGAAAACAAACTGGATATTTGTGCAACAATGGCTAATCGAGCCGATGAGCGGGTGATAATGAAGATGAGAAAGATGATAATGAAGAATAAAGCCACATCCGAATCAGATCCATTGTACTCTCTTGGGTCGTCACTCGTCATACGGGAGTCCAGCAAGGGTGGGCAGGGCCAAGTGGGAGGAGAAATAGTCAGTGGGACACGGGGCGGGGGGGGGGGGGGGAGAGGGATAGGGTCTCCTTTTGTCGCCTTTTACGACTAGCAGAGTCACTCAGGGCCTATTCTTCCCCGGGCTCAGACGGGCAAAAAGGAAATCTGAATTGTTTTATACAATCTTATATAATAAACAATACAGGACAGTGTTCAAAGTTGAGTCGTTGAATTACTTGTAATATTTACTGGACGATAGTACACGTGCAGCAAAGGTTATGAAGGGCTCTATTATCTTTGGTAACAGAGAGAGACTAATGAGTATGAGTATATTTGCCCCGAACTAGAATGGAGCCCGTGTACGCCACCTTGGCGGCAGGGCCGTGACATCATGGGCCGTGACATCATAGGCCGTGACATCATAGGCCGTGACATCATGGGCCGTGACATCATAGGCCGTGACATCATGGGCCGTGACATCATAGGCCGTGACATCTTAGGCCGTGACATCATAGGCCGTGACATCATAGGCCGTGACATCATGGGCTGTGACATCATAGGCCGTGACATCATAGGCCGTGACATCATATGCCGTGACATCATAGGCCGTGACATCATAGGCCGTGACATCATGGGCTGTGACATCATAGGCCGTGACATCATGGGCCGTGACATCATGGGCCGTGACATCATAGGCCGTGACATCATATGCCGTGACATCATAGGCCGTGACATCATAGGCCGTGACATCATGGGCTGTGACATCATAGGCCGTGACATCATAGGCCGTGACATCATAGGCCGTGACATCATAGGCCGTGACATCATAGGCACCACTTTTTTGATCGCCCCCTCCCCCCCTCTGGGGCACTTTGGAATCGTTATGATTATTATGTATGCTAGATATGTTAATACAATACAATTTTTTTTTGCAAATGTTTAGGCCTCCTAGTCCTAGGGCCTACATAGAAATATCTTTTTCAATATAATAGGTATGCAAATGTATTGCTATAGTTTCCGTCTGTTAAAGTTACTTTATATTAGGCCTACTCATCAACATGTGACTGGGAGTCGAGGCTTTTCGGAAACGTCTACAAATTATAGCCTTTGTTATCAATTGTTTGTTCACAAACTTTAGAATAAAAAAGGTAAGTGATTTTGCAAGCCGTTCGAAGAGACGCCTCACTTGCTTCATTTTTTCTAGTGCACGTTACGTCTCTGTGACCCAACAAGTTTTTCAAAAAATTATTTATGCACGATTACAGTAAAAAAATCTGGTCAAAATAAATTACTCGCAAAACTGAGTACGCTGCACACCGCACTTACATGGACCACACAACACAAGATTTCGTTGGCTGTTTACGCACGTCTCGCACTCGACGCTGAGCTAAGGGGACCTACCTAAGCAACTGACATAACCATGACGACAAATATTTTAAAAATGCGTCGGAACTACGTCAGGTTAATCAAATAGTTCATCCCCCTCCCCATTGACAAAGTTTGATTCTTTGGATGTATTGTAAAATACACATTTACAAGAAATCAACCACCCACATCAGCAGAAGAACCATGTGGTGTACAAAAGGGATTAGAAAACCTGTGACACTGACATGCCTTGTACGCCCTAATCAATGCTCACAAAGCAACTTTTTCAGCAATCAACATGCTTTCTTCTTAGCAAACTTATTTTGCAGTCGTTAGGTAAACACACAATAAATGAGTGCAGTGTCAGTTTATAATGTTATTTTCTTAATCAATCAATCTTTTCATCTACCAGTCATTTATTCATATATATATATATTTAATTTGTGCATACCATATACCGCGGGACAGGGGACACCAGGCGCTCCCTGTCTCACGGCGCCCTAGGCAAGTGTACCATATACCGTGAGACAGGGGACACCAGGCGCCCCCTGTCTCACGGCGCCCTAGGCAAGTGTACCATATACCATGAGACAGGGGACACCAGGCGCCCCCTGTCTCACGGCGCCCTAGGCAAGTGTACCATATACCATGAGACAGGGGACACCAGGCGCCCCCTGTCTCACGGCGCCCTAGGCAAGTGTACCATATACCGTGAGACAGGGGACACCAGGCGCTCCCTGTCTCACGGCGCCCTAGGCAAGTGTACCATATACCATGAGACAGGGGACACCAGGCGCCCCCTGTCTCACGGCGCCCTAGGCAAGTGTACCATATACCATGAGACAGGGGACACCAGGCGCCCCCTGTCTCACGGCGCCCTAGGCAAGTGTACCATATACCATGAGACAGGGGACACCAGGCGCCCCCTGTCTCACGGCGCCCTAGGCAAGAGTACCATAAACCGCGGGACAGGGGACACCAGGCGCCCCCTGTCTCACGGCGCCCTAGGCAAGTGTACCATATACCGTGAGACAGGGGACACCAGGCGCCCCCTGTCTCACGGCGCCCTAGGCAAGTGCACCATATACCATGAGACAGGGGACACCAGGCGCCCCCTGTCTCACGGCGCCCTAGGCAAGTGTACCATATACCGTGAGACAGGGGACACCAGGCGCCCCCTGTCTCACGGCGCCCTAGGCAAGTGTACCATATACCATGAGACAGGGGACACCAGGCGCCCCCTGTCTCACGGCGCCCTAGGCAAGTGTACCATATACCGTGAGACAGGGGACACCAGGCGCTCCCTGTCTCACGGCGCCCTAGGCAAGTGTACCATATACCATGAGACAGGGGACACCAGGCGCCCCCTGTCTCACGGCGCCCTAGGCAAGTGTACCATATACCATGAGACAGGGGACACCAGGCGCCCCCTGTCTCACGGCGCCCTAGGCAAGTGTACCATATACCATGAGACAGGGGACACCAGGCGCCCCCTGTCTCACGGCGCCCTAGGCAAGTGTACCATATACCATGAGACAGAGAACACCAGGCGCCCCCTGTCTCACGGCGCCCTAGGCAAGTGTACCATATACCATGAGACAGGGGACACCAGGCGCCCCCTGTCTCACGGCGCCCTAGGCAAGTGTACCATATACCGTGAGACAGGGGACACCAGGCGCTCCCTGTCTCACGGCGCCCTAGGCAAGTGCACCATATACCGCGGGACAGAGGACACCAGGCGCCCCCTGTCTCACGGCGCCCTAGGCAAGTGTACCATATACCGTGAGACAGGGGACACCAGGCGCCCCCTGTCTCACGGCGCCCTAGGCAAGTGTACCATATACCATGAGACAGGGGACACCAGGCGCCCCCTGTCTCACGGCGCCCTAGGCAAGTGTACCATATACCGCGGGACAGGGGACACCAGGCGCCCCCTGTCTCACGGCGCCCTAGGCAAGTGTACCATATACCGTGAGACAGGGGACACCAGGCGCCCCCTGTCTCACGGCGCCCTAGGCAAGTGTACCATATACCGTGAGACAGGGGACACCAGGCGCCCCCTGTCTCACGGCGCCCTAGGCAAGTGTACCATATACCGCGGGACAGGGGACACCAGGCGCCCCCTGTCTCATGGCGCCCTAGGCAAGTGTACCATATACCGTGAGACAGAGGACACCAGGCGCCCCCTGTCTCACGGCGCCCTAGGCAAGTGTACCATATACCATGAGACAGGGGACACCAGGCGCCCCCTGTCTCACGGCGCCCTAGGCAAGTGTACCATATACCGTGAGACAGGGGACACCAGGCGCTCCCTGTCTCACGGCGCCCTAGGCAAGTGTACCATATACCATGAGACAGAGAACACCAGGCGCCCCCTGTCTCACGGCGCCCTAGGCAAGTGTACCATATACCATGAGACAGGGGACACCAGGCGCCCCCTGTCTCACGGCGCCCTAGGCAAGTGTACCATATACCATGAGACAGGGGACACCAGGCGCCCCCTGTCTCACGGCGCCCTAGGCAAGTGTACCATATACCATGAGACAGGGGACACCAGGCGCTCCCTGTCTCACGGCGCCCTAGGGAAGTGTACCATATACCATGAGACAGAGAACACCAGGCGCCCCCTGTCTCACGGCGCCCTAGGCAAGTGTACCATATACCATGAGACAGGGGACACCAGGCGCCCCCTGTCTCACGGCGCCCTAGGCAAGTGTACCATATACCATGAGACAGGGGACACCAGGCGCCCCCTGTCTCACGGCGCCCTAGGCAAGTGTACCATATACCGTGAGACAGGGGACACCAGGCGCCCCCTGTCTCACGGCGCCCTAGGCAAGTGTACCATATACCGTGAGACAGGGGACACCAGGCGCCCCCTGTCTCACGGCGCCCTAGGCAAGTGTACCATATACCATGAGACAGGGGACACAAGGCGCCCCCTGTCTCACGGCGCCCTAGGCAAGTGTACCATATACCGTGAGACAGGGGACACCAGGCGCCCCCTGTCTCACGGCGCCCTAGGCAAGTGTACCATATACCGCGGGACAGAGGACACCAGGCGCCCCCTGTCTCACGGCGCCCTAGGCAAGTGTACCATATACCGTGAGACAGGGGACACCAGGCGCCCCCTGTCTCACGGCGCCCTAGGCAAGTGTACCATATACCGTGAGACAGGGGACACCAGGCGCCCCCTGTCTCACGGCGCCCTAGGCAAGTGTACCATATACCGTGAGACAGGGGACACCAGGCGCCCCCTGTCTCACGGCGCCCTAGGCAAGTGTACCATATACCGTGAGACTGGGGACACCAGGCGCCCCCTGTCTCACGGCGCCCTAGGCAAGTGTACCATATACCATGAGACAGGGGACACCAGGCGCCCCCTGTCTCACGGCGCCCTAGGCAAGTGTACCATACACCGTGAGACAGGGGACACCAGGCGCCCCCTGTCTCACGGCGCCCTAGGCAAGTGTACCATATACCGTGAGACAGGGGACACCAGGCGCCCCCTGTCTCACGGCGCCCTAGGCAAGTGTACCATATACCGCGGGACAGAGGACACCAGGCGCCCCCTGTCTCACGGCGCCCTAGGCAAGTGTACCATATACCGTGAGACAGGGGACACCAGGCGCCCCCTGTCTCACGGCGCCCTAGGCAAGTGTACCATACACCGTGAGACAGGGGACACCAGGCGCCCCCTGTCTCACGGCGCCCTAGGCAAGTGTACCATACACCGTGAGACAGGGGACACCAGGCGCCCCCTGTCTCACGGCACCCTAGGCAAGTGCACCATATACCGCGGGACAGGGGACACCAGGCGCCCCCTGTCTCACGGCGCCCTAGGCAAGTGTACCATATACCGTGAGACAGGGGACACCAGGCGCCCCCTGTCTCACAGCGCCCTAGGCAAGTGTACCATATACCGTGAGACAGGGGACACCAGGCGCCCCCTGTCTCACGGCGCCCTAGGCAAGTGTACCATATACCGCGGGACAGGGGACACCAGGCGCCCCCTGCCTCACGGCGCCCTAGGCAAGTGTACCATATACCGTGAGACAAGGGACACCAGACGCCCCCTGTCTCACGGCGCCCTAGGCAAGTGTACCATATACCGTGAGACAGGGGACACCAGGCGCCCCCTGCCTCACGGCGCCCTAGGCAAGTGTACCATATACCGTGAGACAGGGGACACCAGGCGCCTCCTGTCTCACGGCGCCCTAGGCAAGTGTACCATATACCGCGGGACAGGGGACACCAGGCGCCCCCTGTCTCACGGCGCCCTAGGCAAGTGTACCATATACCGTGAGACAGGGGACACCAGGCGCCCCCTGTCTCACGGCGCCCTAGGCAAGTGTACCATATACCATGAGACAGGGGACACCAGGCGCCCCCTGTCTCACGGCGCCCTAGGCAAGTGTACCATATACCATGAGACAGGGGACACCAGGCGCCCCCTGTCTCACGGCGCCCTAGGCAAGTGCACCATATACCGCGGGACAGGGGACACCAGGCGCCCCCTGTCTCACGGCGCCCTAGGCAAGTGCACCATATACCGTGAGACAGGGGACACCAGGCGCCCCCTGCCTCACGGCGCCCTAGGCAAGTGCACCATATACCGCGGGACAGGGGACACCAGGCGCCCCCTGTCTCACGGCGCCCTAGGCAAGTGTACCATATACCGTGAGACAGGGGACACCAGGCGCCCCCTGTCTCACGGCGCCCTAGGCAAGTGTACCATATACCGTGAGACAGGGGACACCAGGCGCCCCCTGTCTCACGGCGCCCTAGGCAAGTGTACCATATACCGCGGGACAGGGGACACCAGGCGCCCCCTGTCTCACGGCGCCCTAGGCAAGTGTACCATACACCGTGAGACAGGGGACACCAGGCACCCCCTGTCTCACGGCGCCCTAGGCAAGTGTACCATATACCGTGAGACAGGGGACACCAGGCACCCCCTGTCTCACGGCGCCCTAGGCAAGTGTACCATATACCGTGAGACAGGGGACACCAGGCGCCCCCTGTCTCACGGCGCCCTAGGCAAGTGTACCATATACCGCGGGACAGGGGACACCAGGCGCCCCCTGTCTCACGGCGCCCTAGGCAAGTGCCTAGTCCGCCTATTGGGTACTAATATGGCCCTGCTTGGCGGTCTAATTATGATCTTACGATCTGAAAGGCCCCAAGAAACATACATGTCTAACGTTCAGCAATTAGATGAGCTCTTATGCCAGAGCATTGGTACGTTATGTCGGAGTGCGCTGGTTCGATCCCAGTCAGGGAAAACTTACGACGGTTGCTCCATATACATATACAATTAAACAGTAAACTGGTTTTGTAGTTCAATGAAACTATATATTATTATATTACATGGTATAAGGTATAAAAAATACGCACTCTTTACTAGTGACTAATTCCTTCCGGAAAGCAGTGCACAATGGAATTGGCATATCCAACGATTTACTTTTCTCTTTTCTAGTAAAACTCAGTATAAAAATTGTGAGTATAGAACAGCGTCGCCAACAAAGGTGTGCGGGTGGTTATCCATGGGCCCAAGTACAATTGTGAAATGCAATTGAAAATAATTGCCAATAATTCGTTACTTTCACAATAATTTTGAATTATTGAATACAGGTATGAAGTAAACTATGTTGTAAGCAACCTATAGACTTGACCTATAGACATATAACGTAATAACACAACGCAAACAAATTATATTATCTACAAGAATTTACTAAATACAAAATAAACCACAGAAGGCTTATAAGTCTATAACACAAAAGCCGTGCGTACATAATCATGTACTCGTTGCTCTGTAATTTAGAACGCCACAACGTCGGTCTAATAAAAATCTCAACTTTGTTTTGGTACGAATGTTCCTGGTAATACACGGGACACTTTCATTGAGCTTCACATTTACAGACACAGTCCAACCGAACGAGATATAACTAAACCGATCAGCATAGCCCATCCATAGATGTGTATGTGTCAAACTCAAGTGTGGGGATGAGGATGTGTTCACTCGAATGACAGAAACACATCTTGAAAGTAGTAGGCCCTACCAATACCCAATGGCAATAAGTCATCCTTTCCCACTCACGCAGAGCTGCAAAGAAGACACAGACACTTGAAGCACAGATAACGGATTGTATTGTATGTAATCTAATTTGTTACCTGTGTGCTTGAATTCTTGGAGCTGTGATGAATGAGGGTCAATTGTACTCGCATTTAGGATATGATTGAAGGAACTCCCCCCTCACCCCTCGCCGCAGATGCCAATTTAACGAAGACATTTTATTTTGAAAGTAAACAATACTGATTTCAAAAAACATTTTTGTGATATCCTTATTTATGTATTTAGGCTACTTCATTTGCCTAATAACCTCTAACCCAGAGTTTCTCAAAGTGTGGTCCGCGGACCCCATGGGTCCGCGAGCCCATACCAGGGGGTCCGGGGAGCTAGCTTAAGGCCTAAAGGTGCGTTTCCACTAGGGGGATAAATCCCCGGGACTTTATCCCCCGATAAAATCCGGCGGATATTTTTCTCTCCCCGGTCACATTTTTCTCCCCGAACCGTGTGCTGAGATATTATCCCCCGTGTCCCCCGCGATCCGTGGCAAGTGGAAGATATTTGGATGTCCGAGGGATATTTCCTACTGCGCATGCACAAACTCATTCATCCACACCCCTGGATGACATACCACGACTAGGTTCAAGGTAGTTCGTTTGTCAGTTCGGCCTAAAAGAGTGAATGTTCGCACATCGCGCGAAATGGAATGGCCCAAGGATGTCGTTCTAGATTTTATTGAGGAACTAGAGAAGAGCAATTTTGTGGAATGTTAATAATTCGAACTATAAAAATAAAAACAAACGAAAGGATGCTCTGGACGATCTCTGCAAGTTGTTTTGTACTAGTGATGAAAGTATGAAGAAAAAAAGAAAAAACCTCAACGCAACAGTGTCAACCTCCATCTTCGAAGGCAAACATGACACTGTTGCTATAACTTGTCCGCCTACAAGTGGAAACGCAAATGTCCGGGGGAATTTATCCTGAGATAAACTCCCTCGGATATTATCCGCGGGAGTTTATGTCGGGGGATAAAGTCCCGCGGATTTATCCCTCTAGTGGAAACGCACCTTAAGGAATGGGAAAAAAAATTATAGACTGCTGTTAATAAACGTTATTTTGTGTTTGAAATTAATAGCACTTTCTATATCTATACAGTTAAGAACGACATTTCACCAAATCAAGCTACCTATATACCAGTGGTGTAGTGCCAAATTTACCAGTACGTATACGCTTCAGTGGGAAGCTGGAGGGACACACCTTTCCAGACAAAAAAACATGGGGGGTTTGGGGGGCAGAGCCCCCCAACAACGGCGCCGCAGGCCAAGAAGTTTTTTAAGAAAAAAACAGGCTTTTTAGAGCGTGTTTTGAGCGTTTTAGAAACCAATACCGGACTGAATGCAACCTCGAAATACGTCAGTTTTTGTAGTGCAAAACCAGAAAATCACCAAACATAATTGGAACACTGACGAGAATTGTTCAGGAATACGTTTTGGGGCTTGGGAAGTGGTTTGGCGACACATGCCGCCCGTGGTCCGTATGTATTGCTGTTGACACTTGGCTGTTGATAATTGACATCGCAATATTTTTACCAAGCGAAACAATTGTATCCCACTTGGTGTGTTGGCGGGACGCGGGACTCAAAATTGAATATCGGGACTCCCAGATCCAGGGCTGGTCTTAGAGGATTTGAGGCATTGTGCCAATTAAATGCCAGTGGCAGAGAGCACAATTTTACCAATGGAGAAAAGCTGACAATCGTGAACAATGTGTCCATCATTCGAGGCATGTTACGACCGTATCATTGCGTATCACTCGTATCATAATCAAAACCAGTGTGTATACGAAAGTTTTTTAGCCGGAGCAGTGCGTATACGGCGTATACGCCCGTATACGCACCACTACACCACTGCTATATACGCTATAAACCCATAATTGTATTGGTCAATCTCAATTGGCGGGAGTAGGCAGTGTAGCTGTGACCTTGACGTGAGACCGTGAGCGCGTCTACAGAGACGGTCGAGGGGAAGGGGGAGGAATGAATCACGCGGATGCGACCAAAACAATTGGCGTAGGTAGACACCACGCGAAGTGCTACAGTGCAGTGTTTTTTTTATATACGTAATATTAAATGTACAATATAAAAATTAATAATATCAAATTGAGTGTAGGTCTCTAGTAATCAGCTATGGATCGTTGGTTAAAGACGGGTACTGTACGTGCAACTCTAGTGCCGATTGAAACTAATGGAGGCGGCAGACAGACCCTTGTCCCATCTAACCTTGACAAGCCGTCTTGCTCAAAATCTAGTGCTAGCGCCATTAAAGCCAAAAAACGCAAATATAGTGATGAATATATAAACCTGGAATTTGTGCAAGCGGGTACAGACATCATGTTATCAGACATCATGTTATCATATAGGCCTACAAAATTAGTTTGAACTAAAAAAAAAAAAACATTTTTCATATGTTTGGGTTGCATCTACATTTTACATTGACAATGTTGGTAAAAGCCTTGGTTACCCTAACCACTGATTAAAAAACTGATTGAAAAACCGGCCCTTAGTGATTGTATGTTTATTCTACACGCGTTTATGTTTTAACCTTCAAATATTTAAAATATAATTATTGCCATATTGATAGTACATTGAGATGGAGTTACATCGCCTCAAATGCAGTACATTCGCATTAAAATATTATAACAAAGTCATGAATCGGAATAACATACATCAGTCTTTGCAATGAGGTCAATCAAAATGATTGGTGAATTTAAAGAAGGATATATGATGTCTGCCAGCGGGATATCAAAATCAATAATCATCAATATACAGTAATCCGCGTCACGACATCTCTTCAAATAAAAGTTCTTCTTATGATATTTTATTTGGTGAGATGTTATAAAACGATACAATGACACATAGTTGCTCGTGTAATATGATGCCAAGTCTTATCCAGTATCCGATCCCGCCCACTTTACCTCCCCTCCTTGCTTCAAAGCAACATAATCAACTTACGTGAGAGAGCGCCACGAACCAGAGCCAAATGTGTGATTTGCAGAGCATTTGTATACTATACATCTCACGTCTTCATTATTACTTGGATAACGCTCATATTTGTGTCCGTATTAACAATTATTATACTGTGAATTTACGTACATAGCGTTTTGAATTCGATCTAGTTCGGACACAAACAAGTTTTGAACGGGGACTAAAAATGACGAAAACCGAAAAAATCTCGGGAGGTTTGAAACCTGAAAACAAAAAATCTATGCAATAATCTTACAAAAACTCTATATGTTCGTAAAACAACAGTTTAGTTCTCTAAATGCTGATTCAAACAGAATCGAAATAAGTAGATTTTTGTGCACGTAGTTTGTATAGTACGAAAGTAGTGCCCCCCCCCCCCCCCCCCTCTAGATCTTCAGTTACAACAATGCACAACAGTGAAAAATGCCTAATCACGGCCCTTTAGATCTTTAATGCACAACAGTGAAAAATGCACCTTAACATAACTATCAAGGGCCCTTAGATAGAGCTAATCACGGCCCTCTAGATCTTCAATGATAACAATGCACAACAGTGAAAAATGCACCTTAACATAACTATCAAGGGCCCTTAGATAGAGCTAATCACGGCCCTCTAGATCTTCAATGATAACAATGCACAACAGTGAAAAATGCACCTTAACATAACTATCAAGGGCCCTTAGATAGAGCTAATCACGGCCCTCTGGATCATCAATGATAAAAATGCACAACAGTGAAAAATGCACCTTAACATAACTATCAAGGGCCCTTAGATAGAGCTAATCACGGCCCTCTAGATCTTCAATGATAACAATGCACAACAGTGAAAAATGCACCTTAACATAACTATCAAGGGCCCTTAGATAGAGCTAATCACGGCCCTCTGGATCATCAATGATAAAAATGCACAACAGTGAAAAATGCACCTTAACATAACTATCAAGGGCCCTTAGATAGAGCTAATCACGGCCTTGTATTAATAGAGCAATTCTTGGTTGGAACATGAGCTAAGATTATCAACCAGTGGCTAAATTCGTTATTATTTAGCCTACTTTTAGTTTTTCTTCTCATCTGCGGCGGCGCTATCTCGCCAGTTGCAGAAAAACTGCTTCCTCTCCCCACTTTCGGCACAAGCTGTGCGTCCATTATAAACAGTTTTACGAAGAAGACATTGTTTGATTGATTGTCTGATTGAGTGATGTTTATTTATCAGCAACAGAGCATTGGCCTACAAGTGCGATACTTTAATAATACACATATAATATTACACATAATATTTACTCATATTAATATTATAAATTGATAAAATTAAAAACAAGATTTGCCAATACAAATGTTTCTGTATTTATATTGTGTTGGTTTGCCCGCTCCCACTACTACCGAAGAATGTCATGCATCGGGTGACGTAGGAACTGCGTATCGCGCGCATGGTCGAATATCCGACCAATCAGAAGGCTCGTTTCAAACTACTGTCAACTGCCAGTGCTGCAGACTTACACACACTTGGACTCTCTTCCTTGTCGGATGTTCAGTGCGCAATGTCATTTCAGTTGTGACTGATTGTTTGATTAATTGTCCATTGGTGTATCGATAGTTACTAAAAATCTTACTAATAACTGAATTGTGTGGTACGCTAAGAATTATACTTCACAGTGACGGAAATATTGCTTAAAACTTCAAGTATTGTGGAACTTGAGTGAGTCAAGCATGCAGTTATTACGGTAAGACTGATCACTACAGTGAATATAAAACAAGTGTGTAGAACATTATTGAGCATTAATAACACTAGCCCAAATTATTCACGGCTGGTTCATCGACTAGACATTTTAAAGCTATTACTCAAATTGGCGAATTTTTTGGCGTCCTCGTCAGCCATTTTGCTTCTTGTGGTATTTTTGTTTGTTTTAGAGTTAAAGTATTTACTAATGTGTAATTTACCTCGATCGTAATCAATTAATAATGATCTATTCTGATATAACTTTGAAATATCGATCTTTGATTGGTTATCGCTCTCGTCGGTAGTGTTCGGAGCCTATAGGGTTTTTTTTAGTTGTTTTAAATTAAAGTCTCCCACTGAAAATCAGTCTTGTTACTGAGTGGGTAGCCTCTAAATGTGAATTTACTTAAAAGGTTAATGGGAATCTTCTTATGTTTCATTACAAACAGTGTAGGCCTTCTTCCTGTCAATATTACGGTTCAATGTCAAGCCCTGTTATTGCTGGTCGGCTATTGTATGTTATTGTTAGCGGGTAAACACGCGCGTACACCTTCTTGTGATTATACAACAAGAAACTCAAGGCATTTCATAGTCCTTTGGCCACGTTGTGATGATGCTGTTTAAAATAACCTAATTTTCAACGTGCTGACTAACTTTTATGTTTGTAAAGTTATTGTACATAAACTGACACATCACTTGTTTCTGGCTTGAGCCCCAGTAACACCCCGTTTTTATTACTGCCGCGGATTGATTTTACTGTGGTAACCCACTTACGATTATATTAAATTAATTTTACTGTCGTTATCATATGATTTCCAACCTTCATTCGTGGAGCGCTGTACCCTAAACAAAAACAAACTTTCCGTGCCACGTTATAGGACTGATGTTGGAACAAAACTCGTTAGTTGGCTCTGCCACAAGATTGTGGAATGGTTTGGATCAAAGAGTAGTAAACCCCCTACCCGACCACATATCAAAATTTAAAAGTATGCTCAAAAAGTATCCTTAACAATAACTCTAGGCCCAGTTCCCCTGATACTGTTTATCAGTACCAAATTACTATAATCTATATCTTAACTGTACTATTTTGCCCTTTTATTTACCCTTTATTATCTTTATTAATTTATTTCATGTGAGCAACATACGGTATAAGTTCCTACCTAAATATTGTGATGTACTATTAATAAGCTGTAACATCGTGCAATATTATACCTGGTAAATGCTATATGCTATGCTATGCTATGCTATGTTATGCTATGCTATGCTGATATGCTATGCTATGCTATGCTAAACTATGCTATGCTTTCTTGACGTAAATAACAACAGCTGGGAACCCGATGTCAACATGACCTACAATTCACCTCTGTACAGTTCACAACATCAAGTCGCGTAGACAGTATAATCCACAGTATAATCATGAATATAAACGCATTAATTTGTTAACTTTTAAGTTGATTTGAACAAGACCATAATAAAAAAACCTGTCTCTTAAAGTTGTTTGGTTATGTTTGACGTTATGAATGACGTCCCGATAAGTTAGTCATGGAAGTAGAACGTCCTCTGTTTACACGACTCGGATCATGGCCGATTACTCGAGTTACTCCGAGTACCAACTCGAGTAAAAAGTTGGCCTATGATAGTACTCGAACACGTTTACACGCTAAAATTATCAGCGTTATTTGCGTTGAAATGCGAGTAATGTAAACCAGGTCTAAGGGAAAACTTGTACGACAGTTACAATCACAAAACTGTCATTAGTACATTAGTAACAGCCCATCTGTCTAGATTAACCTCGTTGTCTAATCGGCTAGTTTCAAGCAATAACTACAACAGTAGCAGAGACGTACGTAGGTACGTTTTACCAAAGGTCAAAGTCGTATTAAATTAGTAAATATGTGAAATATATTAACCCTCTTCTCAATACTCATGGCGGTAAAACCGAGGGAGGGTTCAGGTTATGGGATTTTGAATTCTACCCCCCCCCCCTCTCTTTCTTCTCACAAAGAGGAAGCGCGTGACGTCATGAAAAAACCGTTGCAGATGACGTGCGGCGCGGTACCATGCGCAAAGACTCACCACCCACATCCGACCAATCAGAGCTCTAAAAAAACTCCCGCGCAATTTGCTACGGAGCGTCATTGATAGTTGTTTCTCAACTTGGAATAACGTACGCTGCTCAACGCCTTTTTACAAGTACATTTGTGATTGAATCGATTGTATTTGGTGCAGTAATAATCGTAGCACGATATTTCTGGACAGTAAACTACAATTTTTTATTCATATATTATTAATTCTACTGGAAGTGACCAACATACGGTTAATTATAGAAATTGGTGGCGACAAGCAAAGCACTCGATGACGGTAAGTCATGCATGTTTTGATTTATGACTAAGTATCTTCGGGAAACATACATGAATTACACTCGCTAAGTGAATATATTGTTTAATATATTCATTGTTAGATTTTTGACGGATTACGAACTCCATATTTGTAGTTTTTAATGGTAGGCCCAACATTGGAAATCAGCATTCGTGAAAGGGTAGAGATTAATTAGGCAAATATATCTGTTAAACATGTTAATAATCAGTCTATAAGTGTATGTGCGTTTAACACACCTCTTAATAAAATGGATTAGATGAATTGAGTATTTTAAATTGAAATTATGGGTTTTTTATTCTGCGGCACGAGCCACCATTTTAGTTTTTTACCAGTAGCAACAACATGAAATGATATTCTATTTTTGGGACAGAATTTCGTGCTTGTGAAATATCTACTTACTGTTAATCAGTTGGTCTTCATTTTGTTTTTAAATACTAGTAGCTTTTTACCACGTGGATGGAAATTATTAACATTCAACTTCAGCTTTTTGTTAGTGATTTTGTTAGTGATTTTAAAGGTCTTTCATGTTACGAGCAGCCATTTTGTTTGTGTAGGTAGGGTCAATTTTTCATAAAAGAATTTGTATCGGGACATCATTTCATTGAGATCAAACCTTATAAATATTTACCTCGTTAATAATCAGTTCTTATTTAGTTTATTTGAAAAAAAGCTTGTTTATACATAAGGTGGTCCAGGCCAGGTTTACTACGAAAATTAAATTATCATTTGGATATTGTATTATACTGAGACGTTTTTAACGAACTTCACTTAAAATCTTTCATTGAAACAAAACGAAATAGATTCATGGCTAGGAAATAAATCTGTAGGCCTACACTCAATTGTCTCGATGACTTGACATACCGGTACACCATTTATGGAAAAGGTCACCTCGAAACTCGTAGGCCTATCCACAGCAAAGTTAGTCATAGTATTGTTGTAGCCAAGACAGCACGATACTTGCACGAATGTGTCTCTATGCTATCGCTGGTTTTTCAATTATTGCTAAGTTATTTATTATTTATACAGTCGACACACGCCACGGCTCACCCAGTCAGTGCTTTCCATGATCACAAGAGATTTCATAGATAATTGGTAAATGGTTTAGAAATAAAATCAGAAACTGAAAAAAAAGAGAGCGTTAATTCAAATTTTGCTTGGTTACTGCGGAAGCGTGGCTGAAATAAAATAAAATAAATTCGTACTTATAGAGTCTACCCACTCAGTAACAAACATTTTTTATTTTTTTTATTTTTTTATTTGAAGTAACAAATCTTGTCTCGCTCATGCGGCAAAATTTATAACATTGTGATAGTTCGTGAGATGTCTCCAGTACGTATACATGTTTGTTACTTTTATACTTTCATACCCCCCTCCTTGCGAGAGATGTCTCCAGTACGTATACATGTTTGTTACTTTTATACTTTCATACCCCCCCTCCTTGCGTGAGAGGTCATCAGTACGTATACATGTTTGTTACTTTTATACTTTCATACCCCCCTCCTTGCGTGAGATGTCTCCAGTACGTATACATGTTTGTTACTTTTATACTTTCATACCCCCCCTCCTTGCGTGAGATGTCTCCAGTACGTATACATGTTTGTTACTTTTATACTTTCATACCCCCCTCCTTGCGAGAGATGTCTCCAGTACGTATACATGTTTGTTACTTTTATACTTTCATACCCCCCCTCCTTGCGTGAGAGGTCATCAGTACGTATACATGTTTGTTACTTTTATACTTTCATACCCCCCGTCCTTGCTTGAGATGTCTCCAGTACGTATACATGTTTGTTACTTTTATACTTTCATACCCCCCCTCCTTGCGTGAGATGTCTCCAGTACGTATACACGTTTGTTAATTTTATACTTCCATACCCCCCCTCCTTGCGTGAGATGTCTCCAGTACGTATACATGTTTGTTACTTTTATACTTTCATACCCCCCCTCCTTGCGTGAGATGTCTCCAGTATGTATACATGCTTGTTACTTTTATACTTTCATACCCCCCCTCCTTGCGTGAGATGTCTCCAGTACGTATACATGTTTGTTACTTTTATACTTTCATACCCCCCCTCCTTGCGTGAGATGTCTCCAGTACGTATACACGTTTGTTAATTTTATACTTCCATACCCCCCCTCCTTGCGTGAGATGTCTCCAGTACGTATACATGTTTGTTACTTTTATACTTTCATACCCCCCCCTCCTTGCGTGCGATGTCACCAGTACGTATACATGTTTGTTACTTTTATACTTTCATACCCCCCCTGCTTGCGTGAGATGTCTCCAGTACGTATACATGTTTGTTACTTTTATACTTTCATACCCCCCCTCCTTGCGTGAGATGTCTCCAGTACGTATACATGTTTGTTACTTTTATACTTTCATACCCCCCCTCCTTGCGTGAGGTGTCACCAGTACGTATACATGTTTGTTACTTTTTATACTTTCATACCCCCCCTCCTTGCGTGAGATGTCTCCAGTACGTATACATGTTTGTTACTTTTATACTTTCATACCCCCCCTCCTTGCGTGAGGTGTCACCAGTACGTATACATGTTTGTTACTTTTTATACTTTCATACCCCCCCTCCTTGCGTGAGATGTCACCAGTACGTATACATGTTTGTTACTTTTATACTTTCATACCCCCCCTCCTTGCGTGAGATGTCACCAGTACGTATACATGTTTGTTACTTTTTATACTTTTATACCCCCCCCCCCCCTCCTTGCGTGAGATGTCTCCAGTACGTATACATGTTTGTTACTTTTATACTTTTATACCCCCCCTCCTTGCGTGAGATGTCACCAGTACGTATACATGTTTGTTACTTTTATACTTTTATACCCCCCCTCCTTGCGTGAGATGTCTCCAGTACGTATACATGTTTGTTACTTTTATACTTTCAACCCCCCCTCGCCCCCTCAAAAGCATCACATTAAAGTTGTTGATTTTTAATAAATTACTACCATTCCAAAATTAAAACAATTTAGCGGTTTAGTGGTAGTAGCTACTTACTAATCGATTGGGCGTTAATTCCTGGTTTGAATCCTGGCTCGAAAATGAAATTCATCTAGCAATACATGTGCCCTGAATATTCCAAGCATAATGCTGACATGGATTAGTGTGTAACCTTTGCTTCCTTCTCTTATAGCAAGTCGCTGAGCGAGGTTGGGCTGCCAGACAATGGAGCCCCATCACACGAGACCTTCGAGTTCGGCACAGTAATCATAAACTAAGAGAGAGGTAAACAAATATATTGATTGCCCTGAATGCTTGAATTAACCATCGGGGACTGTACATAAATGAGTTGCCTAGATTCCAACGGCGCAAAGTCCAAAAATACAGAAAATGAGTTGGACCAAGCCAAATCCATGCTTTCTACATCGACAAAGGAAAGCTAAGTCCAAAAATACAGGAAATGAGTTAGACCAAACCAAATCCATGCTTTCTACATCGACAAAGGTAAATTTAAGTTTAAAAATAAAGACACAGTTCAGTATGAGTTTCAAAAGCGACCAAATGTTCCTCCCTTGTAGATTCATAACTGCAACAAATTAAACACGGACTTGGCCCCGTTTCAATCTAGGAAACTTTAATTACTCCCTTGGTTTTGTTAGGGGGGGGGGGGCTATGTTTCTTGTGACATCCACACTTCCCCCCCCATATTTTGATTTCGTTTACTAAGGGTCGGTATTATGTACAGGTAATAAGAAATGGAATAATATTTTTATTATTATTATTATTATTATTATTATTATTATTATTATTATTATTATTATTTTTATTATTATTATTATTATTATTATTATTATTATTATTATTATTATTATTATTATTGTTATTATTATTATTATTATTATTATTATTATTATTATTGTTATTATTATTATTATTATTTTTATTGTTATTATTATTATTATTAATCAAGGGTTACAGTTTAAAGCATAGCCAAATACATTTTACATTCAGTAATCAGTAGAACAAGTATAAGGCTTGGTCCCCTTCTATTCTGTTATGGGCTTAACTTTTGAATCGTACGGTAGTACCCCGCTCACCCCTCGCCACAGAGATAAGCAACCGACTGGCGTAGGTAAAGATAACGAGTCAGTGGTAGTCGAGCGATCGTCCGAGCATTACCTCGATTGAGGGAAGTGATTGCGTGTGCACGTTTAGGAAACCTAGTCGACGGCAACTGAGAGGCGAGTATCTTTTGCTGTGGGCACGTAGCAATTCTAGGTACTCAGAATTAAGATATAATATTTTCATTTATACAAACATTAAGTTTGACTAACATATCAAGAGATAATTTCAAACTAAACCAACTCGAAATCGAAATCTCAGTCGAACATAACATTTATACAAACAGGATAGTGTTTAAGACTAGGCTAATAGGAGCTAATAAGCTTCAGATGGGTTTTAAAGCTTGTGATGGGTGACTGCCATGGTGGAAACAAGTTGTTAGCTACTAACTTTCTTATAAGCTGTTCGGAATACTCGCCTTATGTCTTGTAAAAATATAATGGGAATTTATATAATAATTCTTTCAGAAAATATATTGAATTTTCTGATATCGCTCCATTTCTGGGGCCTTTCTTTTTTTTCATATTATCATTATTGTTATTATTATTATTATTACTATTATTATTATTATTATTATTATTATTATTATTATTATTATTATTATTATTATTATTATTATTATTATTATTATTATTATTATTATTATTGTTATTATTATTTTTATTATTATTATTATTATTATTATTATTATGATTATTATTATGATTATTTTTATTATTATTATTATTATTATTATTATTATTATTATTATTGTTATCGTTATTATTGTTATTATTGTTATTATTGTTATTATTGTTATTATTATTATTATTATTATTATTATTATTATTATTATTATTATTATTATTATTATTATTATTATTATTATTATTATTATTATTATTATTATTATAAATATTATTATTATTATGATTTGCGGTGAATAAAGTTTCGTCCATTTATCGTTTTTACGGGAACGAATAGTTAGTACACGAAACACGTAAGACAATGGTTCAAAAGTTAATTCTTTGTTCATGAGAAATGCTGCACATGACGGTTTTGGTCAAAGACTAGGCCAGGTGGTTTCTGCTCTCGGTGAGATTTCGATTTATTTCTTGTTCGGTAACTTGGAATTGAAACACAATTTCTGTGACTGCACGTACAGTTTTAATTAAGTATGTTATTGTTATTAGTAGTTTATGAAATAGGAACACGAGTTAGGAATAATTATGATCATCCTTGTTTACAGGACTGCTTCAGGGAAGAGATCGACTGGTCGTCAGCCAAGAAGATGAGGCGGGTAGCTGAGTCGCTGGCATAGTAAGCACTGGCACTGCGGCGAGTTGACGGTGGGGGAGAGGAGCGCCGGGTGTTGCCATTGTGGTGCAGTTGGGGAACCCCCTTCAGCTGTAGGTACCAGTTGGTTGATGCACAAGCCTTCAGTAAGCGTACTAACGCAGTTGTAAGGGAGCTGGCTCATAGGGAGCAAACATAAGCTTTGGGGAACCACTGCCCCTCTGGTCTCAAACCCACATATCGGCAACTCTTGCCCCGGTGACCACTTCTACGCCATGAACGCGTCACATCAAGCAAGAAGAGGTAAGTTCACTTGATATGCTCGTTCCACATTTACCTTGGGGATGCTGACGTCATAGACAAGTGAGACATTGGCCAATCAAATGTCAGTATTTGAAAAAGCTCCCCGCTGATTGGCTTGGACTCCCTCATTTCTGACGTCAGCATTATCAAGGTTCTTAATTAGATTAGGGGTAGGGAGTAGGCTTGACATCCATACCTTGTTACACTTGCCTTGCTACCTAAAATCTCTCCAAACATGCTATTCTCTAAAAATGCATTTTATGTTTCTTTCATTTATAATTTCAATCCCCTCGGTGGCACTCTAGCTTACTCACTCTTCGCTTACTATTCACTGTTTACTATTATTACTATTTACTCTACTGTTACACTATTGCTTCGCTTTGCTGTTGTATTATACGTATATTATATTTTTACACTTGACTTTAGATTTAAACTTTAGCTTTATGAACACAATAAATATATTTATTTAATGTACTATAAACTAATTGAAATTCCCTTGGCCGCACTCTAGTGTCTCGTTCGTGGCACCAGAATATTTTCAAAACCACATGTATTTTACAACCATTGATGAACGAAATATTTCACATAAAAAAGTCAAAACGAATCGGAACTTGAATTTGATGAACTTATAATAATTATGCAAGACTGAGTAAATACCCAACAGTAACACAATCGCAACGCTCGTTTTACTGTTCGGTATTTAAAATTGAAGTGGGATAAATAACAGGACTGCTTAATCACAATAGTTCACAACAAAGTATAACTACCTGATTTATAGATTCCTCCTCATAACACATTCATTCGTCTTCCTATATCCTATACATGCAAACCAACATCTCATATTTACTATATAGCTTATATGCATACAGTAAAAATTATGATTTTACATAACATAACCTTGTAAATTTATTTTCACTGTTCTAATAATTTTGAAATAATTTTTTCGCCTAATTATATTTTGTTTTCCTTTAAATATATCATAAACACTGACAAATCTATTTATTTCGTGGGATGCTTATTTATGCTGTAGTGGTAGTAGCCTATAATTAGTGACCACTAATATTAATTATCATGATTTTTTCATTTTTTTTTTTTATTTACAAACTGGCAACGAAACCCAAGTTATTGAAATATTTCGCTTAGAACGGTTTTAGGAAATTACACAGTTCTCTGATGACAATGATTATGTTAGGAAATACGTTTGTACATAAGTGTAACTACATATTATTTTGTTTCTGTCCTCAGGGCTGCCGATTACGAGACTCATGTGTAGCTATTGTGTCACTTGGGCGAAGGTTCAAAGTGGTGAGGGTGTCGGTGTCTTGGCGGGGAATCCGGCAGGTACATGGCGTGTACGGGACGCCTGGCGGAGCCTGCAAACCTGAGGGTGCTTCCAAACGGGTTTGGTCATCAGTGAGTAAAGCAGCCGCTCTAGGCACCGCTTAAATGTGGGTGATTAGTGACGTTCAAGAGTTGTTCGTTGCTTCTCATGTTGAGGTACTCCACGGAGGACCAATACTTAAGGACCGGCACGTCTGTACCCACCGCGAGCCCGATGACTTGTCATTGCGATCCCTAGCCCTTGTGTTCACATAGCTATACCTTCGAGACGTCGAGACGTCGAGCGGCCTATAGGGTCATGTCTGGTGAGTAACATTCATTGACGACAGTATGTTATGTGTGTATATATATTCATAGTTCCCACGTGACGTCACAGCGGCCATGATTGCGACACAATTGAGAAGGACCAATCCAAGATCATTAGCAAATACTATTCAAATTTAATAAACAAGCCTAATTAAGAATTTAAAAAGTAAACATAATTAATACAAAATAAAAAAACACCACACATACAAAATTATTTTAAAAAGCAGGCTGGATTTTAAACAATGAAGAGTTTATATGCTCTACCACAACCGCCTACAATTGTTTCTCCATGGCAACGTCAAAAAAGATGTGACGTACGTACAACCTATGAATATGTATATAGGTGTGTGTGTATTAAATTATTTTACGGTAGAAAACCACGTTATAATTTTGAATCGCATATACGCAAAATCAGCCATCTCCGTAAAGCTTGACTTTGAAATAAACAACAATACTTCTGCTACTTTAATATTCTAATCAACACAGTTTTCTGTTTACAATTAGATGTCAATTCAGTCAAACTAATATTATAAATTATGAGTTATACCTAAATTTGTTAACCAGATGCAGGATTTGAGATGGTTCAGTTATGAATCACAACTTATTAATTTGGACGTAAAATCGAAGACAGAATTAAGTAGAACGACAAAATAAAAACTCAATTATAAATTGATTTATACCACTATACATAATGATAATAATTATGCTTATTAAATACTAATACTCCTTGATAATATCACTTAAAATCAAAAACACAATTTTCGAACATAACTAAATTTATTATAATTAATAATATGTATAACAAATATATAAATATTTATAAAAGAACAGAAGAACAATTAAAAAAGAAAATGTACCAGACAGCCGTTGTTGCTTTGTTATGCAATTATTTCAATGGGTGAAAATGGATGATAACATTTCTCAATAGCTCTTGAAAAGATGGACAGGTTTTGCATCTGAACGATATTTTCATACGCGAATAACGAAGGAAATGATTAATTTTTGAAACTTAGATTATGAAAAAATTGCTAAAGGCTATAATTCTATAATTTTCTGACCATGATTCAATTTCTGCTAAAAGAAAAAAAAATGCAGATGGTAGGTTTTCCAGTAACAGGACTTCATCTTCATTATCTTTATATAAATTTTCTTTTTTCCCCCTTTTTTCATTGACATCTAATATTTGCATTGCAAATAACTAACTCATATATATATATGTGAACCATATTACTGATGAATACAAAAAAGTTAAGTTACACAATATTTATAATTCTTATTCAGCAAATCAAACAATTAAATATAATCGGGAACACTTAATAGTGCTACATTTCATTGTGCTATGGATATGAGTGTAATACAGCACTAACGATGCATTTGTATTACTTTTTCAGATTGGTATGTGATTGGAAAAGAAAAAACTCAGATCGTCGTCCATACTAAAAGTTTATCTTGGTATCGTTTATTGCTTGCTGGGCATAGTGCTCTTCTTTTACGCAAGCTGGAAAAAATAGCCTGAGTGGTCTGGTTAGGTAAATACGATGAGCAAACCGCTCTACTTTGAATACAGGCTGGACAGAATAGCCTGAGTGATGTGGTTAGGTAGGGGCGATGAGCATACAGCTCTGCATTGAATACAGGCTGGATAGAATAGCCTGAGTGATGTGGTTAGGTAGGGGCGATGAGCATACAGCTCTGCATTGAATACAGGCTGGACAGAATAGCCTGAGTGATGTGGTTAGGTAGGGCCGATGAGCATACAGCTCTTCTATGAATACAGGCTGGACAGAATAGCCTGAGTGATGTGGTTAGGTAGGGGCGATGAGCATACAGCTCTGCGTTGAATACAGGCTGGACAGAATAGCCTGAGTGATCTGGTAAGGTAGGGGCGATGAGCATACAGCTCTGCATTGAATACAGGCTGGATAGAATAGCCTGAGTGATGTGGTTAGGTAGGGGCGATGAGCATACAGCTTTGCATTGAATACAGGCTGGACAGAATAGCCTGAGTGATGTGGTTAGGTAGGGTGATGAGCATACAGCTCTGCATTGAATACAGACTGGATAGAATAGCCTGAGTGATGTGGTTAGGTAGGGGCGATGAGCATATAGCTCTGCATTGAATACAGGCTGGATAGAATAGCCTGAGTGATGTGGTTAGGTAGGGGCGACGAGCATACAGCTCTGCATTGAATACAGGCTGGACAGAATAGCCTGAGTGATGTGGTTAAGTAGGGGCGATGAGCATACAGCTCTGCATTGAATACGGGCTGGATAGAATAGCCTGAGTGATGTGGTTAGGTAGGGGCGATGAGCATACAGCTCTGCATTGAATACAGGCTGGACAGAATAGCCTGAGTGATGTGGTTAGGTAGGGGCGATGAGCAACCAGCTTTGCATTGAATACAGGCTGGACAGAATAGCCTGAGTTATGTGGTTAGATAGGGGCGATGAGCAAACAGCTCTTCTATGAATACAGGCTGGACAGAATAGCCTGAGTGATGTGGTTAGGTAGGGGCGATGAGCATACAGCTCTGCGTTGAATACAGACAGGCTGGACAGAATAGCCTGAGTGATGTGGTTAGGTAGGGGCGATGAGCATACAGCTCTGCATTGAATACAGGCTGGACAGAAAAGCCTGAGTGATGTGGTTAGGTAGGGGCGATGAGCATACAGCTCTGCGTTGAATACAGACAGGCTGAACAGAATAGCCTGAGTGATGTGGTTAGGTAGGGCCGATGAGCATACAGCTCTGCATTGAATACGGGCTGGATAGAATAGCCTGAGTGATGTGGTTAGGTAGGGCCGATGAGCATACAGCTCTGCATTGAATACGGGCTGGATAGAATAGCCTGAGTGATGTGGTTAGGTAGGGGCGATGAGCATACAGCTCTGCATTGAATACGGGCTGGACAGAATAGCCTGAGTGATGTGGTTAGGTAGGGGCGATGAGCATACAGCTCTGCATTGAATACGGGCTGGACAGAATAGCCTAAGTGATGTGGTTAGGTAGGGGCGATGAGCATACAGCTCTGCGTTGAATACAGACAGGCTGAACAGAATAGCCTGAGTGATGTGGTTAGGTAGGGCCGATGAGCATACAGCTCTGCATTGAATACAGGCTGGACAGAATAGCCTGAGTGATCTGGTTAGGTAGGGGCGATGAGCATACAGCTCTGCATTGAATACAGGCTGGAAAGAATAGCCTGAGTGATGTGGTTAGGTAGGGCCGATGAGCATACAGCTCTGCAGCGAATACAGGCTGGACAGAATAGCCTGAGTGATCTGGTTAGGTAGGGGCGATGAGCATACAGCTCTGCATTGAATACAGGCTGGACAGAATAGCCTGAGTGATCTGGTTAGGTAGGGGCGATGAGCATACAGCTCTGCATTGAATACAGGCTGGAAAGAATAGCCTGAGTGATGTGGTTAGGTAGGGCCGATGAGCATACAGCTCTGCAGCGAATACAGGCTGGACAGAATAGCCTGAGTGATCTGGTTAGGTAGGGGCGATGAGCATACAGCTCTGCATTGAATACAGGCTGGAAAGAATAGCCTGAGTGATGTGGTTAGGTAGGGCCGATGAGCATACAGCTCTGCATTGAATACAGGCTGGACAGAATAGCCTGAGTGATCTGGTTAGGTAGGGGCGATCAGCATACAGCTCTGCATTGAATACAGGCTGGAAAGAATAGCCTGAGTGATGTGGTTAGGTAGGGCCGATGAGCATACAGCTCTGCAGCGAATACAGGCTGGACAGAATAGCCTGAGTGATCTGGTTAGGTAGGGGCGATGAGCATACAGCTCTGCATTGAATACAGGCTGGACAGTATAGCATGAGTGATGTGGTTAGGTAGGGGCGATGAGCAAACAGCTCTACTTTGAATACAGGCTGGACAGAATAGCCTGAATGATGTGGTTAGGTAGGGCCGATGAGCATACAGCTCTGCATTGAATACAGGCTGGACAGAATAGCCTGAGTGATCTGGTTAGGTAGGGCCAATGAGCATACAGCTCTGCATTGAATACAGGCTGGACAGAATAGCCTGAGTGATCTGGTTAGGTAGGGCCGATGAGCATACAGCTCTACATTGAATACAGGCTGGACAGAATAGCCTGAGTGATCCTGAGTGATCTGGTTAGGTAGGGCCGATGAGCATACAGCTCTACATTGAATACAGGTTGGACAGAATAGCCTGAGTGATCCTGAGTGATCTGGTTAGGTAGGGCCGATAAGCATACAGCTCTACTCTATCTCATACTGCTCAACGCGGGAGGAGGCTGCAGTATATACTGCTCATGCTAATGGTGCATGACAACCAGACAACGGATCCACACTACATGACCTTGACATCTACTGTACTCCCACAAGAAGAGAGAGGTAAATTAATTTGCGATTATATATCTATGTTTTCTAAATTTATATTTGCCTGCATTGGCTCTATTGGAAAGAATAAGTCATGGGGTTAGGCATATATCACTCACTATATTTGCTGCGTCTCTAGGAACATGTAAGTTATATCGAACCGGTAGAGATTGCTCAGTGGTAGCACACTGACCTTGTATGCATGAGGTTACTGGTTCGATGCCCGCTTAGTTTTATCTTGTCCTAAGAGTTTTCTCTCAACCGATTCTCATAAGGCAAATGCTAACAGCTCGTTTGTATTCCTGCTCATTACTCTTTCTAGTTAGTGACCTGAAGAGAGTGCTCTTCGTAGAAATGTTAAAGTGTTGTATATTTTCATAGATCTTCTTTTTTATGTCTCTCTTCAAAACTAATATTTGAATTGAATGCTGGTTGAATATCAAAAGTTTTACGGGCGCGAGACACGAAGAGTGATGAACTGTCATATATTCATCCAGATTGGGAGCTTAGTAGTGGAGCCCCGGTTAGTGTAATACACTTATGTATTATTTTTAATGTATTTAGACCTATGTCGTTTTATTACAGGAAGAAGACCGTGTTCTACTTTGGGGTGATGAGAAATATCGCTCAAAGTTCGGAGAAAAAGTAAACCCATAACTTGGAAATGGTGATTATATTATTTTCTAACCCTTTGACTCCTGTGATATAGTAAATATATACTAATATTCTGAAACAGAGTGAAAATATAGTCGGCCTATAGTTGCATCAGTTACATAATCAGTCATCATATCATCTACGTATATTTGAAAATATGTGCTATAGTAAGAAATGAATTAGATGAAGAACAGTGAGAAGGAGATTCTGGGTACCTACCGGTAGTTTGTTAGTGAGAGTGTATTTAAAATCTTTCTCAAGTTAACAGTTCACCAATGATTCACCACCCTGACACGGGGAAATGGTTTACATTTTGCAGTTGAAGATATTTAGTAATTTTGCTATATCTTTACCTTATAATAATCTTGAATAACGAAACATCACTGCATGTTTTGAGATATATTATGTAACATATAATAAAACACAACTTATCTGAAAGAGTGTAGATAGTAGTGTGTGAAGTAAATTAATTAATCAATGCTATTGTGTTACAAACGTGTTTGTGTTTGTAGTGTGCGATGGTTCAAACGTAGGTTTTAATTAAAGTCCCCCCTGGAAACCAGTCTTGTTACTGAGTGGGTAGACAGACTCTATAAATATGAATTTATTTATTTATTTTTATTCTTTATATTATAGCAATGTCAAATTTTACTCCTGAGTTAACTCTGCAGTTGACAGTCATGTAGAGTAGTTTTATGAATTAATTTGTGTTTCTCATCATTGTTTTAGAATTGATGGACGATTTTAAGAGAAGCTCTACTCATCCACTACTGAAGAGTCTTGAATAATAATGTGTATGTAAACATGGAAGTTCTGCTGTCAACAAGCAGGAAAGAATCATGTTTTGTATGTTAGAAGGCACACGATTCAGGCACTGCGTTCTAAGGAGTTTCCTGCTCTAGATAATTAATAGTTAATAGCACTTATGTTTTAGTTATTGTACCGGATAAGTATTTTAAACCAATTGCCCAATTACACACTGTGCTAAAACCTTGGTTATTTATATTTATTAGCAAGATGTTTCGGAGTCTCTAACTCCTTCCTCAAGCACTGTCTTTGTCTGACTGGCGCCGGTCAGGCATAGACAGTGCTTGAGGAAGGGGTTGGTGACCTCGTAATACCTCGCTTAGTAAGTGATCTAGGTGTCCAGTGTGTACTTGTATTTACACCGGTACATTTTGAACTTGATTGGTTCATTTTGTTTCGATAACTTCTTTGTAAAAGGAGTGAACTGGTAAATCAAAACTTTTCAATAACTGATACATAAACGTTTCCGTATGAAAGCTTCAAATTGCTAATTCTAAAAGGAGACATTGTGGAGTTTCACTTCAGTTTTGCTTCGTCTAATATTCTTGTACAGCTGTAATAAGCGCGTGTGAGTCTCGCGTTGATATTGCGCGTGTACACAGCACAATGCTATCGCACAGTAGCAGTAGAGTAGTTGTGTATTTGTGTGTGGTAGATACATGGAGTGTTTTGTTTTATAGTGGTGGTGGTGGTAAATAGCATAGTTAAGTGCTGAGTACACGCGCTACATAAATATACGCGATAACTGTAAATACAACGTATTTTGGATTTTGTCGACATCTTAAGTCGATATTTGGATGTGAAACTTGACAAATTAATATCAAAACATACCCTCAGCTAGTTGATCTTGTAGTTTTGGCCCATCTGCAAGATACACTTGCTCAAGGTAAAGAGATTGAAGACTCGTTCACTCCTTATGTAAAAACACAATAATTATTCGTAAACAATGACAACATCCAGACGGGAGGTTTTTCCTACCGTCCTGTATTTATAGTTCCCACGTGACGTCAGAGCGGCCTTGATTAGGATACAATGGATTTAGACATAGCCTAAAACATTGTCACGTTTAATTTGAAAATTTACTTAAGTAATTCCACTTATGTTCACACACACAAAACAAAAATAATAAAATATCTAAGATGGTTTGTAGTCTACCATGTAGATATAAACTACCAATGAATTATCGTAAATATGGCCGCTACGCGCACATTGTGACGTACGTAAAACCTATGAATATGGAGAGGAGTTTCTATGGGTAGCAAGGTGAGAATAATTGGTCAGAACTGTACCTACTGACCCAAAAAACTTAAAGTGTTGTGCTTTTGTCCAGGATTGTACATATAATATAGTGTATTAATAAAATACTAAATGACGAATGAATTGTATATAATTTCTGTTGGTCTATTATTTATTATTAATTTTGTTTGTGATTTTAAATGTGTAGTCCTGTGTTTGACAAACCCCATGTTGTTAGTATATGTCTTTGCTCTCTAAGTGTAACATTATATAACTGCCATGTATGGCTGCAAAATAAATAAACAAAACAATAGGTCTACTTTTGTCTTTCCTTCATCGCTGTAATCCTCTCTGTATCTGCTGTTATACTACATTTACTTGCTTTTTTACAGTAGTATGATCAACAACTTCGATATTTTCTTGTTGGAATGGATTAAGGGCGGAGTGCACAGTCGAGTTATGTGATTTGTTGATGGTTTGTATGGAGTTTGTTCTTCTCATGGAAAATAGCATATAATAAAATAACCCCATGGCAATAAATCCTGTACTTAACTTAACACTTGACTCTGCATACGGCCCTAAGAACGAAGGGTACTTGTACGTCAAAAACCACAGACAAATTTCAGTTTTTAATTATATAGAATAGAATAGAATAGAATGTTTATTGAATAATTCAGATAATGTGTTACATACATTGCTTATTTTTGGCCACAGTAGGAAAACAATCTCCTGAGGTGTGGCCATTTATAGAACAAAAATGATACATATGAATTAGGAACTTATACACTAAGATAAAAATAATAAAAGACAAGAGTAGATGCTAGTAGATACAATATTAATAATTACTTAGTATAAATATGAGAAGTTCATAATGTAAAGACGCTCAAGAACGCATCTCGAATTCGAAAATCTGAATCAACAGCGCACTGTGCTTTGGTAAGCCTTGCAAACCGAATGAAATATAACCTTTAGCGTAGCTATTTCGAAATATTATATCGATAATTAGTAATAAAATAAATTAAAATAAAAAACATACTGATTATAATGAAAGACACAATTTAGAGCATTATTATGTAGGGTTTACTAAACCACAGTGCGCTGTTGATTAAGATTTTCAATTTCGAAGTCCATTCTTAAGATATAATTTAAAAATAAAAACATTCTTCGGTTTTTGACTTAGAGATAAACCGCCGGGATGATCGTCATAAAGAGAAACAAAATACATAGAAGGGACTTGGAGGGTTTAGTGGACATTGGGGGGGGGGGGGGGGGGGGGGAGTGTTAGACGTTTAGTTCGCAAACAGGGCCACCATAAACGAGAAGGAAGATAGAGAGAAGAAAACATTAAACAACTGAACAAAATAATAATTAATTAATAATATTTCGTAGGAATAGCCTACACGTTACAAGGTGCACACCAGCTTTACCTGATGTGCCCCTCTTCAGGTGACCTACTAGGTTATTAGAGTCTTTGGATAGTTGGGAAGGAATTTCCGAGGGCTGCTAGTAGGCAGAATTCACCTTTACGACTGAGGAAAACCTTGGAAAACCTTCTGTCAGGACTGTCGGTGGCCGGAATCGAACCGGCGACCTCCTGAATTAGAGTCTCGCATCTTACCACTGATAATGAGCTAAGGGATTATCAAAGATATGCACGAGAGCCCTCTTTTCGGGTACTGGTCACCACGAGAAGGTATCTACCTACATCGACCGGAATTTTGTTTAATCACTAAGCGATTTCCTGAAAGTCCACGTACGAATGGGAATTGATGATTTCAGAATTGATCTAGAGGGCCGTGATTAGCCCTATCTAAGGGTCCTTGATAGTTATGTTAACAAAAAGCTTGCATCGGCCGGGAATCGAACCCGGGCCGCCCGCGTGGCAGGCGAGCATTCTACCACTGAACCACCGATGGTATGTGAATATGCAACATCAACAATGCATGATCACTACAATCACGCAGATCCTCTAGTCTGCAGTAGAAACACCACGATACTCTGTAATATGTGGGTTACCTTTCACATTGCTGGCCCAGCATCATGAGTAGAGGTCAATAAGTAAGAACAAGAGGGAACTACTTAATACCATTTAAACAAATATATAAAAATATTATAAGTGATATTTTTTCATTGTTTTCCTTGTTATACTTGGCCCAAGACTACCATACACATACTTTCGTCACATGCGAGCAGTGCTTAATTTCAGGGCGGAGGCGTCCGACCACTTCTATACGGAACAATCTTAATTGGAAAGTCAATACGATGTTGTATTAGACTGTAGCCTGTCTGTACTCTGAGTCACTGTACTAAGCTAACAGCAGATCTGGGTTCGAGTCCCAGCGAGGATAGATTGTATAAATGATTGTATTTTTATTGCACACGCGTTTATGTTTTAACCCACAAAAATAAATATAATTAGTGCCATATTGATAGTACATTAAGATGGAGTTACATCGCCTCAAATGCAGTACATTCGCAGTAAAATATTTTAACAAAAACATGAATCGGAATAACACGCCTCAGTCTTTGCAACGAGGCTAATCAAAATGATTGGTGAATTTAAAGAAGGATTATTAATGTCTGCCAGCGGGATATCGAAATCAATAATCAACAATATACAGTAATCCGCGTCACGGCATCTCTTCAATTATAAAATGTCTTCATATGATATTTTATTGGGTGAGATGTTATAAAACGATACAATGACACATAATTGCTCGTGTAATCCGATCCCGCCCACTTTACCTCCCCTCCTTGCTTCAAAGCAAAATAATCACCTTACGTGAGAGAGCGCCACGAACCAGAGCCAAATGTGTGATTTGCAGAGCATTCGTACCATACATCTCACGTCTACATTATTACTTAGATAACGCTCATATTTTGTGTCCGTATTAACAATAATACTGTGAATTTACGTACATAGCTTTTTTGTTCAAATTCGATCTAGTTCGGACACAAACAATTTTTGAACGGGGACTAAAA
This sequence comes from Isoperla grammatica, assembly GCA_945910005.1. NCBI lineage: Eukaryota > Metazoa > Arthropoda > Insecta > Plecoptera > Perlodidae > Isoperla > Isoperla grammatica. Next base: position 19,781,189 of record OX246749.1, on the reverse strand, counting down.
ATTACGAAAAACGAAAACATCTCGGGATGTTTGAAACCTAAAAACAAAAAAATCTATGCAATAATCTAACAAAAACTCTATGTACGTACAACAACAATTTAGTTTTCTAAATGCTTTTTTAAACAGAATTGAAATAAGTGGATGTGTGTGCACGTAGTTTGTATAGTACGAAAGTACTGCACGCCGGACGCTCAGAGTGGTACTCTGGCCGCACACAATCCTGAATGAATTTAAAAAGTACCTCCTTGCAAATCTCTTCTACAACTTGGAAGAGTTTCTTAGCACCGGAACAGCTGTTTCATCCCCCTACTTCATATGACTTCCCATATAAAGTATAAAGTAAACCTTCCAAGCTAGGAGTAGTAGTAGGAGTTCTTAGTAGTAGTAATACTGCTAAGTTACCCTGTTGTATAGCTGCTTTTGTTTTGTACTTAACATTATTTTTTTGATCAACACAATCCTTACAAATCAATCCTCACCCTATGTATTGAGCGAGCGTCTCCATTGACCTTTCTTGGCACTTCGTTTTTTTTTTTTTTTTTTTTTTATGTCTGTCGATAGCGGTCGAACAAAAAGTCCTATCATCTTGAAATTTAAACCGTCGACAAGCCTTCATGTGGATTGAAGGTGTACAGCGTTGAGGCAAAATCGTGTGAAAAAATACAAAGTTACACCATAGTTACTGCAAAATATTTTTCTGCAACAAAATGGCGGCAAAATAAGGTATCCATATTTGTCTAGAGATTTTTCCGGTCACGAATATGTTCATTTTATGGCGATTTGATAAGTATTGGGAAGGTTACACAAAAGTTACTCGAAAATATTTTTCTCAAACGCAGTAACAGCAAAATGTGAGGTGGCTATATTATAGTAAATTTTCGTCTGGTCACGGATATAATAACTTTAACACGATCTCATACGTAAGAGGCCGAAATTACATTTCTATTGCTGTCAATACTGTTAGTAGGCCTAACGGTGGCGGACCGTGTTGAAAAAACTAGACAGAATGACAACGAAAATTCTTAGCAACGCACATTGCACTGCATTCAACAATGTCAGGAAGTATAATAGCTATGGAAATTGGAAAATAGTTTGCAACGCGCATTCTTGAATTGTTGTTAATTGTTGTTTTTATTAGCTGTGAGATCTTTTCACCAGGAAGTACGTAGATATGGACGCGCTCGCTTATCAACGCGTCAAACAGAGCGTTTACCTAGTATTAGCTTTTGATCTTTTCGCCAGGAAGTTCGTAGATATGGACGCGCTCGCTTATCAACGCGTCAAACAGAGCGTTTACCTAGTATTAGCTTTGAGATCTTTTCGCCAGGAAGTTCGTAGATATGGACGCGCTCGCTTATCAACGCGTCAAACAGAGCGTTTACCTAGTATTAGCTTTGAGATCTTTTCGCCAGGAAGTTCGTAGATATGGACGCGCTCGCTTATCAACGCGTCAAACAGAGCGTTTACCTAGTATTAGCTTTGAGATCTTTTCGCCAGGAAGTTCGTAGATATGGACGCGCTCGCTTATCAACGCGTCAAACAGAGCGTTTACCTAGTATTAGCTTTGAGATCTTTTCGCCAGGAAGTTCGTAGATATGGACGCGCTCGCTTATCAACGCGTCAAACAGAGCGTTTACCTAGTATTAGCTTTGAGATCTTTTCGCCAGGAAGTTCGTAGATATGGACGCGCTCGCTTATGGTCGGTTTACACACGGGTCTAAGGTTGAAGCATGCTAAATACATTATAGTGTTCACACACGGGTCACTAGTTCTAAGAGCCAGGTCTAAGGATTTAAGAAGTTGGCCAACTTTCAACTCTTGGACCAGGGATTTAAGATGCTTAGACCCAACCAATCAAAGTCGACGTCACTATCGTCTCGCCAATCGGAGAACGACTGCATCAGTCAAATTATTAAATTATTCAGTGTTTATCAGTGTTTAGCAAAGATCTATGTGAACCGAGATGCATAGTCTTTGGATATTAAAACCTTAAACCTAGACCTTAAAAATCTGTGTAGACGCACCATTATCAACGCGTCAAACAGAGCGTTTTCCTAGTACAAGCTTTGAGATCTTTTCGCCAGAAAGTTCGTAGATATGGACGCGCTCGCTTATCAACGCGTCAAACCAGTGGTGTAGTGGTGCGTATACGGGCGTATACGCCGTATACACGCTGCTCCAGCTAAAAAACTTTCGTATACACACTGGTTTTGGTTATGATACGAGTGATACGCAATGATACGGTCGTAACATGCCTCGAATGACGGACACATTATTCACGATTGTCAGTTTTTCTCCATTGGTAAAATTATGCTCGCTGGCACTGGCATTTAATTGGCACAAGGCCTCAAATCCTGTAAGACCACCCCTGGATCTGGGAGTCCCAATATTCAATTTTAAGTCCCGCGTCCCGCCAATACACCAAGCTGGATACAATTGTCTTGCTTGGTAAAAATATTACGGTGTCAGTTATCAACAGCCAAGTATCAACAGATATACCTATACGGGCCACGGGCGGCGTGTGTGTCGCCAAACCACTTCCCAAGCCCCAAAACGTATTCCTGAACAATTCTCGTCAGTGTTCCAATTATGTTTTGTGATTTTCTGGTTTTGCACTACAAAACTGCATTATTTCGGGATTGCATTCAGTCCGGTATTAGTATCTAAAACGCTCAAAACACACTTTAAAAAGCCTGTTTTTTTTTTAAATCGCCTGCGGCGCCATTGTTGGGGGGCTCTGCCCCCCAAACCCCCCATGTTTATTTGTCTGGAAAGATGTGTCCCTCCAGCTTCCCACTGAAGCGTATACGTACTGGTAAATTTGGCACTACACCACTGCGTCAAACAGAGCGTTTACCTAGTATTAGCTTTGAGATCTTTTCGCCAGAAAGTTCGTAGATATGGACGCGCTCGCTTATCAACGCGTTAAACAGAGCGTTTACCTAGTATTAGCTTTGAGATCTTTTCGCCAGGAAGTTCGTAGATATGGACGCGCTCGCTTATCAACGCGTCAAACAGAGCGTTTACCTAGTATTAGCTTTGAGATCTTTTCGCCAGAAAGTTCGTAGATATGGACGCGCTCGCTTATCAACGCGTCAAACAGAGCGTTTTCCTAGTACAAGCTTTGAGATCTTTTCGCCAGAAAGTTCGTAGATATGGACGCGCTCGCTTATCAACGCGTCAAACAGAGCGTTTTCTAGTAAACACAATCTACAAATATGTTCCAACGTTCCTTCACATACACCGGATTAAAGCTGTATATAGTGGAGTGATTTTAGATTTTAATCCGGACAAAATTAGAAGAAAGCTGATTTTTTCAGGGTCGCTTACAAATATCATTTTGAAGCGAGCAAAGCGAGCGTCTCTATAAGACCTTTATGGCATTTGGTTCTGTTTTTTTTTTTTTTTTTTTTCATGTCTGTCGTAGTGGTCGAACGGAAAATCAGATCAACTTGAAATTTTAACTATTCACAAGCCTTGATGAGGATTGAAGTTGTATAGTTTTGAGGCAAAATCGTTTGAAAAGTTACAAAGTTACACCATAGTTACAGCAAAATATTTTTCTGAAACAAAATGGCGAAAAAATGCGAGATAGACATATTTTTATTAAGATATCTCCGGTCTTGAATATGTTTGTGTTATGGCGACCGAATAAGTATTGGCAAAGTTAGACAAAAGTTACTCGAAAATATTTTTCTGAGACACAGTAACGGCAAAATGTGAGGTGGCTATATTGTAGTAAATCTTCATCCCGTACCAAATATACTAATTTAAACGCAATCTGAACGTATTAGAGGCAGAAATTATATTTCTATTGCTGTCATTAACTGTTAGTAACGGTTGCGGACCAAGTGTTGCAAATAATAGCCACACTCTGCACTGCATCCAACAATGTTGGAAAGTATAAAAGCTATATAAATTAGAAAAATGTTTGCAATGCGCATTCATGATTGTTGTTTTCATTAGCTTTGAAAACTTTTCGCCATAAAGTTCGTAGATATGGACGCGCTCGCTTATCAGCGCGTCATACAGAGCGTTTTCCTAGTGTATTACATAGTTCGGGTCCGCCAAAATCTGCCTTTTGCGTAAGCCGCCATCTTGGAAAATGTCGGCCATTACAGTTTTACATTAAATCACTTGTTTTGAGTGTTCAATATTACATACAACTCCGTGAGTGGTGTCAAATGATAAGTTAGTATTAAGAAAAATTATAATAAAAACTGAAATTTCAGTTATTAAGCACGCGAAGCGAGCGTCGCCATTACACCATTATGACACCGTTCTTTTTTTAATTAGCGTTCGAACGGAAAGTCCGATCAACTTGAAATTTGGACCATCTACAAGTCTCGATGTGGATTGAAGGTGTAAAGTTTTGAGGCAAAATCGTTCGAAAAGTTACAAAGTTACACCATAGTTACTGCAAAATATTTTTCTGAAACAAAATAGTGGCTAAATGTGAGATAGCCATATTTTTCAAAACATTTTTCCGGTCACGAATATATTCATTTTATACCGATCTGATAATTGGCAAAGTTACACAAAAGTTACTCGAAAATATTTTTCTCAAACACAGTAACGGCAAAATGTGAGGTCTTTGTCTTATAACGAATAATATACTAACCTAGAAGCGATCTGAAACGTATAAGAGGCAGACGGTGGCGGACCGCGGCGAAAACACTAGACAAAATGACACCGATAAATCTTGGCAACGCACATTGCACTGCATCCAACAATAAAAATAATAGCTATGGACATTAGAAAAAAGTTTGCTATGCGCATTCATGTATTGTTGTTAATTGTTGTTTTTATTACCTTTGAAAACTTTTCGCAAGAAAGTGCGAAGATATGAACGCGCTCGCTTATGTACGCGTCAAACAGAGCGTTTTCCTAGTTTATCATATTACAATAGGAGGAAGCAGTTAGGTGATCGACCACATAATTGTATTTGGATGATTTGCGATAAACATAATAACATATCTACAATTTGTTTCATACAAAAAATAACGGTCAAGCATTATTTACATGACTTTAAAAATGTCGGAGATACGAGCTATTGCATTGGCCGCCATCGCCACAGACAGAGCAAACCCCATTACCTTAGCCCAATCCGTCAGTAAAAACACATTAGGAGAAAGTTAGTTTTTACATGATGACTAAAGAATGTAAGCGTACTTTACTTATGTGCTCTAGTCGCCATTTTGAAAAATGGCGACGGTTAGAGTTTTGTCTTCAAACATGCTTTGCGACGGCTACATATAACACAAAATAACATGAGAAATCTTGATTGAAAAATAAGATTGGGAACTTCTACACACAAAAGAAAAGTTGTAATTAGATGAGCGTAGCAAATGTACTAATTAACTGAAATGGTTTATTCTCTTCATGCACGAATTTTGCTCGTCGCGCACCGGTCAAGCGGTACGACGGATTAGACTGCAACACTCTTTATTACCACTCAACTTGAACAGAAAAATCCGTCAAGATGCCAACCTACAAAGAAATGTATTACCGAAACAATTTAAGTTTTAATTTTTGTTAATTGAAAGTTACGGACGGATATGAATCATGTTTTGGGTCCGGGGTAGAAAATGCCCATGGTAAGTCTGCAGAAGGAGACACTGTTCGCCCTCTCCCCCCTCCCTAGCTGGTCTCCCCTTATGACGACCCCCGCGATGTATAATGGATCTGATTCGGAAGACGCAATATGACCTAAGCTGTCGAGTACGTCGTTAAAAATGCCAAACAATCAAATAATGTTACGTATTAATTTATGTCCACGTCTTAGGTATTGCCACTTGGCGAAAGTCTTGACGTTGTAACCGTTACCGTCAATTTGTAAGACCATTATTAGTTAATATTTACTGCAAAAAATGTCCCAAACCCTGCTGAACTTAATGACATAACTACGCACAGAGTGAATGTTCTGTCTGACATGTAAGAATCCAACTGAACATGGCCCCAACACAGTGGCTACTGTATTTTCCATATCAACTAGCACAGCGGCAAATTTTGGGTTCAATCGCTGCTGGTTTATTGCTCTCTTTGTACGAGGTTGTAAACTTCAATCAAGTTGTAAGTTTCTCCGACCAGCACGAAGGGTAGATGCGTAGCTTCCAAAATCATGTGACCTCCGATTATTTTGTCTTCGAAATAAATAACCTAAAATATAAGTTAACATCACGTACCGAATTTGAGGATCGCTAAAGTTAATAATTAAAACTAAATAATTGTGTTTAATTGTAAATACAGTGGGGGTAGTACGGTATTTTTTGCGCTGTCGTTGGAGGCCAATATGGCAACATCTTCTTATGAGGTTTGATTTTACAACTGTGTAAGTTGAAATGGAAAATACAGTAGCAGTATTCTGTTGAATGAATAGAATCGCTCGCCATCCAATGATCTACTTTTAGCTACATAAACAGCCAGTTAACATTTTCTCCTAAATCGTTTATTGTTGTGGCTTAGGTTCAGGGTTGTTACCTAAGGTTGTTATTCATTGTGAGGGATGTTTGTAGGTTATGATCGTGTTTATGATAATTACCATATTTCTTTCTGTAACCGTAAGAAGGTAATTGATAATTGCATCTCCGTTGCATAATACCCAAATGATGGCACATGTACGTGGTGCTGGCTACCTGGACTATACTAATTTTTCACATTTGTATTTGAAAAAATGTTTCATATCGCCATCAAACTTTCTCCAGTAATCACTTAGGGTCTATCAGCGGTTTATTGAATCAGGATATTTGACCATTTGCCACAGTGACAAGTTTTGGCGTGGTGTGTTGTTCGACATGACTATTAAACAAGTTTAATCGGGCATCACACGTCCTTTATACTGTATCAGAGTTACTATTGCAAATTACTTTTTTCAAAACTTTCCTCAAAAACATAATCTCACTTTCGGAGCATTATTTGGAGTTTTATAGATTTTCATTTTAAGTTTCCTTAATAATTACACATATTGTATTGTGTGATTAGCTATTGTTTTATGATCTGAGGAATGAGTTAACATAACAAAAACCAATTAAGTTGTCTACAGAGTTGTTTGATTATTTGGGCTTAACGTCTCATATTTCTGCAACGAGGCTAATCGAGACAATCAGTGGGTGATATATGAAGATGAAATATGGGGCTGTTTGGAGGAAAGGGGCAAGTAGGAGGGCGCGTGAGGAAAGGGGAAAGGGGAGAAAAGATGATTGGGGTGTGAACTGCACTTCGTCTGACTCCTGATTGATTGATATTTGGGCTTAACGTCTCATATTTCTGCAACGAGGCTAATCGAGACAATCAGTGGGTGATATATGAAGATGAAATATGGGGCTGTTTGGAGGAAAGGGGCAAGTAGGAGGGCGCGTGAGGAAAGAGGAAAGGCCAGGAAAGATGATTGGGGTGTGAACTGCACTTCGTCTGACTCCTGATTGATTGATATTTGGGCTTAACGTCTCATATTTTTGCAACGAGGCTAGTCGAGACAATCAGTGGGTGATAGATGAAGATGAAAAAGGGGTCTGTTTGGAGGAAAGGGGCAAGTAGGAGGGCGGTGAGGATAGGGGAAGGGGGAGGAAAGGGGATTGGGGTGTGGACTGCATTTCGTCAGACTTCTCCTCCTCGACCAGTCCGGCTAGGGTGGCCCTACCAGAAGCGCACGCTTCCGCCGGCATAGCTCGTGGGATCAACAAAGTACGCAAACCTGCCCACCACGATAAGGTAGCAGTCCCTGGGCAGGACTACAGATTTGGCAAAATTTAGAATGAGTTTCTAAAAAAGTTGGCCAACACCCCAGCCCTATCTTTCAATGCTATTTGGAAATAAGTTGGCCAACTAAGATCAGCCGTGTGCAACTCTAAGCTGTCACCAACCTCCTAATAGTTGGCCCGCGCATGCGTAGGTTGACCAACAACCAAGATGGCTACTATAGTTGACCAACTAAGATCAGCCGTGTGCAACTCTAAGCTGTCACCAACCTCCTAATAGTTGGCCCGCGCATGCGTAGGTTGACCAACAACCAAGATGGCTACTATAGTTGGCCAACTAAGATCAGCCGTGTGCAACTCTAAGCTGTCACCAACCTCCTAATAGTTGGCCCGCGCATGCGTAGGTTGACCAACAACCAAGATGCTACTATAGTTGACCAACTAAGATCAGCCGTGTGCAACTCTAAGCTGTCACCAACCTCCTAATAGTTGGCCCGCGCATGCGTAGGTTGACCAACAACCAAGATGCTACTATAGTTGACCAACTAAGATCAGCCGTGTGCAACTCTAAGCTGTCACCAACCTCCTAATAGTTGGCCCGCGCATGCGTAGGTTGACCAACAACCAAGATGGCTACTATAGTTGGCCAACTAAGATCAGCCGTGTGCAACTCTAAGCTGTCACCAACCTCCTAATAGTTGGCCCGCGCATGCGTAGGTTGACCAACAACCAAGATGGCTACTATAGTTGGCCAACTAAAATCAGCCGTTTGCAACTCTAAGCTGTCACCAACCTCCTAATAGTTGGCCCGCGCATGCGTAGGTTGACCAACAACCAAGATGGCTACCATAGTTGGCCAACTAAGATCAGCCGTGTGCAACTCTAAGCTGTCACCAACCTCCTAATAGTTGGCCCGCGCATGAGTTGGTTGACCAACAACCAAGATGGCTACCATAGTTGGCCAACTAAGATCAGTTGTGTGCATCCTCCTTTATGTAACAAATGTTTAAATGTAAAAAATGGATAAACAGATTATTTAATAATAATAATTATAACTATTGAATCGTGTATTTCAGGAGGAGCGCATATCCACCGAGCATAGTTTCGAGATAAATGCAAAACTTGCACCCTTTCTGCGTTAGTTACACTGGAACATTCTCGCAATTTTAGTACTCTATGTTTATATATAAAAATTTTACTACATTTTTTTAACTGTAAATTGCGCATCTCTGAAGTAAAAAAAGTCACTAAGGCCTAAGGTGGCCTAAGTAGTCAGTGTTAGTGAAAACAAATGTTTACACAACAAAGTTTTTTTTTACGTATATGAACATTCTTATATTGATGATGATGATGATGATGATGATGATGATGATGATGATGATGATGATGATAATGATAATGATAATGATGATGATGATGATAATGATAATGATGATGATGATGATGATGATAATGATGATAATGATGATAATGATGATAATGATGATAATGATGATAATGATGATAATGATGATAATGATGATAATGATGATAATGATGATAATGATGATAATGATGATAATGATGATAATGATGATAATGATGATAATGATGATAATGATGATGATGATGATGATGATGATGATGATGATGATGATGATGATGATGATGATGATGATGATGATGATGATGATGATGATGATGATGATGATGATGATGATGATGATGATGATGATGATGATGATGATGATGATGATGATGATGATGATGATAGTGTTTTCAGTATAACGGCGCTGGAGCAACAAGGCCGTTTACGACACTTATATAATTATCTCTTACATTGAACAATGACGATAGCTTTGAGAACTTTTCTACAGCAAGTTCGTGGACATGGACGCGCTCGCAAAGCGTTTTCCTAGTTTTAATAATAATATTAAATAAATGAAAGTTAACAAATCAGTATTAATAGTTGTAACACACATATTTCAGTTTGTCGTCAGTACCGAGTCAGAGCGCCAAATAGATCTGACAAATCACTCATATTATTTAGAATTCGATTTTATTTGATCATAGATATAAATGTTGTTACCAATATATATAACTGAATGGAGGTCCGAGGACCTATGCTCGTTCCTCGATGCCCGCCATATTGTATGATTGCATGTTTGTTTACATTTTAACATGTGTGTTTTTCAATGTGTTATACATCGCCTGGCGTATGTCATTGATATTGATGGCTATTAAAAGAAAGTACGCGAGTATCTGTATACCCATTGGACATAAAGTAGTCATTTCAGCATTGAAAATAATAATTTCTAAATATACAATATGGCGACGTTCCGAGAATAATCCATTGTTGAAATCTCAAAAGAGAATCAGTTTTTGTACGTCCAGATAGCAGTGAGTTACGTATCTTGGTAACAATATTTATTTCTACGATAGGTAAAGTCCCCAAACGCCGCACGTATTATCTTATAGTTAGTTCATCATATGCTGGTGAAATCCGGCCCATAGGCATTAATGAATAGCGACCTCGATGCCGATGCGAATATGTCACGCTGAGATCTTTCAATGTATTCTACAACATTAATATGAATACTACATTCTAACAACAAGGCGTTTTACTCACCTGTTTTCTATTGAAAACTGTGTGGCCGGTGTAAATGTGGACGAAGACCAGCCTATTTCAGATGCTCACGTCAACGTTGCGAACTGCATAATAGGCATTGTTCACACGACTCAGTATGATAAGCTTCTGGTGATAAATTTTACTGCCTTGTATACCACCTACACCGAACGTACAATGACGTCAAATCTTTAGATAAGAATTTGAAACGGTAATTTTTTCATTAATTTTTAACTAACAGACCCACATTTCATCTTAGTATAGTAAATTAAAAACTTTATAAAGCGTTTTCAGAAACAAATTATAATTGATGCAGTGTCTAACGACGCAAACAACGGCAGGAGTTCTATCTATGATGTGGAGTAAGCGTGAGCAGATAGATTAGATTGATCTGATTATCATAGATATTGGTTGTGACAAGACTCAGTATTTGTAAACTTGAATTAAGCGATCGTCACTATTAGACTTTCATGCCACTCACTCTGCTAGTGTTTCTGGTTGTTGTTTTTATGTCTTTCGATAACGGTCGAACGGAAAGTCCGATCAACCATGAAATTTGGAACATCCACAAGCCTTGATGTGGATTGAAGGTGTGAACTTTTGTGGCAAAATCGTTCGAAAAGTTATAAAAAGTTACACCATAGTTACTGAAAACAATTTCTGAAGAAAATGGCGGAAAAATGTGAGATAGCTATATTTTTATAAAGATTTTTCCGAACACGAATGTGTTCATTTTATGGTGATCTGATAAGTATTGCCAGAGTTACGCAAAAGTTACTCGTACATTTTGTCTGAAACACAGTTATACAAAATGTGAGGTAGCCATATTATAGTAAATTTTGGCACGGTCACGAATATCTTAATTTAAACGCGATCTGCTACGTATTAGAGGTAGAAATAACATTTCTATTGCTGTCAACAAGTATTAGTAACGGTGGCGAACCGCGTAGAAAATACTTAACGAAATGACAACGGATAATCTTAGCAACGCACATTGCACAGCATTCAACAATGTCGGGAAGTATATACAATATAGTAGTAGTATATAAATATATAAATAGTATATAAATATACAATATATTATATGCATGCAGGCCTATAACATTTTTGTATACATGTAGGCGTATTACATCATTATATGCACGAAGGCCTATTACATTATTATATACATGTAGCCCTATTACAATATTATTTAGATATATGTATTTTGATTTATTATATACGTGTAGGCCTATTACATTATTATATACATGTAGCCCTATTACATTATTATTTATATATATGTATTTTGCTTTATTATATCCATGTAGGACTATAACATTATTATATACATGTAGCCCTATTACATTATTATTTACATATATGTATTTTGCTTTATTATATACGTGTAAGCCTATTACATTATTTAATACATGTAGCCCTTTAACATTATTATTTACATATATGTATTTTGCTTAATTATATCCATGTAGGCCTATAACATTATTAAAAACCTGTAGGCCTATTTCATTTTTATATACATTTAGATCTATTACATTATTAAATACGTTTTGGCCTATTACATTATTATATCCATGTAGGCTTTTACATTATTTAATTCGTGTAGGCCTATTACATTATTATATTCGTGTAGGCCTATTACATTATTATATCCATGTAAGCCTATTACATTATTATATTCGTGTAGGCCTATTACATTTTTATATCCATAAAGGCCTATTACATCATTATATCCATATAGGCCTATATCATTATTATATACGTTTAGGCCAATTACTTTATTATATCCATGCAGGCCTATTACATTATTATATCCATGTAGGCCTATTACATTTTTATATCCATGTAGGCCTATTACGTTTTTATATCCATATAGGCCTATTACATAATTATTTTCGTGGAGGCCTATTACATTATTATATCCATGAAGGCCTATTACATTATTATAAACATGTAGGCCTATAACATTATTGTATACGCGTAGGCCTATTACATTATTATATACGCGTAGGCCTATTACATTATTATATACGCGTAGGCCTTTTTCATTATTATATGCGCGTAGGCCTATAACATTATTATAAACATGTAGGCCTTTTACATAATTATATTCATGTAGGCCTATAACATTATTAAATACATGTAGGCCCATTTCATTACAACACTTGTAAAATATTACATTATTACATATGTAATATATGTGTAAGCTTACCGGTATTAGTTGTTTTATATTAAACAATTAACATGAAGGATTATAACATTGTTATATACATGTACGCCTTTTACATTATTATTCATGTAGGCCTTTTACATTATTATATTCCTGCAGGCATATTACATTATTATATACGCGTAGGCCTATTATATTATTGTTCACAAAGGCCTATTACATTTTTATATTCAAGAAGGCAAATTACATTATAACATACCCATATGCCCATTACATTATTATTCATGTGAGCCTATTACATTATTAAATACATTAAGGCCTAGTACATTATTATATTCATGTAGGCCTATAACATTATTATTCATGTAAGCTTATTACATTATTAAATACATGTAGGCCTATAACATTAGAATATACGCTATGAGGCCCATTACATTATTATATTCATGTACGGCTTTAACATTATTATAAAAAGCGTAGGCCCATTACATTATTAAATTCATGTAGGCATATTACATTATTAAATACATTTAGGCCTATTACATTATTATATTCATGTAGGCCTCTAACATTATTATATACAAGAACGCCCATTACATTATTATTCATGTAAGCCTGTTACATTATTAAATACATTTAGGCCTATAACATTATAAAATACATTTAGGCCTATAACATTATTATATTCATGTAGACCTATTACATTATTATATACAAGGACGCCCATTACATTATTACACACATAGGCCTATTACATTATTATATACGCGTAGGCCTATTACATTATTATATTCATGAAGGCATATTACATCATTATATACGCGTAGGCCCATTACATTATTATTCATGTAAGCTAATTACATTATTAAATACATGTAGGCCTATTACATTCAAATATACGCTATAAGGCCCATAACATTATTATATTCATGTACGCCTTTAGCATTATTATAAAAAGCGTAGGCCCATTACATTATTAAATTCATGTAGGCCTATAACATTATTATGTACGCGTAGGACTATTACATTATTATATACATGTAGGTCCATTACATGATTATATATGCGTAGGCCAATCACATTATTATATACATGTAAGCATATTACATTATTATATATGCGTAGGAATATATTACAATATTATATACATGTAGGCCTATTACATTATTATATATGCGTAGGCCTATTACATTATTAAATACATGTAGGCCTATAACATTATTATATACATGTAGGCCTATTAAAATATTATAAACATGTATGCCTATTACATTATTATGTACGCGTAGGCCTTTAACATTATTATGTACATGTAGGCCAATATCATTATTATCTACGCGGAGGCCTATCACATCATTATATACATGTAGGCCTATAACATTATTATATACGCAAAGACCTATAACATTATTATATTCATGAAGGCAAATTACATTATTATATACATGTAGGCCTATTACATTATTATATTCGTGTAAGCATATTACATTATTATATACATGTAGGCCTATAACATTATTACATATATACGACTTTTACATTATTATTAGAGATCCTTGTAAATGGTTTTGTATTTTTTAGCATATTTCGTTTTAATAAATCCAAATTTCGCTGTTGAGCAGTAATTTCAGCTTTTTGGTGGTGTTTCAATTTTAATTTATCAAATGTAATTCGTATCTAGTATTCTTACGTATGTGGCATGCCTTCATTGTCGTGAAAGAAGAGAAGAAAAAAATAAAGCTTTCGCTAGAAATGCGGAATGCAGTCGACGCACAAGCTACGAGAAAAATCTGTTAAGAGCCATTTTGGCAGGGGTTGATGGGTCACTGCAGTCACTGCAGAAATTGTTAAAAATTACGTTTTTGACAGAAATTCAAAAATTTTGCGTCAATTCAACAGCTTCAGTCTTTTTTTTTTTTTAAACAGAAAACTTATACTATTTCGCGTAAACACGGGATTTCGTTTTATTTCGCGATTCAAAAAGGCTATTTTTGGACTCACAACAGACTGTCATGCCAACATATTCCAATTACTGCACGTTTCAAGTGATTTCGCGCTATCGCGCATTGCGAAATACAAGGATCTCTAATTATAATATATGTAATATATGGGTCCGCCATGTTCGGTCCGTGAGTGGTGTCTCCATCCCCAGCCACCCTCTTGCTTCATGGTTCCTGGCGCCTGCCTGTCGCGCGTCATCCACCCCTCAGTCAAGAACCTTCCAAGCTTCCGTTCCATGTTGTCATGTTGTAGCTCTCTCTTTTAGTACATATCAATATATATGTAAGCTTACTTGTATTTGTTGTTTTATACTAGGAAAACGCTCCGCGTTGCCAGATGAGCGATTTTTTTTTAAGTATCAAATCAAATAAATCAATTGCATATCATATTACTCCATCCATCCATCCATCCAATGGATGGAGATAATTAATGGAGAGATTCACTCCGCTTCGCTACGCTCATCTAACTAGGAAAACGCTCCGCGTTGACAGATGAGCGATTTTTTCAATGTATCAAATCAAATAAATCATTTGCATATCATATTACTCTATTTAAAAAAAAATACCTATATAATAAACATATGATTTTTTTACAAGATGGCGGATCAAGTTAGAACCTTATAACTTAAGTATATTATTTCTTGATATGTTGCCAATAAATGCACGAAATTTAATTGAAATCCGTTAAGAAGTTTTCTTTAAAGAAATTAAAACCTTCAAGTTGATGGATTTCCGCATAATTTCATTCGACCGTGGTCTACTCAATAGGCTCTTATTCATAAACTATTAAACCTATGGAAAGTTGGAAGTGTATGGAAAGTTCCATAATGTAGATACAGACTATATCTAAAATTTAATATTGTTTTATTATACAATTACTCGCATTTAAACTATAATAAAAGCTTTTTAAATTGTCGACCAAGTTTGTTGTTATTTTCTGCATGTTTGCCGTGAAAGTCATAAAACATAACACGTCATTGTAGCCATACTATGATGGCTATCAAAATTCCAAATACATAGTGAGAAAGGTCTGACTCCCTGTGCCTTTTCGGCAGCATATTATGTGCATCTTACTTCAATGGTCCGCAAATGCGAATCATATCGGTGGAACACTAAAAATGAAGAAAATGTCTGCCGTAAATAAACAATATTTGTTTATAACATGGCGGTTTAAGCAACAATTTTGAAACTAATGTCGAGTGTTGGTAGTATTGATGTGAACCTACATATGAAAAATCATTAATATCCGTGTGTAAGTTTTAATTTTATTAAATAAATAACAAAACATGTGTTTCAGTTGTTAATTTTTTGTAGGTTGGCATCTTACGTCATTGTAGCCATTCTATGACAGCTATCGAAATTCCAAATAATACGTATTGTTAAGTATAAGTAATAAGTATAAGTATTGTTAGCATAAGTATTGTTACGTACGCTATGTTTGGTGTATACTATGTGCATCTAACTGCAATAGTCCGCAAATGCAAATCATATCGGCGGAACACTGTAAAAATGAAGAAATTATTGTTGTAAATAAACAATATTTTTTTATAACATGGCGGATAAACGTACAATTTTGAAATTATAATCATATGTTGGTACTGTTTATATGAACCTACATGTGAAACATTATTTAAATCCGTTTGTAAGTTTTTATTTAATTAAATAAATAAACAAATTTTATTTTTCAGTTATTAATTTTTTGTAGGTTGGTATCTTGACGAATGTTGCTGGTTATGTTACCAGCATCGAGTTTAGTGGTCACAAACGTTGACCGAAAATTTCAGCCAAATACGTCAAGCCGTTTGACCTGTGCGCGACGAACCAAATATAGCGCACATACAGACATACATACAGACACACAGACAAAGCGCCGATCGAGTTGTATGGAAAGATTCACTCCGCTTCGCTACGCTCATCTAACTAGGAAAACGCTCCGCGTTGACAGATGAGCCATTTTTTTTCGATGTATCAAATCAAATAAATCATTTGCATTTCATATTGCTCTTTAAAAAAAAAAAAACCTTTATAATAAACATATGATTTTTTTACAAGATGGCGGATCAAGCAACAACCTTATAACTTGAGGAAATTATTTCTTGATATGTTGCTAACAAATGCACGAAATATTATTTAAATCCGTCAAGAAGTTTTCTTTAAAGAAATTAAAACCTTCAAGTTGATGGATTTCCGCATGATTTCATTCGACCGCGGTCTTCTCAATAGGCTCTTATTCATAAACTATTAAACCTATCAGTGTATGGAAAGTTCCATAATGTAGATACAGACTATATCTAAAATGTTATATTAATTAATCATACAATTACCCGCTTTTAAATCATAATAAAAGCTATGTAATTTGTCGACCAAGTTCGTTGTTAACATTTGCATGTTTGCCGTGAAGGTCATTAAATATAACACGTCATTGTAGCCATTCTATGATAGCTATCAAAAATCCAAATACATAGTGAGAAAGGTCTGACTGCGTAAGCCATTTCGGCAGCATACTATGTGCATCTAACTTCAATGGTCCGCAAATGCGAATCATATCGGCGGAACACTGTAAAAACGAAGAAAATTACAGCCGTAAATAAACAATATTTGTTTGTAACATGGCGGTTAAAGCTACAATTTTGAAACTCTTGTTGAGTATTGGTACTATTGATTTGGACTTATATATAAAAAATTATTTATATCGGTGTGTAAGTTTAAATTTAATTAAATAAATAACAAAACATGTGTTTCAATTGTTCATTTTTTGTGGGTTGGCATCATACGTCATTGTAGCCATTCTATGACAGCTATCGAAATTCCAAATAATACTGCATAGGTATTGTTACGTACGCTATGTTTTGTGTATACTATGTGCATCTAACTGCAATAGTCCGCAAATGCAAATCATATCGGTGGAACACTGTAAAAAAAAGAAATTATTGTAGTAAATAAACAATATTTTTTTATAACATGGCGGATAAACTTACAATTTTGAAACGTTTGTCAAGTGTTGGTACCGTTGACGTTAATCTACAGGTGAAACATCATTAAAATCCGTTTGTAAGTTTTCATTTAATTAAATAAATAAACAATTTTTGTTTTTCAGTAATTACTTTTTTGTAGGTTGGCATCTTGACGAATTTTGCTGGTTATGTTAACAGCATCGAGTTTAGTAGTCACAAATGTTGACCGAAAATTTCAGCATAATACGTTAAGCCGTTTGACCTGTGCGCGACGAACAAAATTTAGCGCACATACAGACATACAGACATACATACATACACACAGACAAAGCGCCGATCGAGTTGTATGGAGAGATTCACTCCGCTTCGCTACGCTCATCTAACTAGGAAAACGCTCCGCGTTGACAGATGAGCGATTTTTTCAATGTATCAAATGAAATAAATCATTTGCATATCATATAACCATTGAGTTTGTTAGTAACAAACGCAATGATATTACTCTTTAAAAAAAAAATACCATTATTAGATGAGCGTAGCGAAGCGGAGTGAATCTCTCCATACAACTCGATCGGCGCTTTGTCTGTGTGTCTGTATGTATGTATGTATGTCTGTATGTGCGCTAAATTTTGTTCGTCGCGCACAGGTCAAACGGCTTGACGTATTCGGTTGAAATTTTCGGGCAACGTTTGTGACCATTAAACTCGATGCTGTTAACATAACCAGCAAAATTCGTCAAAATGCCAACCTACAAAAAATAAATTACTGAAAAATAAAATTTGTTTATTTATTTAATTAAATGAAAACTTACAAACGGATTTTAATGATGTTTCACTAATAGATTATCATCAACAGTACCAACACTTGACAATAGTTTCAATATTGTAAATTCATCCGCCATGTTATAAAAAAATATTGTTTTTTTACGGTAATAATTTTTTCATTTTTACAGTGTTCCACCGATATCATTCGCATTTGCGGATCTTTGCAGTTAAATGCACATAATAAACACAAAAATAGCGATTGCAATCATACCTTTCTCATTATTATTTGGAATCTCGATAGCTGTCATAAAAAGGCTACAATGACGTAAGATGCCAACCTACAAAAAATGAATTAATGAAAAACAATTTTTTTTATTAATTTAATCTAATTAAAACTTACACACATATATTAATGATATTTTTTATGTAGGTCCACATCAATAGTACCAACACTTGACAATAGTTTCAAAATTGTAGCTTCAACCGCCATGTTATAAACAAATATTGTTTATTTACGGCAGACATTTTCTTCATTTTTACAGTGTTCCACCGATATGATTCGCATTTGCGGACCATTGAAGTTAGATGCACATAGTATGCTGCCGAAATGGCTTAGGCAGATAGACCTTTCTCATTATGTATTTGGAATTTTGATAGCTATCATAGAATGGCTACAATGACGTGTTATATTTAATGACCATCACGGCAAACATGCAAATGTTAACAACGAACTTGGTCGACAAATTAAAATGCTTGTGCTATGATTTAAAAGCGGGTTATTGTATGATTAATTAATATTACATTTTAGATATAGTCTGTATCTACATTATGGAACTTTCCATACACTGATAGGTTAAATAGTTTATTAATTAGAGCCTATTGAGTAGACCACAGTCGAATGAAATTATGCGGAAATCCATCAACTTGAAGATTTTAATTTCTTTAAAGAAAACTTCTTAACGGATTTAAATAATATTTCGTGAATTTATTAGCAACATATCAAAAAATAATATACTTAAGTTATAAGGTTGTAGCTTAATCCGCCATCTTGTAAAAAAATCATATGTTTATTATAAAGGTATATTTTTTTTTAAAAGAGTAATATGATATGCAAATGATTTATTTGATTTGATACATTGAAATTAATCGCTCATCTGTCAACGCGGAGCGTTTTCCTAGTAATAAACATATGATTTTTTTACAAGATGGCGGATCAAGTTACAACCTTATTACTTTAGTATATTATTTCTTGATATGTTGCTAATAAATGCACGAAATATTATTTAAATCCGTTAACAAGTTTTCTTTTAAGAAATTAAAACCTTCAAGTTGATGGATTTCCGCATAATTTCATTCGACCGTGGTCTACTCAATAGGCTCTTATTCATAAACTATTAAACCTATCACTGTGTGGAAAGTTTCATAATATAGATACAGACTATATCTAAAATTTAATATTAATAAATCATACAATAACTCGCCATAAATCATAATAAAAGCTTTTTAATTTGTCGACCAAGTTCGTTGTTAACATTTGCATGTTTGCCGTGAAGGTCATTAAATATAACACGTCATTGTCGCCATTCTATGATAGCTATCAAAATTCCAAATACATAGTGAGAAAGGTCTGACTGTGTAAGCCATTTCGGCAGCATACTATGTGCATCTTACTTCAATGGTCCGCAAATGCGAATGATATTGGTGGAACACTGTAAAAACGAAGAAAATTACTTCCGTAAATAAACAATATTTGTTTATCACATGGCGGTTAAAGCTTCAATTTTGAAACTGTTGTCGTGTGTTGGTACTATTAATGTGAACTCACATATCAAAAATTAAATGTATCGGTGTGTAAGTTTTAATTTAATTAAGTAAATAACAAAACATGTGTTTCAGTTGTTAATTTTTTGTAGGTTGGCATCTTACACCATTGTAGCCATTCTATGACAGCTATCGAAATTCCAAATATTAATGCATAGGTATTGTTACGTACGCTATGTTTGGTGTATACTATGTGCATCTAAATGCAATAGTCCGAAAATGCGAGTCATATCGGTGGAACACTGTAAAAATGAAGAAATTATTGTAGTAAACAAACAATATTTTTTTATAACATGGCGGATAAACTTACAATTTTGAAACTTTTGTCAAGTGTTGGTACTGTTGATGTGAATCTACAAGTGAAACATTATTTAAATCCGTTAGTAAGTTTTCATTTAATTAAATAAATAAACAAATTTTACTTTTCAGTAATTAATTTTTTGTAGGTTGGCATCTTATTGAAGTTTGCTGGTTATGTTAACAGCATCGAGTTTAGTGGTCATGAACGTTGCCCGAAAATTTCAGCTAAATACGTCAAGCCGTTTGACCTGTGCGCGACGAACAAAATTTAGCGCACATACATACATACGTACACACAGACAAAGCGCCGATCGAGTTGTATGGAAAGATTCACTCCGCTTCGCTACGCTCATCTAATTATTATTCATGAAGGCATATTACATTATTACAAACCTATAGGCCTATTACATTATTATTCATGTAGGCCTATTACATTATTGTATTCATGAAGGCAAATCACATAATTATATACCCGTAGGCCCATTATATTATTATTCATGTAGACCTTTTACATTATTGTATACATGTAGGCCTTTAACATTATTAAATACGCGTAGGCCAATTACATTATTATAAACGTGTAGACGTATTTCATTATTAAATACGCGTAGGCCTACAATATTATTATATAGGCGTAGGCCTATTACATTATTATAAACATGTTGGCCTATTACATTATTGTATACGCGTAGGCCAATTACATTATTATAGACATGAAGGCCTATTACATTATTGTATACGCGTGGGCCTATAACATTATTATATACGCGTAGGCCTGTAACATTATTATATATGCGTAGGCCTATTACTATAAACATGTAGGCCTATAACATTATTATATTCATGTAGGCCTATAACATTATTAAATACATGTAGGCCCATTTCATTACAACACATGTAAGCTTATTACATTATTATATATGTAATATATGTGTCCGCCATGTTCGGTCCGTGAGTGGTGTCTCCATCCCCAGCCACCCTCTTGCTTCATGGTTCCTGGCGCCTGCCTGTCGCGCGTCATCCACCTCTCAGTATAGACCCTTCCAAGCTTCCATTCCATGTTGTCATGTTGTACGTTTATCGTTTAGTACATATCAATATATATGTAAGCTTACTTGTATTAGTTGTTTTATATTATACAATCAACATAGTAGGATTAAAACATTATTATATACGCGTAGGCCTATTACATTATTATATACACGTAGGCCTATTCCATTATTATATACGTGACGGCCTATCACATTATTATACCAAAGAAGGCATATTACATTATTATGTACGCGTAGGCCTATTACATAATAATAACACGTAGGCCTATTACATTATTATATACGTGACGGCCTATCACATTATTATATCAATAAAAGCCTATTACATTATTATATACGCGTAGGCCTATTACATTATTATATACGCGTAGGCCTTTTACATTATTATATACGTGACGGCTTATCACATTATTATATCAAAGAAGGCCTATTACATTATTATAAACGCGTTGGCCTTTTACATTATTATATACACGTTGGCCTATTACATTATTATATACGTGACGGCCTATCATATTATTATATCAATGAAAACCTATTACATTATTATGTACGTGTAGGCCTTTTACATTATTATATACGTGACGGCTTATCACATTATTATATCAAAGAAGGCCTATTACATTATTATAAACGCGTAGGCCTTTTACATTATTATAAACACGTAGGCCTGTTACATTATTATATACGTGACGGCCTGTCATATTATTATATCAATGTAGGCCTATTACATTATTATATACGCGTAGGCCTATAACATTATTAGAAACATGTAGGCCTATTACATTATTGTTTACGCGTATGCCTCTTACATTATTATATACGCGTAGGCCTATTACATTATTATATATGCGAAGCCTTTTTCATTATTATATACGCGTAGGCCTATTTCATTATTATATTCGCGTAGGCATATTACATTATTGTATACGCGTAATCCTATTACATTATTTTATACGCGTAGGCCTATAACATTATTATATACGCGTAGGCCTATTTCATTATTATATACGCGTAGGCCTCTTACAGTATTATATACTCGTAGGCCTATTACATTATTATATACGCGTAGGCCTATTTCATTATTACATACGCGAAGGCATATAACATTATTGTATACGCGTAATCCTATTACATTATTACATACGCGTAGGCCTATTACATTATTATATACGCGTAGGCCTATAACATTATTATATACGCAAAGGCCTATAACATTATTATATACGCGTAGGCCTATAACATTATTATCAAGGCGTAGGCCTGTACATTTATATAAACATGTAGGCCTTTTACATTATTGTACACGCGTAGGCCTATTACATTATTATATAGGCGTTGGCTTATAACATTATTATAAACATGTAGGCTTATTACATTTTTGTATACATGTAGGCCTTTAACATTATTATATACGCGTAGGCCTATAACATTATTATATACGCGTAGGCCTATAAGATTATTATCAAGGCGTAGGCCTTTTACATTTATATAAACATGTAGGCCTTTTACATTATTGTACACGCGTAGGCCTATTACATTATTATATACGCGTAGGCTTATTACCTTATTATAAACATGTAGGCATATAACATTATTGTATACATGTAGGCCTATTACTTTAGTATAAACGCGTAGGCCTATTACATTATTACATACGCCTAGGCTTATTACATTATTATATACACGTAGGCCTATAACATTATTATTAACGTGACGGCCTGTCATATTATTATATGAATGTAGGCCTTTTACATTATTGTATACGCGTAGGCCTATAACATTATTAGAAACATGTAGGCCTATTACATTATTGTTTACGCGTATGCCTCTTACATTATTATATACGCGTAGGCCTATTACATTATTATATATGCGTAGGCCTTTTTCATTATTATATACGCGTAGGCCTATTTCATTATTATATTCTCGTAGGCCTATAACATTATTATTAACGTGACGGCCTGTCATATTATTATATCAATGTAGGCCTATTACATTATTGTATACGCGTAGGCCTATAACATTATTAGAAACATGTAGGCATATTACATTATTATATACGCGTAGGCCTATTTCATTATTATATACGCGTAGGCATATAACATTATTGTATACGCGTAATCCTATTACATTATTATGTACGCGTAGGCCTATTACATTATTATATACGCGTAGGCCTATAACATTATTATATACGCGTAGGCCTATAACATTATTATATACGCGTAGGCCTTTTTAAATTATTTTGTATGCGTAGGTTTATTACATTATTATATACGCGTAGGCCTATAACATTATTATCAAGGCGTAGGCCTTTTACATTAATATAAACATGTAGGCCTTTTACATTATTGTACACGCGTAGGCCTATTATATTATTATATAGGCGTAGGCTTATAACATTATTATAAACATGTAGGCTTATTACATTTTCGTATACATGTAGGCCTATTACATTAGTATAAACGCGTAGGCTTATTACATTATTATAAACATGTAGGCCTATTACATTATTATATAGGCGCAGGCCTATTACAATCATATAAACATGTAGGCCTATAACATTATTATATAGACGTAGGCTTATTGCATTATTATAAACATGAAGGCCTTTTACATTATTGAATACACGTAGGCCTATTACATTATTATATAGGCGTAGGCCTATTACATTATTATATACGCGTAGGCCTTTTACATTATTATAAACATGTAGGCCTATTACAATATTATATTCATGTAGGCTTATAACATTATTAAATACATGTAGGCCCATTTTATTATAACACGTGTAAGCCTATTACATTATTTTATATGTAATATATGTGTCCGCCATGTTCGGTCCGTGAGTGGTGTCTCCATCCCCAGCCACCCTCTTGCTTCATGGTTCCTGGCGCCTGCCTGTCGCGCGTCATCCACCCCTCAGTATAGACCCTTCCAAGCTTCCGTTCCATGTTGTCATGTTGTACGTTTATCGTTTAGTACATATCAATATACATGTAAGCTGACTTGTATTACTTGTTTTTTATTAAACACTCAACATAGTAGGATTAAAACATTATTATATACATGTACGCCCATTTCATTATTACACATGTAAGCGTTTTACATTATTATATACGCGTAGGCCTATTACATTATTATATACGCGTAGGCCTATTTCATTATTATAAACAAGTAGGCCTATAACATTATTGTATTCGCGTAGGCCTTTTTCATTATTATATACGCGTTGGCCTATAACATTATTATAAACAAGTAGGCCTATTACATTATTATATACGCGTAGGCGTATTACATTATTATATACGCGTAGGCCTAAAACATTATTATAAACAAGTAGGCCTATTACATTATTGTATTCGCGTAGGCCTTTTTCATTATTATATACGCGTAGGCCTATTACATTATTATAAACATGTAGGCCTATTACATTTTTGTATTCGCGTAGGCCTTTTACATTATTATATACGCGTAGGCCTATTACATTATTATACACATGTAGGCCTATAACATTATTATATTCATGTAGGCCCATTACATTATAATATATGTAGTATATGTGTCCGCCATGTTCGGTCCGTGAGTGGTGTCTCCATTCCCAGCCACCCTCTTGCTTCATGGTTCCTGGCGCCTGCCTGTCGCGCGTCATCCACTTCTCAGTCAAGAACCTTCCAAGCTTCCGTTCCATGTTGTCATGTTGTAGGTTTATCGTTTATTACATATCAATATATGTGTAAGCTGACTTGTATTATTTGTTTTATATTAAACACTCAACATAGTAGGATTAAAACATTATTATATACATGTACGCCCATTTCATTATTAAACATGTAAGCGTTTTACATTATTATATACGCGTAGGCCTATTACATTATTATATACGCGTAGGCCTATTTCATTATTATAAACATGTAGGCCTATTACATTATTGTATACGCGGAGGCCTATTAACTTATTAAATACGCGTAGGCCTATTACATAATTATATACGCGTAGGCCTATAGCATTATTATAAACGGGTAGGCCTTTAACATTATCATATAGGCGTAGGCCTTTTACATTATTATAAACATGTAGGCCTATTACATTATTGTATACGCGTAGGCCTATTACATTATTATAACGGCGTACCCCTTTTACATTATTATAACCATGGAGGTCTATAACATTATTGTATACGCGTAGGCCTATTACATTATTACATACGCGTAGGCGTATTACATTATTATAAACAAGTAGGCCTATTACATTATTGTATTCGCGTAGGCCTATTTCATTATTATATACGCGTAGGCCTATAACATTATTATAAACAAGTAGGCCTATTACATTATTATATACGCGTAGGCGTATTACATTATTATATACGCGTAGGCCTATAACATTATTATAAACAAGTAGGCCTATTACATTATTGTATTCGCGTAGGCCTATTTCATTATTATATACGCGTAGGCCTATTACATTATTATAAACATGTAGACTCTAGGCCTATTACATTTTTGTATTCGCGTAGGCCTTTTACATTATTATATACGCGTAGGCCTATTACATTATTATACACATGTAGGCCTATAACATTATTATATTCATGTAGGCCCATTACATTATAATATATGTGGTATATGTGTCCGCCATGTTCGGTCCGTGAGTGGTGTCTCCATCCCCAGCCACCCTCTTGCTTCATGGTTCCTGGCGCCTGCCTGTCGCGCGTCATCCACCCCTCAGTATAGACCCTTCCAAGCTTCCGTTCCATGTTGTCATGTTGTAGCTTTCTCGTTTAGTACATATCAATATATATGTAAGCTTACTTGTATTATTTGTTTTATATTAAACACTCAACATAGTAGGATTAAAACATTATTATATACATGTACGCCCATTTCATTATTACACATGTAAGCGTATTACATTCTTATATACGCGTAGGCCTATTACATTATTATATACGCGTAGGCCTATTACATTTTTATAAACATGTAGGCCTTTTGCATTATTGTATTCGCGTAGGCCTATTACATTATAATATACGTGGCATATTACATTTTTATAAACATGTTGGCCTATTACATCATAGTATTCGCGTAGGCCTATTACATTATTATATACGCGTAGGCCTATTACATTATTACTAGGAAAACGCTCCGCGTTGACAGATGAGCGTTTTTTTTTAGGTAAATCAAACATATCATTTGCATATCATATTACTCTTACATATAAAAAAAATACCTTTATAATGTACACTTGATTTTTCAAAAAGATGGTGGTTTAAGTTACAACCTTAGAATTTGTGTATATTATTTGTCGAGTTGCTAATAACTGCACGAAATTGTATTTAAATCCGTCAAGAATTAAAACCTTCAAGTTCATTTTCAATGGATTTCCGCATAATTTCATTCGACCGTGGTCTACTCAATAGGCTCTAATTCATAAACTATTAAACGTATCAGTGTATGGAAAGTTCCATAATGTAGATACAGACTATATCTAAAATGTAATATTCATAAATCATACAATAACTCGCTTTTAAATCATAATAAAAGCTTTTTAATTTGTCGACCAAGTTCGTTGTTAACATTTGATTTTTTGCCGTGAAAGTCATAAAATATAACACGCCATTGTAGCCATACTATGCAAGCTATCAAAATTCCAAATACATAGTGAGAAAGGCCCGACTGCGTAAGCCATTTCGGCAGCATACTATGTGCATTTAACTTCAATGGTCCGCAAATGCGAATCATATCGGTGGAACACTGTACAAATGAAGAAATTAATAGCCGTAAATAAACAATATTTTTTTATAACATGGCAGTTGAAGCTACAATTTTAAAACTATTGTCAAGTGTTGGTACTATTGATGTGGACCTACATACAAAAAATAATTTATATCCGTATTTAAGTTTTAATTAGATTAAATTAATAAAAAAAACAGTTTTTCATTAACTCATTTTTTGTAGGTTGGCATCTTACGTCATTGTAGCCTTTTTATGACAGCTATCGAGATTCCAAATAAAACTGAGAAAGGTTTGATTGCGTACGCTATGTTCGTGTTTACTATGTGCATCTTACTGCAAAGATCCGCAAATGCGAACGATATCGGTGGAACACTATAAAAATGAAGAAATTATTGTTGTAAATAAACAATATTTTTTTATGACATGACGGGTAAACTTACAATTTTGAAACTTTTGTCAAGTGTTGAGACTATTGATGTTAACCTACAAATGAAACATAATTAAAATCCGTGTGTAAGTTTTAATTTAATTAAATAAATAAAAAAAAATTATTTTTCATTAATTAATTTTTTGTAGGTTGGTATCCTAACGAATTTTGCTGGTTATGTTAACAGCATCGAGTTTAGTATTCCCGGGTGTTGACTGAAAATTTCAGCCAAATACGTCAAGCCGTTTGACCTGTGCGCGACGAACAAAATTTGGCGAACACACACACATACACACACACACACAGACAAAGCGCCGATCGAGTTGTATGGAAAGATTCACTCCGCTTCGCTACGCTCATCTAAAAACGCTCCGCGTTGACAGATGAGCGATTTTTTCAATGTATCAAATCAAATAAATCATTAGCATATCATATTGCTCTATTTAAAAAAAAAATATCTTTATAATAAACATATGATTTTTTTACAAGATGTCTGATCAAGTTACAACCTTATAACTTAAGTATATTATTTCTTGATATGTTGCTAATAAATGCACGAAATTTAATTGAAATCCGTTAAGAAGTTTTCTTTAAAGAAATTAAAACCTTCAAGTTGATGGATTTCCGCATAATTTCATTCGACCGTGGTCTATTCAATAGGCTCTTATTCATAAACTATTAAACCTATCAGTGTATGGAAAGTTCCATAATGTAGATACAGACTATATCTAAAATTTAATATTGTTGAATTATACAATAACTCGCATTTAAACTATAATAATAGCTTTTTAAACTGTCGACCAAGTTTGTTGTTATTTTCTGCATGTTTGCCGTGAAAGTCATAAAACATAACACGTCATTGTAGCCATTCTATGATAGCTATCAAATTTCCAAATACATAGTGAGAAAGGTCTGACTCCCTATGCCATTTCGGCAGCATACTATGTGCATCTAACTTCAATGGTCCGCAAATGCGAATCATATCGGTGGAACACTGTAAAAATGAAGAAAATGTCTGCCGTAAATAAACAATATTTGTTTATAACATGGCGGTTAAAGCAACAATTTTGAAACTAATGTCGAGTGTTGGTAGTATTGATGTGGACCTACATATGAAAAATCATTAATATCCGTGTGTAAGTTTTAATTTAATTAAATAAATAACAAAACATGTGTTTCAGTTGTTAATTATTTGTAGGTTGGCATCTTATGTCATTGTAGCCATTTTATGACAGCTCTCGAGATTCCAAATAATAGTGCATAGGTATTGTTACGTACGCTATTTTTGGTGTATACAATGTGCATCTAATTGCAAAAGTCCGCAAATGCGAATCATATGGGCGGAACACTGTAAAAATGAAGAAATTATTGTTGTAAATAAACAATATTTTTTTATAACATGGCGGATAAACGTACAATTTTGAAATTATTGTCAATTGTTGGTACGGTTTATATAAACCTACATGAGAAACATTATTTAAATCCGTTAGTAAGTTTTTATTTAATTAAATAAATAAACAATTTTTGTTTTTCAGTAATTAATTTTTTGTAAGTTGGCATCACGACGAATTTTGCTGGTTATGTTAACAGCATCGAGTTTAGTAGTCACAAATGTTGACCGAAAATTTCAGCCAAATACGTCAAGCCGTTTGGCCTGTGCGCGACGAACAAAAATTAGCGCACATACAGACATACATACATACAGACATACACACAGACAAAGCGCCGATCGAGTTGTATGGAAAGATTCACTCCGCTTCGCTACGCTCATCTAATTACACAAAATATTATTTAAATCCGTTTAAAATTTTTCTTTAAATAAATTAAAACCTCCAAGTTGATTTTTCAATGGATTTCCGCATAATTTCATTCGACCGTGGTCTACTCAAAAGGCTCTAATTAATAAACTATTAAAGTTATCTGTGTATAGAAAACTCCACAATGTAGATACTGGCTAGATCTAAAATGTGATAGTGTTTTATTATACAATAACCGCATTTAAATCATAATAAAAGCTTTTTAATTTGTCTACAAAGTTCGTTGTTAACATTTGCATTTTTGCCGTGAAAGTCATTAAACATAACACGCCATTGTTGCCATTCTATTAACGTTATCGAAATTCCAAAAGTAGTTTTAGAAAGGTCTCTTTGTACACGCCATTCGCCATGCATAGTATGTGCATCTAACTTCAATGGTCCTCAAATGAGAATCGTATAAGTGGAGCACTGTTAAGAAACCAATGTAAGTTCCCGTAAATAGAAACTAAATATTTTTTTACTAAATGGCGGTTAAAGTTATAGTTCCAAAACTTTTATCCGGTGTCGACATTGTTAGTTTCAATATTTATTTAAAACATAATTTAAATCTGTTCATAAGTTTCAATAAAACAAAAATAAAACTGTATTTTTTTCACTAATTAATTTTTTGCAGGTTGGCATCTTGACGGATTTTGCTGATTATGTTAACAGCATCTAGTTTAGTGGTCACAAATGTTGACCGAAAATTTCAGCCAAATCCGTTAAGCCGTTTGACCTGTGCGCGACGAACAAAATTTAGCGCACATACAGACACACACACACACAGACAAAGCGCCGATCGAGTTGTATGGAGAGATTCACTCCGCTTCGCTGCGCTCATCTAATAAACATGTAGGCCTATTACATTTTTGTATTCGCGTAGTCCTTTGTCATTATTATATACGCGTAGGCCTTTTATGTTATTATACACATGTAGGCCTTTAACATGGGCGTCTTAGTTCCAAACTGAAGTAGGTAGCAGCACCTGTCCTTAAGGGTCCAAGTTTAAATTTAGACTATGGCGGGACTCATAAGAAAGTATGCTCGCACTTGAAACCCTAATTTCTGTCCACTTTTAGAAAAATCTAGGCTATTGCTAGGTAGTTCAATCGCGTCGTTAATAAAGAGGGGTGATAACGGAAGACCTAAATGTTGGTGATTTTAGTGTTGCGACGTTAAAAGAGGAATTACGAAAGTGTGGTGCGAAAGTCACAGGCAGGAAGTCTGAATTGGTTGAAAGGTGTATTTTGTTCATTAATTTTTCTTCCCATCACAGAATGTCACTGGTCTTTGACCATATTTTAAACCCAATGCTTTGACCACAATGCAATCGCGTCTAGGCCTAGGCCTACTTGCTTTTAAACATTCACAAGAGTTCGCCGAGGGCATGGGTCTAGTAAGGTTATACTTACTATAACCAAAGGTTACTGGTAATAACAAAAAAACTACACTGAGGATATATATTTTGCAAAATAAGTGAAATATTTTCCCAATAACCGTTGTCTTGCACCATAATATCTGGGCCTACATAATACTGGGCCTAATATCTGGGCCCTCTATGTTTTCTATTATGCAAGTGTATGATCAATGATGTTAGCTGTCTATAGGCATCTGCAATAGGCATAAATGTATGAATTTTTGTTATAATTCAGGCTAATGCATGGTAATAATTTCGTTTACGAAATTTTAATACATTTCTTTAAAAGTTCAGGCCAGAGTCATTGCCATTTACATGCTTTAAGGGCAAACTTTTACTTGATCCAAAATAGTAACTAGGCAAAAGAACGGTATTTTAGAGCAAGAGGTAGGCCTACAGCTGGCTAATGGAGGGAAATGCTTACCTTTGCTTGTTGTTGTCATCATCACATACTTGAACCACGAATGTAGAATATGTGAGATAGGCCTACCAGGGTTCGATTCCCAGTGGGGTAGTTTTTTAACAATCTGTCTTACTAATATCCTATCCTATCCAAAACATATTTCAGATCATATAACAATGAGTAGGCCCTATACTAAGACCAAGATGTAGGTAGTAGGATTAATTTGAAACTTTTATTATCAGGTTGCTTTGCTATAAAAGGAATCAAAATTTCGGCTTCCAAGTGTCAAAAATGGTTGTACCTGAGAATTCCTCATATTAGGACTTAAATTCCTCTTGTCAGATCCCAGCCATAAACATATTGGGTCATGGGTGTGCTGCGATATCTCCAGATACAAAATAAACAAGAAATTGAAGACAGCGCAGTGCAAATGTACCATGAAAACTTCATGCAGTTCATTCGATGTGCATCTAATAGTCGATTTACAGCTACGCGTTGCGAGCGAAGCGAAGGCGCAAGCTCCAATCAGTGGCCGAGTTTCATGCAAAGAAGTTAATAGTTTCACGCAAACTCGGCCACTGTTTGGAGCTCGCGCCTTCGCTTCGCTCGCAACGCATAGCTGTATATCGACTATAAAGGTGACAAATGTTACATTCACTCGAGTGTTCGAGCTGAAATGTCAAAAAATGTCGAATATGCAGTTGACATTTTAATTGATACAGATGGAGAGATTTTAGAGTCCCAGTGTGAGTGCCCAGTCGGAGCTTGGCCAACAGCTCATTGCAAGCACATACCGGTAATGGTCACGTTTTTAGGAGTGGTGGAGTTTGTTAAGGATGGGATAATGAACACTGAAGCAACGTGCACCCAAGTTCACAAATCACACGCATACCTGCGTAATTTAATAATCGTCACCAAAAACTGGTCTTCTATTGTTAAAGAACAACAACGGTTTCATTTGTATTTCAGTGAGTTAGCACTGTCACGAAGAGTGTCAAAGACAAGGCAAAATTTGTCGTAGTCTTCTAGAGACCAGTATTAAAGTGTAGCATGGTAGTGTTTTCTTTGAGTCTGGCAAGGAATTCATTTGTGCTCAAAGTTTGAGTTCCACATGATAATGTTTGGCAGGCCTAACTGAGGGTTGCACAAGAGCAACATCAGTCTCATCTCTGGGGGCATCACTACGAATTTCAACTTCACAATAACCTTCCGGTACAGTTAAAAGTTGTACAGCTTCATTGGAAAGGCGGTAGGCCACCATCTTCAGAATAATTTTCTTCTGCTACGTCTATGTCTGTAGCCGAACCACTTATAGAGAGCTTTCGTCTGATGTATCGTTGTTGTCGAGTATTTGTTTGACTTTTATTACTCATCTTGTTGTATTGAAAATACTTTGGGATTGCAGTCGATTTCAGCTTCTGGCGTAGTGGTTGCAATCCTGAAAGAAACCAACAACATTAATACATAGACCCAAAAGAGTAAGCAATACGGTATACATGATTATAATTCAGTAAATAGTGAAATGTGGACACCGAACATTGTTTACACATGGTGGAAGAACGATTTAAAATCAAACCTTGTCATTTGAAGACTATCACAAACACCTAGCCTAACTCTAGGCTTACGCTAGGTGCAGATTTTTGGATTATATTGTAGGCCTACTGTCTATAACCATGTAGATTAAAAAATGTTGATTAGCCCTAGGCCTAGTCCACTAGGCCTTTATTAGGAAAAGCCTAGCCCCACGTCCCCTAAACATCGGGCAAGCCCAGGCTGGGGGCCTAGGCCTACTCTAGACCTATGAGCTTCGACAATTTTAGTTATATTACTTACTGTATGTACAGGACTAGGGGCTAGGCTTAGCCCCACCCAAGACCTAGGCCTATGCCCAATACGTCAAAAAAATAATGTTATAGGCTAGGCATAGGCTAGCCTAGGTTAGGCCTATGTTATCCTATCTAGGTTAGGTTAGGAGCTTACCTGTAGATGTTGCAGATATCATGTCATGTGGGTCGAAATGGTCACTGCATACAACACTTTGCTTGGTAGGCTTCCAATTTTTGCGTATAATATTTAGAATCCACTGTTTTTTAACTTTTCTTCTAGTGGAAACCTAAACCCTCCGCGATTGTTACAATCCACAGCACAGCACTGTGTTCGAGGCATGTCTTCAGAAATATATGCATGTAAATGTAGATGTAAATATCAATAAATAGCAAATAAAAACGTAAGTGTCAAAGAAAACTCCACAAAACCATTAACTACTTGCCTAAAAAAACACCTAAAAACAAATGTGACAGCCAGTCTGCTCGGGAGGTTCGCCCATGTTTGGACCCTTAAGTACAGGCAGCGCTCCAAGTGGGATCAAGTGGCAGCTGAGACGCCCATTATTATATTCATGTAGGCCCATTACATTATTACACATGTAAGCGGACTTCATTATTATATACGCGTAGACCTATTACTTTATTATATACGCAAAGGCCTATTACATTATTATAAACATGTAGGCCTATAACATTATTATATTCACGTAGGCCCATTACATTATTACACATGTTAGCCTATCACATTATTATATATGTTTAATATATAAGTCAAATGTATGATACTTATAGATATTATCAGTAGCAATTCACACAATATGTAGAGTGTATATTTTTTTTTTTTGTCCTGTGCAGAGTTGGCCTCTTCAACCATTCTTCTTTCTTGCCATCCAATACAAGGCTGCCTCCTTCTCTGTCCTGCTCATTGCGTCGGGCAGGGAGTCAATGTCATTCTTGAGGGCGGCGCATCTAAATAGGTGCGCTCTGTCTTGATCTTCCAACTAGGGTTGCCAACTATTGAATGTGGAAATACGGGAATTTTGAAATTGACGTTAAATCTTGAGATAAATAGGTTGCGGGTCGTAGCCACCAAAGGCGAAACAACATTTTGGGTGCTATAATAGACCACAGAAAATGAATTAAGAGATTTAATATTCATTTTAAAGTTATACATTTTCTTATGGAATTAATGTTTAGGCCTAATGTGTGAACAGGCCATCTGAGTGGGTAAACTGAATGAACTGTTTTGGTTGTTACTTTTTATATTTGTAAATGTCTGGTTCACGCGGCGGCGGCGGCGGGAGTTAACGAAATTTTGTATTTTATAACAAATTCTCAAAATACGGGAAAATCGATTCCCGTGTAGAGTTGATACGGGAAGCGGGAAATTAGTGTGAAATACGGGATTTCCCGGGAAATACGGGAGAGTTGGCAACCCTACTTCCAACTCACACAATCTACAGGTGCCCGGTTCGTTGCTAATGTTGAAGCGATGCAGGTGGAGTTGCAAAACGTCATGACCGGTTGCAAGCCGGAACTGGGCGGTGGCCGTCTTCCTCGACCAGTCTTTGTCTGGCCCCTTCTTGATCTCCGTCCACCAGCTTTTTTGTTGTGCGGCCTCTTCCGTGGTGTTGCTGAAGATCTTTTTCGTGATTGACTTGATCTTGGTTTTCACGTTTTGAAAGGAGAGAGGCGCTGCTGGTGGTTGCGGTGCTTTTGTGGCACTCTTGGCCAAGAAGTCTGCTTTTTCATTCCCCATGATGTTGCATCATTATAATTTATACCTAGTCTGTAAGTACATATGTAACTTAATGTAAAATTATCTTAAAAAACTTGACAATGCTTATATTACGATGACCCGTACTCGCTACGACATCTCCATGTAATCCAACAGCTGCAATAAAATACAATACAATAAAATATATGTGTCCGCCATGTTCGGTCCGTGAGTGGTGTCTCCATCCCCAGCCACCCTCTTGCTTCATGGTTCCTGGCGCCTGCCTGTCGCGCGTCATCCACCCCTCCGTCAAGAACCTTCCAAGCTTCCGTTCCATGTTGTCATGTTGTAGCTTTCTCGTGAAGTACATATCAATATATATGTAATCTTTCTTGTATAGGCCTAAGTTGTTTTATATTAAACAATTAACATGAAGGATTATTACATTATTATATACATGTACGCCCATTTCATTATTAAGCATGTAAGCGTATTACATTATTATAAACGCGTAGGTTTATTACATTATTATTCATTTAGGCATATTACAGTATTACAAACCCATAAGCCCATTACATTATTATTCATGTAGGCCTATTTCATTATTATATACGCGAAGGCCTATTACATTATTATAAACATGTAGGCCTATTACATTTTTGTATTCGCGTAGGCCTTTTACATTATTATATACGCGTAGGCCTTTTATGTTATTATACACATGTAGGCCTTTAACATTATTATATTCATGTAGGCCCATTACATTATTACACATGTAAGAAGACTTCATTATTATATACGCGAAGACCTATTACATTATTATATACGCGAAGGCCTATTACATTATTATAAACATGTAGGCCTATTACATTATTATAAACATGTAGGCCTATTACATTATTGTATTCGCGTAGGCCTATTACATTATTATAAACATGTAGGCCTATTACATTATTGTTATTGTATTCGCGTAGGCCTATTACTTTATTATATACGCAAAGGCCTATTACATTATTATAAACATGAAGGCCTATAACATTATTATATTCATGTAGGCCCATTTCATTACAACACATGTAAGCTTATTACATTATAATATATGTAATATATGTGTCCGCAATGTTCGGTCCGAGAGTGCTGTCTCCATCCCCAGCCACCCTCTTGCTCCATGGTTCCTGGCGCCTGCCTGTCGCGCGTCATCCACCCCTCAGTCAAGAACCTTCCAAGCTTCCGTTCCATGTTGTCATGTTGTAGCTTTCTCGTTTAGTACATATCAATATATATGTAATCTTTCTTGTATAAGTTGTTTTATATTAAACAATTAACATGAAGGATTATTACATTATTATATACATGTACGCCCATTTCATTATTACACATGTAAGCGTATTACATTATTATAAACGCGTAGGTTTATTACATTATTATTCATGTAGGCATATTACAGTATTACAAACCCATAGGCCCATTACATTATTATTCATGTAGGCCTATTTCATTATTATGTTCATGAAGGCATTTCACATAATTATATGCCCGTAGGCCCATTACATTTTTATTCATCTAGGCCTATTTTATTATTATATACGCGTAGGCCTATTACATTATAATATACAAGTATGACTATGACATTATTATAAACGCGTACCGGTAGGTCTTAAACATTGTAATATACATGTAGGCCTATTACATTATTATATCCATGTAGGCCTATTACATTATTATATCCATGTAGGCCTATTACATTATTATATCCATGTAGGCCTATTACATTATTATATCCATGTAGGCCTATTACATTATTATATACGCGTAGGCCTATTACATTATTATATCCATGTAGGCCTATTTCATTATTATATCCATGTAGGCCTATTACATTATTATAAACGTGACGGCCTATCACATTATTATATCAATGTAGGCCTATTACATTATTATATACGCGAAGGCCTATTACATTATTATAAACACGTAGGCCTATTACATTATTATATACGCGTAGGCCTATTACATTATTATAAACATGTAGGTCTATTACATTATTGTTAACGCGTAGGCCTATTACATTATTATATACGCGTAGGCCTATAACATTATCATAAAGGCGTAGGCCTATTACATTATTATAAACATGTAGGCTTATTACATTATTGTATACGCGTAGGCCTATTACAGTATTTTATAGAGCGTAGGCCTATTACATTATTATGAACATGTCGGCCTATTACATTATTGTATACGCGTTGGCCTATTACATTATTATAAACATGTAGGCCTATAACAATATTGTATACGCGTAGGCCTATTACATTATTGTATACGCGTAGGCCTATTACATTATTTATACGCGTAGGCCTATTGCTTTATTATAGATGCGTAGGCTTATAACATTATTATTAAGGCGTAGGCCTATTACATTATTATAAAGGCGTAGGCCTATTACATTATTATAAACATGTAGGCCCATAACATTATTACATATATACGACTATAACATTATTGTTAGAGATCCTTGTAAATGTTTGTTTTTTTTAGCATATTTCGTTTTAATAAAGTCAAATTACGCTGTTGAGCAGTAATTTCAGCTTTTTGGTGGTGTTTCAATTTTAATTTACCAAATCCAACTTGTATCTAGTATTCTAACGTATGTGGCATGCCTATATTGTCGCGAAAGAAAAGAAGAAAAAAAAATAAAGCTCTCGCCAGAAATGCGGAATGCAGTCGACGCACAAGCTACGAGAAAAATCTGTTGCGAGCCATTTTGGCAGGGGTAGAAGGGTCACTGCAGTCACTGCAGAAATTGTTGAAAATTACGTTTTTGACAGAAATTCGGCGATTTTGCGTCAATTCATCAGCTTCAGTCTTGTTTTTTTTTTTTAAACAGTAAACTTATACAATTTCGCGTATACACGGAATTTCGTTTTATTTCGCGATTCAAAAAGACTATTTTTGGACTCACAACAGACAGTCATGCCAACATATTTCAATTGCTGCACGTTTCAAGTGATTTCGCGCTATCGCGCATTGCGAAATACAAGGATCTCTAGGTAATTATTATATATGTAATATATGTGTCCGCCATGTTCGGTCCGTGAGTGCTGTCTCCATCCCCAGCCACCCTCTTGCTCCATGGTTCCTGGCGCCTGCCTGTCGCGCGTCATCCACCCCTCAGTATAGACCCTTCCAAGCTTCCGTTCCATGTTGTCATGTTGTAGCTTTCTCGTTTAGTACATATCAATATATGTGTAACCTTTCTTGTTTAGTTGTTTTATATCATGCAATGAACATGTAGGATTATTACATTTTACATAACTATATACATGTTGACCATGTAGACCTACTTGTGTCAGCGAGAGCTTTGTTCTACAATATGCACAGTGGTGTATTCGAGCCTGGGCGGGCCTGGGCGCCGCCTAGGCACTTTTATTTGAAGGCTGGGCTAGCCCAGGTGCTTTTTAACAGTCAACAGCCCATATTATACCATTACAATACATACACTAAGTCCTACATTGCTAAACAAAGAACAGCTAGGGGTAATGAAGAAAGTTTTCTATAATTGGAGTAGCAAAAATACGCATGCCCAAATATACATAGCTTCGAAACGATGGACAGAAGAAATAGATTTTTGTTGCAAGTAACAAATTTGACAGTTGTTTGGACTCATTGTGGATAATCAAAAACGTCCGATTTCGTTGTTCTATCTGACTCTGACAGACTACAGTACACTATGGGGCCAATTCAATTCAATTCAATTCAATTCAATTCAATTTTATTCAATTACCACATTATTACAATCAATATGAATTACAATACATTTGTTTTTTCGTTACATGTATGGCCTCTGAATTTTTGCTCAAAAACGTCCCCTCAAGTTCTTTAACCCCGTTCAATTTCTGTAACATCGTTTTCCACCTGCTTAAATAACACCCTCCCCCCCCCCCCCGTACACAGTACACACGTAAATTCGACCGCCCAGGCACCTTCTATTTTAGGAATACACCACTGAATATGCACATATACAAATAGGCCTTTTACATTATTGTATACATGTAGCCCTACTTGTGTCAGAGTGAGCTTTGTTTTACATTATTTACATATACATGTAGGACCATTACATAGTTATATTGTAGCACTACAGACAAGGAGGTGAAAAAAAATCCAAAAAGTTTAAAAGGAGGGTAACCTTCTGGAACTAATGTTAATTTTAACACATCTTATTAGTTAGGTTCAATGCACTCGTGTATTGTTCAGAAACCAAGAGATAATGAACAAATTAAAATGATTATTGAAATGTTATGACGTTAGGGATAGTAGATGTGTGGGGTGGACAGTGTTATGGATTGTAATGCGTCAGTGCCTTCACTCTGTCTCGTACCAGTATGCTACTAGGATAGTAGATGTGTGTGGTGGACAGTGTTGTGGATTGTAATGCGTCAGTGCCTTCACTCTGTCCCCCGTACCAGTATGCTACTAGGATAGTAGATGTGTGGGGTGGACAGTGTTGTGGATTGTAATGCGTCAGTGCCTTCACTCTGTCTCCCGTACCAGTATGCTACTAGGATAGTAGATGTGTGGGGTGGACAGTGTTATGGATTGTAATGCGTCAGTGCCTTCACTCTGTCTCCCGTACCAGTATGCTACTAGGATAGTAGATGTGTGGGGTGGACAGTGTTGTGGATTGTAATGCGTCAGTGCCTTCACTCTGTCTCCCGTACCAGTATGCTACTAGGATAGTAGATGTGTGGGGTGGACAGTGTTATGGATTGTAATGCGTCAGTGCCTTCACTCTGTCCCCCGTACCAGTATGCTACTAGGATAGTAGATGTGTGGGGTGGACAGTGTTATGGATTGTAATGCGTCAGTGCCTTCACTCTGTCCCCCGTACCAGTATGCTACTAGGATAGTAGATGTGTGGGGTGGACAGTGTTATGGATTGTAATGCGTCAGTGCCTTCACTCTGTCCCCCGTACCAGTATGCTACTATGATAGTAGATGTGTGGGGTGGACAGTGTTATGGATTGTAATGCGTCAGTGCCTTCACTCTGTCTCCCGTACCAGTATGCTACTATGATAGTAGATGTGTGGGGTGGACAGTGTTATGGATTGTAATGCGTCAGTGCCTTCACTCTGTCCCCCGTACCAGTATGCTACTAGGATAGTAGATGTGTGGGGTGGACAGTGTTATGGATTGTAATGCGTCAGTGCCTTCACTCTGTCCCCCGTACCAGTATGCTACTAGGATAGTAGATGTGTGGGGTGGACAGTGTTATGGATTGTAATGCGTCAGTGCCTTCACTCTGTCTCCCGTACCAGTATGCTACTATGATAGTAGATGTGTGGGGTGGACAGTGTTATGGATTGTAATGCGTCAGTGCCTTCACTCTGTCCCCCGTACCAGTATGCTACTAGGATAGTAGATGTGTGGGGTGGACAGTGTTATGGATTGTAATGCGTCAGTGCCTTCACTCTGTCCCCCGTACCAGTATGCTACTATGATAGTAGATGTGTGGGGTGGACAGTGTTATGGATTGTAATGCGTCAGTGCCTTCACTCTGTCTCCCGTACCAGTATGCTACTAGGATAGTAGATGTGTGGGGTGGACAGTGTTATGGATTGTAATGCGTCAGTGCCTTCACTCTGTCTCCCGTACCAGTATGCTACTAGGATAGTAGATGTGTGGGGTGGACAGTGTTATGGATTGTAATGCGTCAGTGCCTTCACTCTGTCCCCCGTACCAGTATGCTACTATGATAGTAGATGTGTGGGGTGGACAGTGTTATGGATTGTAATGCGCCAGTGCCTTCACTCTGTCTCCCGTACCAGTATGCTACTAGGATAGTAGATGTGTGGGGTGGACAGTGTTGTGGATTGTAATGCGTCAGTGCCTTCACTCTGTCTCCCGTACCAGTATGCTACTATGATAGTAGATGTGTGGGGTGGACAGTGTTATGGATTG
Organism: Isoperla grammatica; assembly: GCA_945910005.1. Classification (NCBI taxonomy): domain Eukaryota; kingdom Metazoa; phylum Arthropoda; class Insecta; order Plecoptera; family Perlodidae; genus Isoperla; species Isoperla grammatica. The sequence continues at coordinate 19,740,543 of OX246749.1, read as the reverse complement.
TAATGCGTCAGTGCCTTCACTCTGTCTCCCGTACCAGTATGCTACTAGGATAGTAGATGTGTGGGGTGGACAGTGTTATGGATTGTAATGCGTCAGTGCCTTCACTCTGTCTCCCGTACCAGGTTGCTACTAGGATAGTAGATGTGTCGGGTGGACAGTGTTATGGATTGTAATGCGTCAGTGCCTTAACTCTGTCTCCCGTACCAGTATGCTACTAGGATAGTAGATGTGTGGGGTGGACAGTGTTGTGGATTGTAATGCGTCAGTGCCTTCACTCTGTCCCCCGTACCAGTATGCTACTAGGATAGTAGATGTGTGGGGTAGACAGTGTTGTGGATTGTAATGCGTCAGTGCCTTCACTCTGTCCCCCGTACCAGTATGCTACTAGGATAGTAGATGTGTGGGGTGGACAGTGTTATGGATTGTAATGCGTCAGTGCCTTCACTCTGTCCCCCGTACCAGTATGCTACTAGGATAGTAGATGTGTAGGGTGGACAGTGTTATGGATTGTAATGCGTCAGTGCCTTCACTCTGTCCCCCGTACCAGTATGCTACTAGGATAGTAGATGTGTGGGGTGGACAGTGTTATGGATTGTAATGCGTCAGTGCCTTCACTCTGTCCCCCGTACCAGTATGCTACTAGGATAGTAGATGTGTGGGGTGGACAGTGTTATGGATTGTAATGCGTCAGTGCCTTCACTCTGTCTCCCGTACCAGTATGCTACTAGGATAGTAGATGTGTGGGGTGGACAGTGTTATGGATTGTAATGCGTCAGTGCCTTCACTCTGTCCCCCGTACCAGTATGCTACTAGGATAGTAGATGTGTGGGGTGGACAGTGTTATGGATTGTAATGCGTCAGTGCCTTCACTCTGTCCCCCGTACCAGTATGCTACTAGGATAGTAGATGTGTGGGGTGGACAGTGTTATGGATTGTAATGCGTCAGTGCCTTCACTCTGTCTCCCGTACCAGTATGCTACTATGATAGTAGATGTGTGGGGTAGACAGTGTTATGGATTGTAATGCGTCAGTGCCTTCACTCTGTCTCCCGTACCAGTATGCTACTAGGATAGTAGATGTGTGGGGTAGACAGTGTTGTGGATTGTAATGCGTCAGTGCCTTCACTCTGTCTCCCGTACCAGTATGCTACTAGGATAGTAGATGTGTGGGGTGGACAGTGTTATGGATTGTAATGCGTCAGTGCCTTCACTCTGTCTCCCGTACCAGTATGCTACTATGATAGTAGATGTGTGGGGTGGACCGTGTTATGGATTGTAATGCGTCAGTGCCTTCACTCTGTCTCCCGTACCAGTATGCTACTAGGATAGTAGATGTGTCGGGTGGACAGTGTTGTGGATTGTAATGCGTCAGTGCCTTCACTCTGCCTCCCGTACCAGTATGCTACTAGGATAGTAGATGTGTGGGGTGGACAGTGTTATGGATTGTAATGCGTCAGTGCCTTCACTCTGTCCCCCGTACCAGTATGCTACTAGGATAGTAGATGTGTGGGGTGGACAGTGTTATGGATTGTAATGCGTCAGTGCCTTCACTCTGTCTCCCGTACCAGTATGCTACTAGGATAGTAGATGTGTGGGGTGGACAGTGTTATGGATTGTCATGTGTCAGTGCGCTCACCTTGTCCCTGGTGCCAGTATGCTACTAGGATAGTAGATGTGTCGGGTGGACAGTGTTATGGATTGTCATGTGTCAGTGCGCTCACCTTGTCCCTGGTGCCAGTATGCTACTAGGATAGTAGATGTGTGGGGTGGACAGTGTTGTGGATTGTCATGTGTCAGTGCGCTCACCTTGTCCCTGGTGCCAGTATGCTACTAGGATAGTAGATGTGTCGGGTGGACAGTGTTATGGATTGTAATGTGTCAGTGCGCTCACCTTGTCCCTGGTGCCAGTATGCTACTAGGATAGTAGATGTGTCGGGTGGACAGTGTTATGGATTGTCATGTGTCAGTGCGCTCACCTTGTCCCTGGTGCCAGTATGCTACTAGGATAGTAGATGTGTCGGGTGGACAGTGTTATGGATTGTCATGTGTCAGTGCGCTCACCTTGTCCCTGGTGCCAGTATGCTACTAGGATAGTAGATGTGTGGGGTGGACAGTGTTGTGGATTGTCATGTGTCAGTGCGCTCACCTTGTCCCTGGTGCCAGTATGCTACTAGGATAGTAGATGTGTCGGGTGGACAGTGTTATGGATTGTAATGTGTCAGTGCGCTCACCTTGTCCCTGGTGCCAGTATGCTACTAGGATAGTAGATGTGTGGGGTGGACAGTGTTATGGATTGTAATGTGTCAGTGCGCTCACCTTGTCCCTGGTGCCAGTATGCTACTAGGATAGTAGATGTGTGGGGTGGACAGTGTTATGGATTGTAATGTGTCAGTGCGCTCACCTTGTCCCTGGTGCCAGTATGCTACTAGGATAGTAGATGTGTGGGGTGGACAGTGTTATGGATTGTAATGTGTCAGTGCGCTCACCTTGTCCCTGGTGCCAGTATGCTACTAGGATAGTAGATGTGTGGGGTGGACAGTGTTATGGATTGTAATGCGTCAGTGCCTTCACTCTGTCTCCCGTACCAGTATGCTACTAGGATAGTAGATGTGTGGGGTGGACAGTGTTATGGATTGTAATGTGTCAGTGCGCTCACCTTGTCCCTGGTACCAGTATGCTACTAGGATAGTAGATGTGTGGGGTGGACAGTGTTATGGATTGTAATGCGTCAGTGCCTTCACTCTGTCCCCCGTACCAGTATGCTACTAGGATAGTAGATGTGTGGGGTGGACAGTGTTATGGATTGTAATGTGTCAGTGCGCTCACCTTGTCCCTGGTACCAGTATGCTACTAGGATAGTAGATGTGTGGGGTGGACAGTGTTATGGATTGTAATGCGTCAGTGCCTTCACTCTGTCCCCCGTACCAGTATGCTACTAGGATAGTAGATGTGTGGGGTGGACAGTGTTGTGGATTGTAATGTGTCAGTGCGCTCACCTTGTCCCTGGTGCCAGTATGCTACTAGGATAGTAGATGTGTCGGGTGGACAGTGTTATGGATTGTAATGTGTCAGTGCGCTCACTCTGTCTCCCGTACCAGTATGCTACTATGATAGTAGATGTGTGGGGTGGACAGTGTTATGGATTGTAATGCGTCAGTGCCTTCACTCTGTCTCCCGTACCAGTATGCTACTATGATAGTAGATGTGTGGGGTGGACAGTGTTGTGGATTGTAATGTGTCAGTGCGCTCACCTTGTCCCTGGTGCCAGTATGCTACTAGGATAGTAGATGTGTCGGGTGGACAGTGTTATGGATTGTAATGTGTCAGTGCGCTCACCTTGTCCCTGGTGCCAGTATGCTACTAGGATAGTAGAGGTGTCGGGTGGACAGTGTTATGGATTGTAATGCGTCAGTGCCTTCACTCTGTCTCCCGTACCAGTATGCTACTATGATAGTAGATGTGTGGGGTGGACAGTGTTATGGATTGTAATGCGTCAGTGCCTTCACTCTGTCCCCCGTACCAGTATGCTACTAGGATAGTAGATGTGTGGGGTGGACAGTGTTATGGATTGTAATGCGTCAGTGCCTTCACTCTGTCCCCCGTACCAGTATGCTACTAGGATAGTAGATGTGTGGGGTGGACAGTGTTATGGATTGTAATGCGTCAGTGCCTTCACTCTGTCTCTCGTACCAGTATGCTACTAGGATAGTAGATGTGTGGGGTGGACAGTGTTATGGATTGTAATGCGTCAGTGCCTTCACTCTGTCTCTCGTGCCAGTATGCTACTAGGATAGTAGATGTGTCGGGTGGACAGTGTTATGGATTGTAATGTGTCAGTGCGCTCACTCTGTCCCTGGTGCCAGTATGCTACTAGGATAGTAGATGTGTGGGGTGGACAGTGTTATGGATTGTAATGTGTCAGTGCGCTCACCTTGTCCCTGGTACCAGTATGCTACTAGGATAGTAGATGTGTGGGGTGGACAGTGTTATGGATTGTAATGTGTCAGTGCGCTCACCTTGTCCCTGGTGCCAGTATGCTACTAGGATAGTAGATGTGTGGGGTGGACAGTGTTATGGATTGTAATGTGTCAGTGCGCTCACCTTGTCCCTGGTGCCAGTATGCTACTAGGATAGTAGATGTGTGGGGTGGACAGTGTTATGGATTGTAATGTGTCAGTGCGCTCACCTTGTCCCTGGTGCCAGTATGCTACTATGATAGTAGATGTGTCGGGTGGACAGTGTTATGGATTGTAATGCGTCAGTGCCTTCACTCTGTCCCCCGTACCAGTATGCTACTAGGATAGTAGATGTGTGGGGTGGACAGTGTTATGGATTGTAATGCGTCAGTGCCTTCACTCTGTCCCCCGTACCAGTATGCTACTAGGATAGTAGATGTGTGGGGTGGACAGTGTTATGGATTGTAATGCGTCAGTGCCTTCACTCTGTCTCTCGTACCAGTATGCTACTAGGATAGTAGATGTGTGGGGTGGACAGTGTTATGGATTGTAATGCGTCAGTGCCTTCACTCTGTCTCTCGTGCCAGTATGCTACTAGGATAGTAGATGTGTGGGGTGGACAGTGTTATGGATTGTCATGTGTCAGTGCGCTCACCTTGTCCCTGGTGCCAGTATGCTACTAGGATAGTAGATGTGTCGGGTGGACAGTGTTATGGATTGTAATGTGTCAGTGCGCTCACCTTGTCCCTGGTACCAGTATGCTACTAGGATAGTAGATGTGTGGGGTGGACAGTGTTATGGATTGTAATGTGTCAGTGCGCTCACCTTGTCCCTGGTACCAGTATGCTACGTGGATAGTAGATGTGTGGGGTGGACAGTGTTGTGGATTGTAATGTGTCAGTGCGCTCACCTTGTCCCTGGTGCCAGTATGCTACGTGGATAGTAGATGTGTGGGGTGGACAGTGTTGTGGATTGTCATGTGTCAGTGCGCTCACCTTGTCCCTGGTGCCAGTATGCTACTAGGATAGTAGATGTGTCGGGTGTACAGTGTTATGGATTGTCATGTGTCAGTGCGCTCACCTTGTCCCTGGTACCAGTATGCTACTAGGATAGTAGATGTGTGGGGTGGACAGTGTTATGGATTGTAATGTGTCAGTGCGCTCACCTTGTCCCTGGTACCAGTATGCTACGTGGATAGTAGATGTGTGGGGTGGACAGTGTTGTGGATTGTAATGTGTCAGTGCGCTCACCTTGTCCCTGGTACCAGTATGCTACGTGGATAGTAGATGTGTGGGGTGGACAGTGTTGTGGATTGTCATGTGTCAGTGCGCTCACCTTGTCCCTGGTGCCAGTATGCTACTAGGATAGTAGATGTGTGGGGTGGACAGTGTTATGGATTGTAATGTGTCAGTGCGCTCACCTTGTCCCTGGTACCAGTATGCTACGTGGATAGTAGATGTGTGGGGTGGACAGTGTTGTGGATTGTAATGTGTCAGTGCGCTCACCTTGTCCCTGGTGCCAGTATGCTACTAGGATAGTAGATGTGTGGGGTGGACAGTGTTATGGATTGTAATGTGTCAGTGCGCTCACCTTGTCCCTGGTACCAGTATGCTACGTGGATAGTAGATGTGTGGGGTGGACAGTGTTGTGGATTGTAATGTGTCAGTGCGCTCACCTTGTCCCTGGTACCAGTATGCTACGTGGATAGTAGATGTGTGGGGTGGACAGTGTTGTGGATTGTCATGTGTCAGTGCGCTCACCTTGTCCCTGGTGCCAGTATGCTACTAGGATAGTAGATGTGTCGGGTGTACAGTGTTATGGATTGTCATGTGTCAGTGCGCTCACCTTGTCCCTGGTACCAGTATGCTACTAGGATAGTAGATGTGTGGGGTGGACAGTGTTGTGGATTGTAATGTGTCAGTGCGCTCACCTTGTCCCTGGTACCAGTATGCTACTAGGATAGTAGATGTGTGGGGTGGACAGTGTTATGGATTGTAATGTGTCAGTGCGCTCACCTTGTCCCTGGTGCCAGTATGCTACTAGGATAGTAGATGTGTGGGGTGGACAGTGTTATGGATTGTAATGTGTCAGTGCGCTCACCTTGTCCCTGGTGCCAGTATGCTACTAGGATAGTAGATGTGTCGGGTGGACAGTGTTATGGATTGTAATGTGTCAGTGCGCTCACCTTGTCCCTGGTGCCAGTATGCTACTAGGATAGTAGATGTGTCGGGTGGACAGTGTTATGGATTGTAATGTGTCAGTGCGCTCACCTTGTCCCTGGTGCCAGTATGCTACTAGGATAGTAGATGTGTCGGGTGGACAGTGTTGTGGATTGTCATGTGTCAGTGCGCTCACCTTGTCCCTGGTGCCAGTATGCTACTAGGATAGTAGATGTGTCGGGTGGACAGTGTTATGGATTGTAATGTGTCAGTGCGCTCACCTTGTCCCTGGTGCCAGTATGCTACTAGGATAGTAGATGTGTGGGGTGGACAGTGTTGTGGATTGTAATGTGTCAGTGCGCTCACCTTGTCCCTGGTACCAGTATGCTACTAGGATAGTAGATGTGTGGGGTGGACAGTGTTATGGATTGTAATGCGTCAGTGCCTTCACTCTGTCTCCCGTACCAGTATGCTACTAGGATAGTAGATGTGTGGGGTGGACAGTGTTATGGATTGTAATGTGTCAGTGCGCTCACCTTGTCCCTGGTGCCAGTATGCTACTAGGATAGTAGATGTGTGGGGTGGACAGTGTTATGGATTGTAATGTGTCAGTGCGCTCACTCTGTCCCCCGTACCAGTATGCTACTAGGATAGTAGATGTGTGGGGTGGACAGTGTTATGGATTGTAATGCGTCAGTGCCTTCACTCTGTCTCCCGTACCAGTATGCTACTAGGATAGTAGATGTGTGGGGTGGACAGTGTTATGGATTGTAATGCGTCAGTGCCTTCACTCTGTCCCCCGTACCAGTATGCTACTAGGATAGTAGATGTGTGGGGTGGACAGTGTTATGGATTGTAATGCGTCAGTGCCTTCACTCTGTCCCCCGTACCAGTATGCTACTAGGATAGTAGATGTGTGGGGTGGACAGTGTTATGGATTGTAATGCGTCAGTGCCTTCACTCTGTCCCCCGTACCAGTATGCTACTAGGATAGTAGATGTGTGGGGTGGACAGTGTTGTGGATTGTAATGCGTCAGTGCCTTCACTCTGTCCCCCGTACCAGTATGCTACTAGGATAGTAGATGTGTGGGGTGGACAGTGTTATGGATTGTAATGCGTCAGTGCGCTCACCTTGTCCCTGGTGCCAGTATGCTACTAGGATAGTAGATGTGTCGGGTGGACAGTGTTATGGATTGTAATGTGTCAGTGCGCTCACCTTGTCCCTGGTGCCAGTATGCTACTAGGATAGTAGATGTGTGGGGTGGACAGTGTTGTGGATTGTAATGTGTCAGTGCGCTCACTCTGTCTCCCGTACCAGTATGCTACTAGGATAGTAGATGTGTCGGGTGGACAGTGTTGTGGATTGTCATGTGTCAGTGCGCTCACCTTGTCCCTGGTGCCAGTATGCTACTAGGATAGTAGATGTGTCGGGTGGACAGTGTTATGGATTGTAATGCGTCAGTGCCTTCACTCTGCCTCCCGTACCAGTATGCTACTAGGATAGTAGATGTGTGGGGTGGACAGTGTTATGGATTGTAATGCGTCAGTGCCTTCACTCTGTCCCCCGTACCAGTATGCTACTAGGATAGTAGATGTGTGGGGTGGACAGTGTTATGGATTGTAATGCGTCAGTGCCTTCACTCTGTCCCCCGTACCAGTATGCTACTAGGATAGTAGATGTGTGGGGTGGACAGTGTTGTGGATTGTAATGCGTCAGTGCCTTCACTCTGTCCCCCGTACCAGTATGCTACTAGGATAGTAGATGTGTGGGGTGGACAGTGTTATGGATTGTAATGCGTCAGTGCGCTCACCTTGTCCCTGGTGCCAGTATGCTACTAGGATAGTAGATGTGTCGGGTGGACAGTGTTATGGATTGTAATGTGTCAGTGCGCTCACCTTGTCCCTGGTGCCAGTATGCTACTAGGATAGTAGATGTGTGGGGTGGACAGTGTTATGGATTGTAATGTGTCAGTGCGCTCACCTTGTCCCTGGTGCCAGTATGCTACTAGGATAGTAGATGTGTGGGGTGGACAGTGTTATGGATTGTAATGTGTCAGTGCGCTCACCTTGTCCCTGGTGCCAGTATGCTACTAGGATAGTAGATGTGTGGGGTGGACAGTGTTGTGGATTGTAATGTGTCAGTGCGCTCACTCTGTCTCCCGTACCAGTATGCTACTAGGATAGTAGATGTGTCGGGTGGACAGTGTTGTGGATTGTCATGTGTCAGTGCGCTCACCTTGTCCCTGGTGCCAGTATGCTACTAGGATAGTAGATGTGTCGGGTGGACAGTGTTATGGATTGTAATGCGTCAGTGCCTTCACTCTGCCTCCCGTACCAGTATGCTACTAGGATAGTAGATGTGTGGGGTGGACAGTGTTATGGATTGTAATGCGTCAGTGCCTTCACTCTGCCTCCCGTACCAGTATGCTACTAGGATAGTAGATGTGTGGGGTGGACAGTGTTATGGATTGTAATGTGTCAGTGCGCTCACCTTGTCCCTGGTACCAGTATGCTACTAGGATAGTAGATGTGTGGGGTGGACAGTGTTGTGGATTGTCATGTGTCAGTGCGCTCACCTTGTCCCTGGTGCCAGTATGCTACTAGGATAGTAGATGTGTCGGGTGGACAGTGTTATGGATTGTAATGTGTCAGTGCGCTCACCTTGTCCCTGGTACCAGTATGCTACTAGGATAGTAGATGTGTGGGGTGGACAGTGTTGTGGATTGTAATGCGTCAGTGCCTTCACTCTGTCTCCCGTACCGGTATGCTACTAGGATAGTAGATGTGTAGGGTGGACAGTGTTATGGATTGTAATGCGTCAGTGCCTTCACTCTGTCTCCCGTACCGGTATGCTACTAGGATAGTAGATGTGTAGGGTGGACAGTGTTATGGATTGTAATGCGTCAGTGCCTTCACTCTGTCTCCCGTACCAGTATGCTACTAGGATAGTAGATGTGTAGGGTGGACAGTGTTATGGATTGTAATGCGTCAGTGCCTTCACTCTGTCTCTCGTACCAGTATGCTACTAGGATAGTAGATGTGTGGGGTGGACAGTGTTATGGATTGTAATGCGTCAGTGCCTTCACTCTGTCCCCCGTACCAGTATGCTACTAGGATAGTAGATGTGTGGGGTGGACAGTGTTGTGGATTGTAATGCGTCAGTGCCTTCACTCTGTCCCCCGTACCAGTATGCTACTAGGATAGTAGATGTGTGGGGTGGACAGTGTTGTGGATTGTAATGTGTCAGTGCGCTCACCTTGTCCCTGGTACCAGTATGCTACTAGGATAGTAGATGTGTCGGGTGGACAGTGTTGTGGATTGTCATGTGTCAGTGCGCTCACCTTGTCCCTGGTGCCAGTATGCTACTAGGATAGTAGATGTGTCGGGTGGACAGTGTTATGGATTGTAATGTGTCAGTGCGCTCACTCTGTCCCCCGTACCAGTATGCTACTAGGATAGTAGATGTGTCGGGTGGACAGTGTTGTGGATTGTAATGTGTCAGTGCGCTCACCTTGTCCCTGGTGCCAGTATGCTACTAGGATAGTAGATGTGTCGGGTGGACAGTGTTATGGATTGTAATGTGTCAGTGCGCTCACCTTGTCCCTGGTACCAGTATGCTACTAGGATAGTAGATGTGTGGGGTGGACAGTGTTATGGATTGTAATGTGTCAGTGCGCTCACCTTGTCCCTGGTGCCAGTATGCTACTAGGATAGTAGATGTGTCGGGTGGACAGTGTTATGGATTGTAATGTGTCAGTGCGCTCACCTTGTCCCTGGTGCCAGTATGCTACTAGGATAGTAGATGTGTGGGGTGGACAGTGTTGTGGATTGTAATGTGTCAGTGCGCTCACTCTGTCTCCCGTACCAGTATGCTACTAGGATAGTAGATGTGTGGGGTGGACAGTGTTGTGGATTGTAATGTGTCAGTGCGCTCACCTTGTCCCTGGTGCCAGTATGCTACTAGGATAGTAGATGTGTGGGGTGGACAGTGTTGTGGATTGTAATGTGTCAGTGCGCTCACTCTGTCTCCCGTACCAGTATGCTACTAGGATAGTAGATGTGTCGGGTGGACAGTGTTATGGATTGTAATGTGTCAGTGCGCTCACCTTGTCCCTGGTGCCAGTATGCTACTAGGATAGTAGATGTGTCGGGTGTACAGTGTTATGGATTGTAATGTGTCAGTGCGCTCACCTTGTCCCTGGTGCCAGTATGCTACTAGGATAGTAGATGTGTCGGGTGGACAGTGTTATGGATTGTAATGTGTCAGTGCGCTCACCTTGTCCCCCGTACCAGTATGCTACTAGGATAGTAGATGTGTCGGGTGGACAGTGTTATGGATTGTAATGTGTCAGTGCGCTCACCTTGTCCCCCGTACCAGTATGCTACTAGGATAGTAGATGTGTGGGGTGGACAGTGTTGTGGATTGTAATGTGTCAGTGCGCTCACTCTGTCTCCCGTACCAGTATGCTACTAGGATAGTAGATGTGTCGGGTGGACAGTGTTATGGATTGTAATGTGTCAGTGCGCTCACCTTGTCCCTGGTGCCAGTATGCTACTAGGATAGTAGATGTGTGGGGTGGACAGTGTTGTGGATTGTAATGTGTCAGTGCGCTCACCTTGTCCCTGGTGCCAGTATGCTACTAGGATAGTAGATGTGTCGGGTGGACAGTGTTGTGGATTGTAATGTGTCAGTGCGCTCACCTTGTCCCTGGTGCCAGTATGCTACTAGGATAGTAGATGTGTCGGGTGGACAGTGTTGTGGATTGTCATGTGTCAGTGCGCTCACCTTGTCCCTGGTGCCAGTATGCTACTAGGATAGTAGATGTGTGGGGTGGACAGTGTTGTGGATTGTAATGTGTCAGTGCGCTCACCTTGTCCCTGGTACCAGTATGCTACTAGGATAGTAGATGTGTGGGGTGGACAGTGTTATGGATTGTAATGTGTCAGTGCGCTCACCTTGTCCCTGGTGCCAGTATGCTACTAGGATAGTAGATGTGTCGGGTGGACAGTGTTGTGGATTGTAATGTGTCAGTGCGCTCACTCTGTCCCCCGTACCAGTATGCTACTAGGATAGTAGATGTGTGGGGTGGACAGTGTTGTGGATTGTAATGTGTCAGTGCGCTCACTCTGTCTCCCGTACCAGTATGCTACTAGGATAGTAGATGTGTCGGGTGGACAGTGTTATGGATTGTAATGCGTCAGTGCCTTCACTCTGTCCCCCGTACCAGTATGCTACTAGGATAGTAGATGTGTGGGGTGGACAGTGTTGTGGATTGTAATGTGTCAGTGCGCTCACTCTGTCTCCCGTACCAGTATGCTACTAGGATAGTAGATGTGTGGGGTGGACAGTGTTGTGGATTGTAATGTGTCAGTGCGCTCACTCTGTCTCCCGTACCAGTATGCTACTAGGATAGTAGATGTGTCGGGTGGACAGTGTTATGGATTGTAATGCGTCAGTGCCTTCACTCTGTCCCCCGTACCAGTATGCTACTAGGATAGTAGATGTGTGGGGTGGACAGTGTTGTGGATTGTAATGTGTCAGTGCGCTCACTCTGTCCCCCGTACCAGTATGCTACTAGGATAGTAGATGTGTCGGGTGGACAGTGTTGTGGATTGTAATGTGTCAGTGCGCTCACCTTGTCCCTGGTGCCAGTATGCTACTAGGATAGTAGATGTGTCGGGTGGACAGTGTTATGGATTGTCATGTGTCAGTGCGCTCACCTTGTCCCTGGTGCCAGTATGCTACTAGGATAGTAGATGTGTCGGGTGGACAGTGTTGTGGATTGTAATGTGTCAGTGCGCTCACTCTGTCCCCCGTACCAGTATGCTACTAGGATAGTAGATGTGTCGGGTGGACAGTGTTGTGGATTGTAATGTGTCAGTGCGCTCACTCTGTCTCCCGTACCAGTATGCTACTAGGATAGTAGATGTGTCGGGTGGACAGTGTTATGGATTGTAATGCGTCAGTGCCTTCACTCTGTCCCCCGTACCAGTATGCTACTAGGATAGTAGATGTGTGGGGTGGACAGTGTTGTGGATTGTAATGTGTCAGTGCGCTCACTCTGTCCCCCGTACCAGTATGCTACTAGGATAGTAGATGTGTCGGGTGGACAGTGTTATGGATTGTCATGTGTCAGTGCCTTCACTCTGTCTCCCGTACCAGTATGCTACTAGGATAGTAGATGTGTCGGGTGGACAGTGTTATGGATTGTCATGTGTCAGTGCGCCTCACCTTGTCCCTGGTACCAGTATGCTACTAGGATAGTAGATGTGTGGGGTGGACAGTGTTATGGATTGTAATGTGTCAGTGCGCTCACCTTGTCCCTGGTACCAGTATGCTACTAGGATAGTAGATGTGTGGGGTGGACAGTGTTGTGGATTGTAATGTGTCAGTGCGCTCACCTTGTCCCTGGTACCAGTATGCTACTAGGATAGTAGATGTGTCGGGTGGACAGTGTTATGGATTGTAATGTGTCAGTGCGCTCACCTTGTCCCTGGTGCCAGTATGCTACTAGGATAGTAGATGTGTCGGGTGGACAGTGTTATGGATTGTAATGTGTCAGTGCGCTCACCTTGTCCCTGGTACCAGTATGCTACTAGGATAGTAGATGTGTGGGGTGGACAGTGTTGTGGATTGTAATGTGTCAGTGCGCTCACCTTGTCCCTGGTACCAGTATGCTACTAGGATAGTAGATGTGTGGGGTGGACAGTGTTGTGGATTGTAATGTGTCAGTGCGCTCACCTTGTCCCTGGTACCAGTATGCTACTAGGATAGTAGATGTGTCGGGTGGACAGTGTTATGGATTGTAATGTGTCAGTGCGCTCACCTTGTCCCTGGTGCCAGTATGCTACTAGGATAGTAGATGTGTCGGGTGGACAGTGTTATGGATTGTAATGTGTCAGTGCGCTCACCTTGTCCCTGGTACCAGTATGCTACTAGGATAGTAGATGTGTGGGGTGGACAGTGTTGTGGATTGTAATGTGTCAGTGCGCTCACCTTGTCCCTGGTGCCAGTATGCTACTAGGATAGTAGATGTGTGGGGTGGACAGTGTTATGGATTGTAATGTGTCAGTGCGCTCACCTTGTCCCTGGTGCCAGTATGCTACTAGGATAGTAGATGTGTGGGGTGGACAGTGTTGTGGATTGTAATGTGTCAGTGCGCTCACCTTGTCCCTGGTACCAGTATGCTACTAGGATAGTAGATGTGTGGGGTGGACAGTGTTGTGGATTGTAATGTGTCAGTGCGCTCACCTTGTCCCTGGTGCCAGTATGCTACTAGGATAGTAGATGTGTCGGGTGGACAGTGTTATGGATTGTAATGCGTCAGTGCCTTCACTCTGCCTCCCGTACCAGTATGCTACTAGGATAGTAGATGTGTGGGGTGGACAGTGTTATGGATTGTAATGCGTCACTGCCTTCACTCTGTCTCCCGTACCAGTATGCTACTAGGATAGTAGATGTGTGGGGTGGACAGTGTTATGGATTGTAATGTGTCAGTGCGCTCACCTTGTCCCTGGTGCCAGTATGCTACTAGGATAGTAGATGTGTCGGGTGGACAGTGTTATGGATTGTAATGCGTCAGTGCCTTCACTCTGCCTCCCGTACCAGTATGCTACTAGGATAGTAGATGTGTGGGGTGGACAGTGTTATGGATTGTAATGCGTCAGTGCCTTCACTCTGTCCCCCGTACCAGTATGCTACTAGGATAGTAGATGTGTGGGGTGGACAGTGTTATGGATTGTAATGTGTCAGTGCGCTCACCTTGTCCCTGGTGCCAGTATGCTACTAGGATAGTAGATGTGTGGGGTGGACAGTGTTATGGATTGTAATGTGTCAGTGCGCTCACCTTGTCCCTGGTGCCAGTATGCTACTATGATAGTAGATGTGTGGGGTGGACAGTGTTGTGGATTGTAATGTGTCAGTGCGCTCACCTTGTCCCTGGTGCCAGTATGCTACTAGGATAGTAGATGTGTGGGGTGGACAGTGTTGTGGATTGTAATGTGTCAGTGCGCTCACCTTGTCCCTGGTACCAGTATGCTACTAGGATAGTAGATGTGTGGGGTGGACAGTGTTATGGATTGTAATGCGTCAGTGCCTTCACTCTGCCTCCCGTACCAGTATGCTACTAGGATAGTAGATGTGTGGGGTGGACAGTGTTGTGGATTGTAATGCGTCAGTGCCTTCACTCTGTCCCCCGTACCAGTATGCTACTAGGATAGTAGATGTGTGGGGTGGACAGTGTTATGGATTGTAATGTGTCAGTGCGCTCACCTTGTCCCTGGTGCCAGTATGCTACTAGGATAGTAGATGTGTGGGGTGGACAGTGTTATGGATTGTAATGTGTCAGTGCGCTCACCTTGTCCCTGGTGCCAGTATGCTACTAGGATAGTAGATGTGTGGGGTGGACAGTGTTATGGATTGTAATGTGTCAGTGCGCTCACCTTGTCCCTGGTGCCAGTATGCTACTAGGATAGTAGATGTGTGGGGTGGACAGTGTTATGGATTGTAATGTGTCAGTGCGCTCACCTTGTCCCTGGTGCCAGTATGCTACTAGGATAGTAGATGTGTGGGGTGGACAGTGTTATGGATTGTAATGTGTCAGTGCGCTCACCTTGTCCCTGGTGCCAGTATGCTACTAGGATAGTAGATGTGTGGGGTGGACAGTGTTGTGGATTGTAATGTGTCAGTGCGCTCACCTTGTCCCTGGTGCCAGTATGCTACTAGGATAGTAGATGTGTGGGGTGGACAGTGTTATGGATTGTAATGTGTCAGTGCGCTCACCTTGTCCCTGGTGCCAGTATGCTACTAGGATAGTAGATGTGTGGGGTGGACAGTGTTGTGGATTGTCATGTGTCAGTGCGCTCACCTTGTCCCTGGTGCCAGTATGCTACTAGGATAGTAGATGTGTCGGGTGGACAGTGTTATGGATTGTAATGTGTCAGTGCGCTCACCTTGTCCCTGGTGCCAGTATGCTACTAGGATAGTAGATGTGTGGGGTGGACAGTGTTATGGATTGTAATGCGTCAGTGCCTTCACTCTGTCCCCCGTACCAGTATGCTACTAGGATAGTAGATGTGTGGGGTGGACAGTGTTATGGATTGTAATGCGTCAGTGCCTTCACTCTGTCCCCCGTACCAGTATGCTACTAGGATAGTAGATGTGTGGGGTGGACAGTGTTATGGATTGTAATGCGTCAGTGCCTTCACTCTGTCTCCCGTACCAGTATGCTACTAGGATAGTAGATGTGTGGGGTGGACAGTGTTATGGATTGTAATGCGTCAGTGCCTTCACTCTGTCCCCCGTACCAGTATGCTACTAGGATAGTAGATGTGTGGGGTGGACAGTGTTATGGATTGTAATGCGTCAGTGCCTTCACTCTGTCCCCCGTACCAGTATGCTACTAGGATAGTAGATGTGTCGGGTGGACAGTGTTATGGATTGTAATGCGTCAGTGCGCTCACCTTGTCCCTGGTGCCAGTATGCTACTAGGATAGTAGATGTGTGGGGTGGACAGTGTTGTGGATTGTAATGTGTCAGTGCGCTCACCTTGTCCCTGGTGCCAGTATGCTACTAGGATAGTAGATGTGTGGGGTGGACAGTGTTATGGATTGTAATGTGTCAGTACGCTCACCTTGTCCCTGGTACCAGTATGCTACTAGGATAGTAGATGTGTCGGGTGGACAGTGTTGTGGATTGTAATGTGTCAGTGCGCTCACCTTGTCCCTGGTACCAGTATGCTACTAGGATAGTAGATGTGTGGGGTGGACAGTGTTGTGGATTGTAATGTGTCAGTGCGCTCACCTTGTCCCTGGTACCAGTATGCTACTAGGATAGTAGATGTGTGGGGTGGACAGTGTTGTGGATTGTAATGTGTCAGTGCGCTCACCTTGTCCCTGGTACCAGTATGCTACTAGGATAGTAGATGTGTGGGGTGGACAGTGTTATGGATTGTAATGTGTCAGTGCGCTCACCTTGTCCCTGGTACCAGTATGCTACTAGGATAGTAGATGTGTCGGGTGGACAGTGTTATGGATTGTAATGTGTCAGTGCGCTCACCTTGTCCCTGGTGCCAGTATGCTACTAGGATAGTAGATGTGTGGGGTGGACAGTGTTATGGATTGTAATGTGTCAGTGCGCTCACCTTGTCCCTGGTGCCAGTATGCTACTAGGATAGTAGATGTGTGGGGTGGACAGTGTTATGGATTGTAATGTGTCAGTGCGCTCACCTTGTCCCTGGTGCCAGTATGCTACTAGGATAGTAGATGTGTGGGGTGGACAGTGTTGTGGATTGTCATGTGTCAGTGCGCTCACCTTGTCCCTGGTGCCAGTATGCTACTAGGATAGTAGATGTGTGGGGTGGACAGTGTTATGGATTGTAATGTGTCAGTGCGCTCACCTTGTCCCTGGTGCCAGTATGCTACTAGGATAGTAGATGTGTGGGGTGGACAGTGTTATGGATTGTAATGTGTCAGTGCGCTCACCTTGTCCCTGGTACCAGTATGCTACTAGGATAGTAGATGTGTGGGGTGGACAGTGTTATGGATTGTAATGTGTCAGTGCCTTCACTCTGTCCCCCGTACCAGTATGCTACTAGGATAGTAGATGTGTCGGGTGGACAGTGTTATGGATTGTCATGTGTCAGTGCCTTCACTCTGTCCCCCGTACCAGTATGCTACTAGGATAGTAGATGTGTGGGGTGGACAGTGTTATGGATTGTCATGTGTCAGTGCCTTCACTCTGTCCCCCGTACCAGTATGCTACTAGGATAGTAGATGTGTCGGGTGGACAGTGTTATGGATTGTAATGTGTCAGTGCGCTCACCTTGTCCCTGGTACCAGTATGCTACTAGGATAGTAGATGTGTGGGGTGGACAGTGTTATGGATTGTCATGTGTCAGTGCCTTCACTCTGTCCCCCGTACCAGTATGCTACTAGGATAGTAGATGTGTCGGGTGGACAGTGTTATGGATTGTAATGTGTCAGTGCGCTCACCTTGTCCCTGGTACCAGTATGCTACTAGGATAGTAGATGTGTGGGGTGGACAGTGTTATGGATTGTAATGTGTCAGTGCGCTCACCTTGTCCCTGGTACCAGTATGCTACTAGGATAGTAGATGTGTGGGGTGGACAGTGTTGTGGATTGTAATGTGTCAGTGCGCTCACCTTGTCCCTGGTGCCAGTATGCTACTAGGATAGTAGATGTGTGGGGTGGACAGTGTTATGGATTGTAATGTGTCAGTGCGCTCACCTTGTCCCTGGTGCCAGTATGCTACTAGGATAGTAGATGTGTCGGGTGGACAGTGTTATGGATTGTAATGCGTCAGTGCCTTCACTCTGTCCCCCGTACCAGTATGCTACTAGGATAGTAGATGTGTGGGGTGGACAGTGTTATGGATTGTAATGTGTCAGTGCGCTCACCTTGTCCCTGGTGCCAGTATGCTACTAGGATAGTAGATGTGTCGGGTGGACAGTGTTATGGATTGTAATGTGTCAGTGCGCTCACCTTGTCCCTGGTGCCAGTATGCTACTAGGATAGTAGATGTGTCGGGTGGACAGTGTTATGGATTGTAATGTGTCAGTGCGCTCACCTTGTCCCTGGTGCCAGTATGCTACTAGGATAGTAGATGTGTGGGGTGGACAGTGTTATGGATTGTAATGCGTCAGTGCGCTCACCTTGTCCCTGGTGCCAGTATGCTACTAGGATAGTAGATGTGTCGGGTGGACAGTGTTATGGATTGTAATGCGTCAGTGCCTTCACTCTGTCCCCCGTACCAGTATGCTACTAGGATAGTAGATGTGTGGGGTGGACAGTGTTATGGATTGTAATGCGTCAGTGCCTTCACTCTGTCCCCCGTACCAGTATGCTACTAGGATAGTAGATGTGTGGGGTGGACAGTGTTATGGATTGTAATGCGTCAGTGCCTTCACTCTGTCTCCCGTACCAGTATGCTACTAGGATAGTAGATGTGTGGGGTGGACAGTGTTATGGATTGTAATGCGTCAGTGCCTTCACTCTGTCCCCCGTACCAGTATGCTACTAGGATAGTAGATGTGTGGGGTGGACAGTGTTATGGATTGTAATGCGTCAGTGCCTTCACTCTGTCTCCCGTACCAGTATGCTACTAGGATAGTAGATGTGTGGGGTGGACAGTGTTATGGATTGTAATGCGTCAGTGCCTTCACTCTGTCCCCCGTACCAGTATGCTACTAGGATAGTAGATGTGTCGGGTGGACAGTGTTATGGATTGTAATGCGTCAGTGCCATCACTCTGTCCCCCGTACCAGTATGCTACTAGGATAGTAGATGTGTGGGGTGGACAGTGTTATGGATTGTAATGCGTCAGTGCCTTCACTCTGTCTCCCGTACCAGTATGCTACTAGGATAGTAGATGTGTCGGGTGGACAGTGTTATGGATTGTAATGCGTCAGTGCCTTCACTCTGTCTCCCGTACCAGTATGCTACTAGGATAGTAGATGTGTGGGGAGGACAGTGTTATGGATTGTAATGCGTCAGTGCCTTCACTCTGTCTCCCGTACCAGTATGCTACTAGGATAGTAGATGTGTGGGGTGGACAGTGTTATGGATTGTAATGCGTCAGTGCCTTCACTCTGTCTCCCGTACCAGTATGCTACTAGGATAGTAGATGTGTCGGGTGGACAGTGTTATGGATTGTAATGCGTCAGTGCCTTCACTCTGTCTCCCGTACCAGTATGCTACTAGGATAGTAGATGTGTCGGGTGGACAGTGTTATGGATTGTAATGCGTCAGTGCCTTCACTCTGTCTCCCGTACCAGTATGCTACTAGGATAGTAGATGTGTCGGGTGGACAGTGTTATGGATTGTAATGCGTCAGTGCCTTCACTTGTCTCCCGTACCAGTATGCTACTAGGATAGTAGATGTGTCGGGTGGACAGTGTTATGGATTGTAATGCGTCAGTGCCTTCACTCTGTCTCCCGTACCAGTATGCTACTAGGATAGTAGATGTGTCGGGTGGACAGTGTTATGGATTGTAATGCGTCAGTGCCTTCACTCTGTCTCCCGTACCAGTATGCTACTAGGATAGTAGATGTGTCGGGTGGACAGTGTTATGGATTGTTATGCGTCAGTGCCTTCACTCTGTCCCCCGTACCAGTATGCTACTAGGATAGTAGATGTGTGGGGTGGACAGTGTTATGGATTGTAATGCGTCAGTGCCTTCACTCTGTCTCCCGTACCAGTATGCTACTAGGATAGTAGATGTGTGGGGTGGACAGTGTTATGGATTGTAATGCGTCAGTGCCTTCACTCTGTCTCCCGTACCAGTATGCTACTAGGATAGTAGATGTGTGGGGTGGACAGTGTTATGGATTGTAATGCGTCAGTGCCTTCATTCTGTCTCCCGTACCAGTATGCTACTAGGATAGTAGATGTGTGGGGTGGACAGTGTTGTGGATTGTAATGCGTCAGTGCCTTCACTCTGTCTCCCGTACCAGTATGCTACTAGGATAGTAGATGTGTGGGGTGGACAGTGTTGTGGATTGTAATGCGTCAGTGCCTTCACTCTGTCTCGTACCAGTATGCTACTAGGATAGTAGATGTGTGGGGTGGACAGTGTTATGGATTGTAATGCGTCAGTGCCTTCACTCTGTCTCCCGTACCAGTATGCTACTATGATAGTAGATGTGTGGGGTGGACAGTGTTATGGATTGTAATGCGTCAGTGCCTTCACTCTGTCCCCCGTACCAGTATGCTACTATGATAGTAGATGTGTGGGGTGGACAGTGTTATGGATTGTAATGCGTCAGTGCCTTCACTCTGTCTCCCGTACCAGTATGCTACTAGGATAGTAGATGTGTGGGGTGGACAGTGTTATGGATTGTAATGCGTCAGTGCCTTCACTCTGTCCCCCGTACCAGTATGCTACTAGGATAGTAGATGTGTCGGGTGGACAGTGTTGTGGATTGTAATGCGTCAGTGCCTTCACTCTGTCCCCCGTACCAGTATGCTACTAGGATAGTAGATGTGTGGGGTGGACAGTGTTATGGATTGTAATGCGTCAGTGCCTTCACTCTGTCTCCCGTACCAGTATGCTACTAGGATAGTAGATGTGTGGGGTGGACAGTGTTATGGATTGTAATGCGTCAGTGCCTTTACTCTGTCCCCCGTACCAGTATGCTACTAGGATAGTAGATGTGTGGGGTGGACAGTCTTGTGGATTGTAATGCGTCAGTGCCTTCACTCTGTCTCCCGTACCAGTATGCTACTAGGATAGTAGATGTGTCGGGTGGAAAGTGTTGTGGATTGTAATGCGTCAGTGCCTTCACTCTGTCTCCCGTACCAGTATGCTACTAGGATAGTAGATGTGTGGGGTGGACAGTGTTGTGGATTGTAATGCGTCAGTGCCTTCACTCTGTCTCCCGTACCAGTATGCTACTAGGATAGTAGATGTGTGGGGTGGACAGTGTTGTGGATTGTAATGCGTCAGTGCCTTCACTCTGTCTCCCGTACCAGTATGCTACTAGGATAGTAGATGTGTGGGGTGGACAGTGTTGTGGATTGTAATGCGTCAGTGCCTTCACTCTGTCTCTCGTACCAGTATGCTACTAGGATAGTAGATGTGTGGGGTGGACAGTGTTGTGGATTGTAATGCGTCAGTGCCTTCACTCTGTCTCCCGTACCAGTATGCTACTAGGATAGTAGATGTGTGGGGTGGACAGTGTTGTGGATTGTAATGCGTCAGTGCCTTCACTCTGTCTCCCGTACCAGTATGCTACTAGGATAGTAGATGTGTGGGGTGGACAGTGTTGTGGATTGTAATGCGTCAGTGCCTTCACTCTGTCTCCCGTACCAGTATGCTACTAGGATAGTAGATGTGTGGGGTGGACAGTGTTGTGGATTGTAATGCGTCAGTGCCTTCACTCTGTCCCCCGTACCAGTATGCTACTAGGATAGTAGATGTGTGGGGTGGACAGTGTTATGGATTGTAATGCGTCAGTGCCTTCACTCTGTCCCCCGTACCAGTATGCTACTAGGATAGTAGATGTGTGGGGTGGACAGTCTTGTGGATTGTAATGCGTCAGTGCCTTCACTCTGTCTCCCGTACCAGTATGCTACTAGGATAGTAGATGTGTCGGGTGGACAGTGTTGTGGATTGTAATGCGTCAGTGCCTTCACTCTGTCTCTCGTACCAGTATGCTACTAGGATAGTAGATGTGTGGGGTGGACAGTGTTGTGGATTGTAATGCGTCAGTGCCTTCACTCTGTCTCCCGTACCAGTATGCTACTAGGATAGTAGATGTGTCGGGTGGACAGTGTTATGGATTGTAATGCGTCAGTGCCTTCACTCTGTCTCCCGTACCAGTATGCTACTAGGATAGTAGATGTGTGGGGTGGACAGTGTTGTGGATTGTAATGCGTCAGTGCCTTCACTCTGTCTCCCGTACCAGTATGCTACTAGGATAGTAGATGTGTCGGGTGGACAGTGTTATGGATTGTAATGCGTCAGTGCCTTCACTCTGTCTCCCGTACCAGTATGCTACTAGGATAGTAGATGTGTGGGGTGGACAGTGTTGTGGATTGTAATGCGTCAGTGCCTTCACTCTGTCCCTCGTACCAGTATGCTACTAGGATAGTAGATGTGTGGGGTGGACAGTGTTATGGATTGTAATGCGTCAGTGCCTTCACTCTGTCCCCCGTACCAGTATGCTACTATGATAGTAGATGTGTGGGGTGGACAGTGTTATGGATTGTAATGCGTCAGTGCCTTCACTCTGTCCCCCGTACCAGTATGCTACTATGATAGTAGATGTGTGGGGTGGACAGTGTTATGGATTGTAATGCGTCAGTGCCTTCACTCTGTCCCCCGTACCAGTATGCTACTATGATAGTAGATGTGTGGGGTGGACAGTGTTATGGATTGTAATGCGTCAGTGCCTTCACTCTGTCCCCCGTACCAGTATGCTACTATGATAGTAGATGTGTGGGGTGGACAGTGTTATGGATTGTAATGCGTCAGTGCCTTCACTCTGTCCCCCGTACCAGTATGCTACTAGGATAGTAGATGTGTCGGGTGGACAGTGTTATGGATTGTAATGCGTCAGTGCCTTCACTCTGTCTCCCGTACCAGTATGCTACTATGATAGTAGATGTGTGGGGTGGACAGTGTTATGGATTGTAATGCGTCAGTGCCTTCACTCTGTCCCCCGTACCAGTATGCTACTATGATAGTAGATGTGTGGGGTGGACAGTGTTATGGATTGTAATGCGTCAGTGCCTTCACTCTGTCCCCCGTACCAGTATGCTACTATGATAGTAGATGTGTGGGGTGGACAGTGTTATGGATTGTAATGCGTCAGTGCCTTCACTCTGTCTCCCGTACCAGTATGCTACTAGGATAGTAGATGTGTCGGGTGGACAGTGTTATGGATTGTAATGCGTCAGTGCCTTCACTCTGTCCCCCGTACCAGTATGCTACTATGATAGTAGATGTGTGGGGTGGACAGTGTTATGGATTGTAATGCGTCAGTGCCTTCACTCTGTCTCCCGTACCAGTATGCTACTAGGATAGTAGATGTGTGGGGTGGACAGTGTTATGGATTGTAATGCGTCAGTGCCTTCACTCTGTCCCCCGTACCAGTATGCTACTATGATAGTAGATGTGTGGGGTGGACAGTGTTATGGATTGTAATGCGTCAGTGCCTTCACTCTGTCCCCCGTACCAGTATGCTACTATGATAGTAGATGTGTGGGGTGGACAGTGTTATGGATTGTAATGCGTCAGTGCCTTCACTCTGTCCCCCGTACCAGTATGCTACTAGGATAGTAGATGTGTCGGGTGGACAGTGTTATGGATTGTAATGCGTCAGTGCCTTCACTCTGTCCCCCGTACCAGTATGCTACTAGGATAGTAGATGTGTCGGGTGGACAGTGTTATGGATTGTAATGCGTCAGTGCCTTCACTCTGTCCCCCGTACCAGTATGCTACTAGGATAGTAGATGTGTCGGGTGGACAGTGTTATGGATTGTAATGCGTCAGTGCCTTCACTCTGTCTCCCGTACCAGTATGCTACTAGGATAGTAGATGTGTCGGGTGGACAGTGTTGTGGATTGTAATGCGTCAGTGCCTTCACTCTGTCCCCCGTACCAGTATGCTACTAGGATAGTAGATGTGTGGGGTGGACAGTGTTATGGATTGTAATGCGTCAGTGCCTTCACTCTGTCTCCCGTACCAGTATGCTACTATGATAGTAGATGTGTGGGGTGGACAGTGTTATGGATGGTAATGCGTCAGTGCCTTCACTCTGTCTCTCGTACCAGTATGCTACTAGGATAGTTGTCACGGTGTGCCTGCTTACACTATATTAGTTATTAGTAGTTTAGATTAGTATTGTAATTATAGGAATGGAAATAGTAAGAAGGCGGTGTAATTGGAATTGTATAAAGCATCAAGAAGACCGTGGAGTATTCAGATTAAGTTATAGGATTGGAAATAGTGAGAAGGCGGTGAAAAGACAGAATGGTGATTGTTGTAAAAGGGAAATGGAGGAGTGTTTTTGTATCTCTAAAAAGAGGAAATAAAAGTAATATTACGCAGTATTTATAGAACAGTTATTTGTATATTAGACGACGCTACAATTGGGGGCTCGTCCAAAGCAGTATAAGGTAACGTTTAAACACTGTTTATTATTTGTAGCTTATAAAATCAGTTCCTAACCCCGGCGCATTTGACATAATGGAGGGGTTTCTTCAAGAAGATTTGCTACCTCTGGACATTGTTCACAAGCTAATGGCTCTTCAAGCCGAGGGTACTGAGGTATACCATCACAGGCTGCGTGAGCTGTTGTCTCCCAAAGCTGCAGCAATTCCACTCCGTTTGCAAACACAGCCTACTACTATTGCCCACGCATCTCGTGAGCTGCCTGCCGCTTCTGGTACATCCTCAAGTCATGCCACAGGGCGTCCTACGAGTATCTCGGGAAGTACTTCTGTCACACCACCTCCCATCCCGCCAAGACGACATTCGGTCGCGCCTAGTTCACACTCACTGCCCGTAGTTACATATTCGAATTTGCAGGCATCGATAACCATACCAGTATCCGAGATGCTAGGTCAGGCCAGTTCACAAGTCGTGCAAGAGCCCTTGTATTCTACTCCTGTACAACGCACTGCGCACGATTCCCCACTTCACCCCGACACATCCATAAATCCATTTGTTTCGCCATACTACCAACAGCAGCCGCAAAACCCTTCGCCCCATGTTCAGGGCCCGCTTCCTACATTCTTTGGCTGTGGGGACCCGAAAAGCGCAGAGGAATTCTTGTTGGACATGGAGCAATACGCTCGGGGACAGGGCGTACCACTCTCTTACATTGTTAGCCATGTTCTTCCAGCAGCGCTTGTTGGTGACGCTTTCCGCTGGTGGAATTTCGTGGGAGGATGCAACAGTTGGGAGGACTTCAAAGTTGCCCTTCACAATGAGTATGATAGGCCAGACTATCTGGCACGACTTAAGGCTGAACTAGAAATGCGAACCCAACATCCAGATGAACCCCTTTCTGCTTATGTGCGCACTATCTCCAGCTACTACGATCGTATTGGGTCCACGGTATCCGATGCAGAGAAAGTGGCGCGGGTAATGCGCCAGATGCACCCACAGTATTATCCCTTTCTTCAAGGACGCTCTTTTGCAAACCTGCGTGACCTCGCTGTGGTTGCACCTACAATCCAGGCTATTTTGTGGCGGCACAACAACTACCGACCTCCGCCTCCGCCCACAAATGCTGTGGCAGCTGATTTGGCATTTTCATCT
The DNA here is from genome assembly GCA_945910005.1 of Isoperla grammatica. Classification (NCBI taxonomy): domain Eukaryota; kingdom Metazoa; phylum Arthropoda; class Insecta; order Plecoptera; family Perlodidae; genus Isoperla; species Isoperla grammatica. Next base: position 19,715,641 of record OX246749.1, on the reverse strand, counting down.
CCTACTTCGTCAGGCCAACAGAGTTCGTCTTCATCACGAGGATCTACTGACAGAAACGCTTGTTGGGTATGTGGTTCGTTTGATCATTTTAAACGAAACTGCCCTCGACGCCAGGGAAACGGGAAACTGTAGTTCGGGACATAGGGCCAGTTCAGGAGAACTACAGTACAAACAACGTGTTTATGGCTCTCGATACACCCAAACTGAAACAGGAATGTGACCCAATTATTACATTGTTTATAGGTCACCACACTATTCAGGCATTACTGGACACGGGCTCAAGTTGTTCTTTGATTGGACCGTCGGCGCTATCAGCGGCACAAGGAATAGGTGCCAAGGTTGAACAATGCTCGATCTCTATCAGCATGGCATCTGGTAATGTCCGTAGTGAACTCGCTGTGTTTGTGCCTATTGTTATCGCCGATCGCTGGCACATATTGAAGTGTCTGTACTTACCCCACCTCTGTCGGGAGCTAATTCTTGGCCGGGACTTTCTTACTCAGTTTGATGTTACAGTGTCTATCAGAAGTGGTGGTTGGGCAATTGGTAACAGCACCCACTTTCATTCCTTTAATGAATCCTGTCTTACAAGCACTTCTCTTCCTGCACGCGCGTCTGTACCACAACCTTGTCCCAATCTACTGGACTCATCTGCCATGGTTGATTGCCCGAAACGCATACAGCCAGCACTACATAACCTTCTTCATAAATACTCTTGCCTCTTTTCGGATACACCCGGTTTCACAGATCTAATCCAGCATCAAATCATCACAGACTCTCATCCACCAGTTCAATGTCGCCTTCGACCAGTCAATCATATGAAAAGAAACGTCATGGACGGCCTAGTCGACAAACTACTTGAACAGAAAATCATTCAACCATCATCAAGCTCTTGGACCAGTGCTCCGGTTATCGTGCCCAAGAAAACAGGAGGTTATAGATTGGCGGTTGACTACCGTCATCTTAATAAATGCAGCCAGGTTCCCAAATGGCCAATGCCACGTACAGACTGGATTTTGGCCCAGCTTGGTCCTGCACGCTACTTCTCGACAATCGACCTTTCTCAAGGTTTTTTCCAAATTGCGGTTGCACCTAAAGATCGCCACAAGACAGCCTTCTTATGTCACAGGGGCACTTTTGAGTTCCTGCGAATGCCATTTGGTTTAGCCGGGGCTCCGGCTTCGTTTCAGAAACTGATGGACAAGGTTCTTGCTGGTATATCTCATCGGTTCTGTCTGGCATTCTTAGACGACATTATTATTTATTCCAACTCATTGGAGGAACATCTGCAACATTTAGAGGAGGTGTTTGCTCGACTTGCCAAAGCAGGACTGACTGTAAACACAAGTAAACTCCAGCTCTTTCAAACCTCTATTAACTTCTTGGGGCACATTATCAAACAAGGATTGTACAGCCCAAATCCTTCAAAAGTTGCTGCAGTCAACGATTTTCCTTCTCCCCGCAAAGTGAAAGACCTGCAAAGTTTCCTTGGTTTAGTTGGTTACTATAGAACCTTCATACAAAACTTTTCTACGATTGCTAAGCCTCTTACATGTCTGCTAAGGAAAGATACTCCTTGGACATGGGACTTACCCCAGAAAAATGCGTTCATAGCTTTAAAAAATGCCCTCTCTTATGTCACAGATCTGGCTTTGCCGGACTTAAATCAACCTTTTGTGATCGAGACAGACGCGAGTGGCTTAGGTTTGGGTGCGGTTTTGCTCCAAGCCTCGGACCCCAACGTAACCAATAGTCCTCTCCGGCCAGTTGCCTTCATAAGTCGGACACTCAGTAAACATGAAGAGAATTACACGGTACAGGAGTGGGAATGTCTCGCTGTGGTGTGGGCGGTGGATAAATTCCGTCCATACATTGAAATGACAAGCTTTGATATTATTTGTGACCACGCTTCTCTGAGTTGGATGTTTTCTACAGAATTGGCCTCCAACAGAGTCAAAAGATGGGTGTTGCGTTTGCAGGGGTACGATTGTACGATCAAGTACCGCAGAGGAATAGCAAACGTTCCCGCTGATGCTCTCAGTAGGCACCCCATTGCCATACACCCGCCGTCTCACCTGGATTCAACAACGTTTGTGAATCAACTATTGCCGCTCTTCGTTGAAGCTCCTGATGCCGAAGTTACTTTTGAAGATCCTCCACAAGAAGTATGCGTTACAAACCTAGCGACCATCTCAATTGACACCCTCACAGACATGCCTAAACTAGCAGCGGAACAGCTACAGGACGAACAGTTACGGGAGATACATCGGGTGGTTACGAGGAACCAGAGCTCTACTACGGTAACGTGTTCGAGGCAGACAAAGGATCTTGCTAGCGAAACCGAGATAGATGCAGATGGTGTTATGTGGCGAGTAAGCCAGCTGTCGCCTCCCCGCGTTTGGTTGCCACAACACCTGCGTCAAATTGTCTTGGCTGCAACTCACTCACATCCTTTAAGCGGTCACCTCGAATTTTTCAAGACATTACATCGCACCCAAGAACGCTACACGTGGCTAGGGATGAGACATGATATTCTAACGTATGTCCGCTCCTGTCAAACTTGTCAGCGAATAAAACCAAGGTCACAAAAACAGTTCGGATACATGGAGGTTTCGCCTGCGGTCAGACCGTTTGCAGAGCTAAGCATCGATCTAGTAGGGCCCCTACCACGTTCGCGAAACAATTTCCTTTACATCTTGGTCGTCATCGACAAGTTCACGAGGTACCCGGAAATTTTTCCTTTACGTTCCCCGACTACTAAGCAAATAACATCCAAACTAGAAGAACTGTTCTGTCGTCATGGATTCCCTGATGCCATTTCGAGCGATAACGGCAAACAATTTGTCAGTGCCATCTGGAAAAGCACGATGGCATTGTTTGGCATTTCTGATCGCCATACTGTTCCTTACAGGCCTTGTGGGCAACAGGTGGAGAGGCATAATGGTACCCTAAAAACAAGCATTCGAGCCTACTGCGATAACCACCGAGATTGGGATCGTCATCTTCATGCTTTAGCGTTTGCATTAAGAACCGCAGTAAGTGAGGTAACTGGGTACTCTCCTGCTACGCTAACCTACGGCAGAGACCTGCACGCACCCTGGGATCGCAGGGACCCTCTCGACGAGGATTCATCAGCCGTCCAAGTTCATGAATATGCCGTGGACCTCAAACATCGATTAACAGACGCATGGCACTGGGCGAGGACTCGTGCAAGCGCGGCTCAAGCTAAGTCTAAACAAAACTATGATGTCCGTCGTCAACCAAACCCCTTTGTTGTTGGTGATCTAGTTTTGCGAGACGCTCACGTTCTCAGTGATGCAGCGATGGCAGTGTCTGCTGGTTTAGCTCCACGCCACTCCGGACCTTATCAAATCACTCGACAGATTGCCACTAACTCTTTTGAGTTAGTCGATCCTAAGTCTGGCAAATGTATGGGAAGAGCGAATGCTGACCAGCTTAAGAAATGGGTATCGAGTCCTTCTTGGGCTACAAGAGTGGATGATCAGCAACGCCGAGTTTTACGCCCGAGGAAGTCCAAGTCTACGGTTCACGACTAAGGGGGGGAGAATGTCACGGTGTGCCTGCTTACACTATATTAGTTATTAGTAGTTTAGATTAGTATTGTAATTATAGGAATGGAAATAGTAAGAAGGCGGTGTAATTGGAATTGTATAAAGCATCAAGAAGACCGTGGAGTATTCAGATTAAGTTATAGGATTGGAAATAGTGAGAAGGCGGTGAAAAGACAGAATGGTGATTGTTGTAAAAGGGAAATGGAGGAGTGTTTTTGTATCTCTAAAAAGAGGAAATAAAAGTAATATTACGCAGTATTTATAGAACAGTTATTTGTATATTAGACGACGCTACATAGTAGATGTGTCGGGTGGACAGTGTTATGGATTGTAATGCGTCAGTGCCTTCACTCTGTCTCCCGTACCAGTATGCTACTAGGATAGTAGATGTGTGGGGTGGACAGTGTTATGGATTGTAATGCGTCAGTGCCTTCACTCTGTCTCCCGTACCAGTATGCTACTATGATAGTAGATGTGTGGGGTGGACAGTGTTGTGGATTGTAATGCGTCAGTGCCTTCACTCTGTCTCTCGTACCAGTATGCTACTAGGATAGTAGATGTGTGGGGTGGACAGTGTTATGGATTGTAATGCGTCAGTGCCTTCACTCTGTCCCCCGTACCAGTATGCTACTAGGATAGTAGATGTGTGGGGTGGACAGTGTTGTGGATTGTAATGCGTCAGTGCCTTCACTCTGTCTCCCGTACCAGTATGCTACTAGGATAGTAGATGTGTGGGGTGGACAGTGTTGTGGATTGTTATGCGTCAGTGCCTTCACTCTGTCCCTCGTACCAGTATGCTACTAGGATAGTAGATGTGTCGGGTGGACAGTGTTATGGATTGTAATGCGTCAGTGCCTTCACTCTGTCTCCCGTACCAGTATGCTACTAGGATAGTAGATGTGTGGGCTGGACAGTGTTATGGATTGTAATGCGTCAGTGCCTTCACTCTGTCTCCCGTACCAGTATGCTACTAGGATAGTAGATGTGTGGGCTGGACAGTGTTATGGATTGTAATGCGTCAGTGCCTTCACTCTGTCTCCCGTACCAGTATGCTACTATGATAGTAGATGTGTGGGGTGGACAGTGTTGTGGATTGTAATGCGTCAGTGCCTTCACTCTGTCTCTCGTACCAGTATGCTACTAGGATAGTAGATGTGTGGGGTGGACAGTGTTGTGGATTGTAATGCGTCAGTGCCTTCACTCTGTCTCTCGTACCAGTATGCTACTAGGATAGTAGATGTGTGGGGTGGACAGTGTTGTGGATTGTAATGCGTCAGTGCCTTCACTCTGTCTCCCGTACCAGTATGCTACTAGGATAGTAGATGTGTGGGGTGGACAGTGTTGTGGATTGTAATGCGTCAGTGCCTTCACTCTGTCCCCCGTACCAGTATGCTACTAGGATAGTAGATGTGTGGGGTGGACAGTGTTATGGATTGTAATGCGTCAGTGCCTTCACTCTGTCCCCCGTACCAGTATGCTACTAGGATAGTAGATGTGTGGGGTGGACAGTGTTGTGGATTGTAATGCGTCAGTGCCTTCACTCTGTCTCCCGTACCAGTATGCTACTAGGATAGTAGATGTGTGGGGTGGACAGTGTTGTGGATTGTAATGCGTCAGTGCCTTCACTCTGTCCCCCGTACCAGTATGCTACTAGGATAGTAGATGTGTGGGGTGGACAGTGTTATGGATTGTAATGCGTCAGTGCCTTCACTCTGTCCCCCGTACCAGTATGCTACTAGGATAGTAGATGTGTGGGGTGGACAGTGTTGTGGATTGTTATGCGTCAGTGCCTTCACTCTGTCCCTCGTACCAGTATGCTACTAGGATAGTAGATGTGTGGGGTGGACAGTGTTATGGATTGTAATGCGTCAGTGCCTTCACTCTGTCCCCCGTACCAGTATGCTACTAGGATAGTAGATGTGTGGGGTGGACAGTGTTGTGGATTGTAATGCGTCAGTGCCTTCACTCTGTCTCCCGTACCAGTATGCTACTAGGATAGTAGATGTGTGGGGTGGACAGTGTTATGGATTGTAATGCGTCAGTGCCTTCACTCTGTCTCCCGTACCAGTATGCTACTAGGATAGTAGATGTGTGGGGTGGACAGTGTTATGGATTGTAATGCGTCAGTGCCTTCACTCTGTCTCCCGTACCAGTATGCTACTAGGATAGTAGATGTGTGGGGTGGACAGTGTTATGGATTGTAATGCGTCAGTGCCTTCACTCTGTCCCCCGTACCTGTATGCTACTAGGATAGTAGATGTGTGGGGTGGACAGTGTTATGGATTGTAATGCGTCAGTGCCTTCACTCTGTCTCCCGTACCAGTATGCTACTAGGATAGTAGATGTGTGGGGTGGACAGTGTTATGGATTGTAATGCGTCAGTGCCTTCACTCTGTCTCCCGTACCAGTATGCTACTAGGATAGTAGATGTGTGGGGTGGACAGTGTTGTGGATTGTAATGCGTCAGTGCCTTCACTCTGTCTCCCGTACCAGTATGCTACTACGATAGTAGATGTGTGGGGTGGACAGTGTTATGGATTGTAATGCGTCAGTGCCTTCACTCTGTCCCCCGTACCAGTATGCTACTAGGATAGTAGATGTGTGGGGTGGACAGTGTTATGGATTGTAATGCGTCAGTGCCTTCACTCTGTCCCCCGTACCAGTATGCTACTAGGATAGTAGATGTGTGGGGTGGACAGTGTTGTGGATTGTAATGCGTCAGTGCCTTCACTCTGTCCCCCGTACCAGTATGCTACTAGGATAGTAGATGTGTGGGGTGGACAGTGTTATGGATTGTAATGCGTCAGTGCCTTCACTCTGTCTCCCGTACCAGTATGCTACTATGATAGTAGATGTGTGGGGTGGACAGTGTTATGGATTGTAATGCGTCAGTGCCTTCACTCTGTCTCTCGTACCAGTATGCTACTAGGATAGTAGATATGTGGGGTTGAGTTATGCGACTTCAACGTAATGTGTGTGCCTGTTGTCCTACCTTGGATCTGTGCGCTCACCCACAATAGACTCTAACGTGCTGAATGATCCCGTTTCTTAACTGTTCCTTCCTTTGGAGGTGTTCGTACCTTTAAGAAGGTACAGAAAAATGTACGGTTAGGCATAGTTAATTATTTTAATTAAATCACTTTTAGTTTATTTCTTTAAGTAATACAGTAATACATGTAGTAATAGTATAATACACGGTATTTGAATATAATTGGGACCTGTGTAAGCTGAGGTCGGACACAAACATAGTAGCCTGGTTTACCAATAACTGCAATGTTTGTTTTACGTGCGAAATAAATATTTGGGAACAACATTGAATGACTTGTATTGGTAGATGTGTTACATTGTTAAGCGAATAGGTATAGTTAGAAAAGTAACGAACAGCCCAACATTCGAAAGCTTGAAGCAAACTAAAGGCTTTTCAGGATCGACAATTTTTTTTAGGTTTTGTAGCAAACGTAAATATACATTTACCTTCCGTATTTATTGTTACATATTTAGTAATATCCGTTTGTTCATGGCTACTCGACGGCTAGATCTTACAACGTCTGCCATTAGACATCTCTTAGGAGTGGCAGAGGTATTATGACGTACCCGACCTCTAGACATATGTTTACCATTTATGCACCTATAACGACAGGTAGAGCTACCCTGGACCAATCCTACCCGGGGTCCGGACGGGGGTTTAGCTTATGTACCCGTATTGTATATTGCATTTGCCATCACACCCATGTATAATGAACCTTGCAAGGCAAAACAACAATCTGTGAGAGCTTTTGGTCTTTGCATTTATCTCTATTTTAAGGTAACCAAGCCGGCACAAATTGACAGTAAACGATTTTTTTTGTAAATTTCATTATTTTTGTCAGCACATTTCTGAATATAATGGTGTATCTTTATTTGTAAATAATTTTAAATAATTGTACCTAATACATTGTAAATAATTGTACATATAATATCCAGTTTAGGTGATAACCTTGTAGCGTAAATAAAGTTAGTTATAGGCTATGTACAGTGGCGTATACACGAGGGGGGAGGGGGGGGACAAAACCCCCCCCTTTTGCAAAGGAAACATGGAAAATGACCGTTTACATTTCAATAGACAGTATTCAATAGACAGTATCAATACTCAATAGACAGTATTTCAATAGACAGTTAAAATGTTTTACTTTATAATTATTGTATATTGTTGTAATTAAAAGCAAAAGCAATACGAAAAATATGCAAATTATTGATTGAGGTTCCTTTTATTAGCGGTGCTAACTGCTAAGGGAAAAATGTGTTGCCAGAAACTGAGTAATCTTGTTTCAGTTGGCCGCTGTAAAACGCACAGATTTGCACTAAAATGACCTTGACGAGAATTTTTTCGGGGGGCAAGCCCCCCGGAACCCCAATTATGTTTCGGCTCCACTCTCTATAATATGGGTTGAACCCCCCCCCCCCCCCCCCTTTCCCAATTCCTGGATACGCCACTGGCTATGTATCATGGTAGTAAGACACAATACTGTGTAATGGGGCTGCGGCCTAATTCTTTCTACCATCAATGTGCATTGTACAAGGGCTATTACATGTAGACTATCTTTTGAACAGGGTCAAAGCATTGAAAATAAATAATAATAATAATAATAATAATAATAATAATAATAATAATAATAATAATAATAATAATAATCATCATAATAATAATAATAAAGATAAGGAAGGAACTTGGAGTGGAGAGTCTAAACTTTAAGCTGGGAAAAGAAAGATTGCGAGGGTTTGGCCACATGAAAAGAATGCAGGAAGACAGGATCCCAAAAATTGAGTTTGAGAAAGAAGCAGGGAAAAAGAAAAGAATAATATTATATTATATTATAATAATACACTTTATTATAATACACTATGTTATAATATTATGTTAATTGTAATATTAGCAAATTTTGTAGTATGTTTATGATTAGTTCAAGTATAGGCCTAATTAAAACTACTAGCCTACCTTTTTTGTCTTGTCTACAAATTGTAATTTTATAATTTTTGTAATTTAATTTTTTGTAATTTTTTCATTATCAATCAACAAATCTAACATTGAAATCACTTTAGTTCTGCCATCTTGCACTGTATTTTTTAATGTCTCTAACTTATGTTCTGCCCACACTCATGGCTTGCCTTCTGTGGGCTTCTCACTACTAATTAACAAATACTGTTATTCCAATAATGTACTTACAAACTGAGCATAAAATGCTTTTAAATTGAATTGAATTGAATTGAAGAGGGGAAGACCAAGACTGAGGTGGGAAGAAGTGATAGCAATGTACGTGGAAAGAAGAAATGCAACTTGGGAAGAGGTCAATCAGGAACGATGTTGGGAAGATAGAAAAGTATGGACAGAATTTGTAGAAAGAGCAGAGGAAGAAGAAAATGAAGAGGAGGAGCCAGAGGAAGTTAACATGGGAAGCGTCAGGCATGGCCAGCCGGCTTCGATGTACCTAGGGGCCAGAATATGATGGGATTAATTTCCTATCCCCTACCCGACTTCATTGTTGGACACAGGGAGCAGATATAAAAAAAAAAAATAATAATAATAATAATAATAATAATAATAATAATAACAATAATAATAATAATAATAATAATAATAATAATAATAATAATAATAATAATAATAATAATAATAATAATAATAATAATAATAATAATAATAATAATAATAATAATAATAATAATAATAATAATAATAATAATAACAATTGACTCCAGACAAATGGGTATAGGTTAGCAGTGTATAGTTGAATTAATATAAACGCGTTATTTATTGCGTATGTTAACACTCGGCACATATCCAACACTTCTGCCTAAGTAGAGAACTCGAATTTGAAAAATCTTGTCAGAGTTTTTTTCATACACTTGTGACTAGTGGATACTTCTTTCAAACGTTGGCATTCGATGCTGTAGCCAATCAAATCATAACTGTCATTCCAGGCAACAGCCGATATATTCTACCAGTTTGTTCACATTTCTCACGCTAGGTGGCAGCAAACGCCATTGCCGTTTGCTGCTACCTAGCGTGAGAAATGTGAACAAACTGGTAGAATATATCGGCTGTTGCCTGGAATGACAGTTATGATTTGATTGGCTACAGCATCGAATGCCAACGTTTGAAAGAAGTATCCACTAGTCACAAGTGTATGAAAAAAACTCTGACAAGATTTGCGTGCGTGCTTTTAGCTCCAAGTATTTCCAGCTCCAAAAACCAAACGAACAGCAGATGTGCTGCCACCTATCATGAGTCTCTTCAACTACCAGTACTTCCGAAAACCCGCGGAAACCAATCAAATAAGTAGCTAAACCAATTGCTCCACAACCAAACGTAAACCTTAGAAATCATGTATGAACCATTCTTCCGATAGACATTGAGCGTCATACGAAACTAGCCACAAAATGATGCATTAAGCCGAGTTTATATAAAGTCACAAGGTTTTGTTATAGTCGTATGGTATAGTCGTAAGGTACCTATAAGCTCTGTAGCACTGATACAACGTTTATGGCATTTCATTGGCTTGTTATAAGCGAGTAGTGACGTTTCAACCCCTGATTGGTCCGTCGCATGGTTAAAGGTTTAGTTATAAGAGAGTTGAACATTTTTCAACTCGCTTGTGACTACGACTATGACTATTGCAACGACGAGTTTGTGTGAACCATTGTACGTGATCCCTATCTTCCAACTCGGCTTATAACTAAACCATAATCCTTGCGACTTTATATAAACCCGGCTTTATAACACTACGCCCCCAAAAAAGTATTTCCACATAACCTTTGATTTTGAGGCAACCAATACAAATTTGGAATCAAACATTAACAAGCCTATCAATACGCGCCAAAAAGATCTAGTCCTAAAACGGCAAATTTCTTACTTCTCATACAGAAACATAATGTATTCATTCCACATGAGAAGCGTTTTTGCAGCTAGTACTTCCGCTCGTAAACGAAAGGTGAACATTCTGATATTTAAATGTCATATTATGTACAACTATATTGCGCATCTAAATAACCCACCCACCTTGTTGCACACATCATACGTTTTATACAAAAAAATAAATACTAAAAAAAATGACATCAATTCCAAATAAATATAATAAATAGGAGACGTGAACATTGCAAGTTTTCTCTTCATACATATAAACCCAATATTCCACATCATTCAAACATACCCGTAATGATGGACACCTCATACTTTTTACACAGAAAAATAATGTGTAGCGTTTTTGGAGCTGAGCCTATTGCTCAAAACTGACGGATAGGAATTTCTTGCTTTAAAGATATTAAAAACAAGCAAGTTAATACGATTCATACGAACCTATCCACTATGTTGTACAGTTCATACTTTTTAAACAAAAAAATAATATTTCAACGCTAGTCAGTGGCGTTTTTGGAGCTGAGCCTATTGCTCGAAACTGACGGATAGGAATTTCTTGCTTTAAAAATATTAAAAACAAGCAGGTTAATACGCTTCATACGAACCTACCCACTATGTTGTACAGTTCATACTTTTTTTACAAAAAAATAAAATTTCAACGCTATTCAGTGGCGTTTTTGGAGCTGAGCCTTTTGCTCAAAACTGACGGATAGGAATTTCTTGCTTAGTAGACATTAAAAACAAGCTAGTTAATACGCACCATACGAACCTACCCACTATGTTGTACAGTTCATACTTTTTAAACAAAAAAATAATATTTCAACGCTATTCAGTGGCGTTTTTGGAGCTGAGCCTATTGCTCAAAACTGACGGATAGGAATTTCTTGCTTTAAAAATATTAAAAACAAGCAAGTTATTACGCTTCATACGAACCTACCCACTATGTTGTACAGTTCATACTTTTTAAACAAAAAAATAATATTTCAACGCTATCAGTGGCGTTTTTGGAGCTGAGCCTATTGCTCAAAACTGACGGATAGGAATTTCTTGCTATGTAGACATTAAAAACAAGCTAGTTAATACGCATCATACGAACCTACCCACTATGTTGTACAGTTCATACTTTTCAAACAAAAAAATAATATTTCAACGCTTTTCAGTGGCGTTTTTGGAGCTGAGCCTATTGCTCAAAACTGACGGATAGGAATTTCTTGCTTTGTAGACATTAAAAACAAGCTAGTTAATACGCACCATACGAACTTACCCACTATGTTGTACATTTCATACTTTTTAAACAAAAAAATAATATTGCAACGCTATTCAGTGGCGGTTAATGGAGCTGAGCCTATTGCTCAAAACTGACGGATAGGAATTTCTTGCTTTGTAAATATTAAAAACAAGCTAGTAAATACGCTTCATACGAACCTACCCACTATGTTGTACAGTTCATACTTTTTAAACAAAAAAATAATATTTCAACGCTATTCAGTGGCGTTTTTGGAGCTGAGCCTATTGCTCAAAACTGACGGATAGGAATTTCTTGCTTTAAAGATATTAAAAACAAGCAAGTTAATACGCTTCATACGAACCTACCCACTATGTTGTACAGTTCATACTTTTTACACAAAAAAATAATATTTCAACGCTATTCAGTGGCGTTTTTGGAGCTGAGCCTATTGCTCAAAACTGACGGATAGGAATTTCTTGCTTTAAAGATATTAAAAACAAGCAAGTTAATACGCTTCATACGAACCTACTCACTATGTTGTACAACTCATACTTTTTAAACAAAAAAATAATATTTCAACGCTATTCAGTGGCGTTTTTGGAGCTGAGCCTATTGCTCAAAACTGACGGATAGGAATTTCTTGCTTTGTAGACATTAAAAACAAGCAAGTTAATGCGCTTCATACGAATATACCCACTATGTTGTACAGTTCATACTTTTTAAACAAAAAAATAATATTTCAACGCTATTCAGTGGCGTTTTTGGAGCTGAGCCTATTGGTCAAAACTGACGGATAGGAATTTCTTGCTTTGTAGACATTAAAAACAAGCTAGTTAATACGCACCATACGAACCTACTCACTATGTTGTACAGCTCATACTTTTTAAACAAAAAAATAATATTTCAACGCTAGTCAGTGGCGTTTTTGGAGCTGAGCCTATTGCTCAAAACTGACGAATAGGAATTTCTTGCTTTAAAGATATTAAAAACAAGCAAGTAAATACGCTTCATACGAACCTACCTACTATGTTGTACAGTTCATACTTTTTTAACAAATTATAATATTTCAACGCTAGTCAGTGGCGTTTTTGGAGCTGAGCCTATTGCTCAAAACTGACGGATAGGAATTTCTTGCTTTAAAGATATTAAGAACAAGCAAGTTAATACGCTTCATACGAACCTATCCACTATGTTGTACAATTCATACTTTTTAAACAAAAAAATAATATTTCAACGCTATCAGTGGCGTTTTTGGAGCTGAGCCTATTGCTCAAAACTGACGGATAGGAATTTCTTGCTTTGTAGACATTATAAACAAGCTAGTTAATACGCTTCATACGAACCTATCCACTATGTTGTACAGTTCATACTTTTTAAACAAAAAAATAATATTTCAACGCTATTCAGTGGCGTTTTTGGAGCTGAGCCTATTGCTCAAAACTGACGGATAGGAATTTCTTGCTTTAAAGATATTAAAAACAAGCAAGTTAATACGCTTCATACGAACCTACCCACTATGTTGTACAGTTCATACTTTTTAAACAAAAAAATAATATTTCAACGCTATTCAGTGGCGTTTTTGGAGCTGAGCCTATTGCTCAAAACTGACGGATAGGAATTTCTTGCTTTAAAGATATTAAAAACAAGCAAGTTAATACGCTTCATACGAACCTACCCACTATGTTGTACAGTTCATACTTTTAAAACAAAAAAATAATAATTCAACGCTATCAGTGGCGTTTTTGGAGCTGAGCCTATTGCTCAAAACTGACGGATAGGAATTTCTTGCTATGTAGACATTAAAAACAAGCTAGTTAATACGCATCATACGAACCTACCCACTATGTTGTACAGTTCATACTTTTCAAACAAAAAAATAATATTTCAACGCTTTTCAGTGGCGTTTTTGGAGCTGAGCCTATTGCTCAAAACTGACGGATAGGAATTTCTTGCTTTCTAGACATTAAAAACAAGCAAGGTTATGCGCTTCATACGAATATACCCACTATGTTGTACAGTTCATACTTTTTAAACAAAAAAATAATATTTCAACGATATTCAGTGGCGTTTTTGGAGCTGAGCCTATTGCTCAAAACTGACGGATACATATTTCTTGCTTTAAAGATATTAAAAACAAGCAAGTTAATACGCTTCATACGAACCTATCCACAATGTTGTACAGTTCATACTTTTTAAACAAAAAAATAATATTTCAACGCTATCAGTGGCGTTTTTGGAGCTGAGCCCATTGCTCAAAACTGACGGATAGGAATTTCTTGCTTTGTAGATATTATAAACTAACTAGTTAATACGCTTTATACGAACCTACCCACTATGTTGTACAGTCCATACTTTTTTTTACAAAAAAATAATATTTCAACGCTATTCAGTGGCGTTTTTGGAGCTGAGCCTATTGCTCAAAACTGACGGATAGGAATTTCTTGCTATGTAGACATTAAAAACAAGCTAGTTAATACGCATCATACGAACCTACCCACTATGTTGTACAGTTCATACTTTTTAAACAAAAAAATAATATTTCAACGCTATTCAGTGGCGTTTTTGGAGCTGAGCCTATTGGTCAAAACTGACGGATAGGAATTTCTTGCTTTGTAAACATTAAAAACAAGCTAGTTAATACGCACCATACGAACCTACTCACTATGTTGTACAGTTCATACTTTTTAAACAAAAAAATAATATTTCAACGCTAGTCAGTGGCGTTTTTGGAGCTGAGCCTATTGCTCAAAACTGACGAATAGGAATTTCTTGCTTTAAAGATATTAAAAACAAGCAAGTTAATACGCTTCATACGAACCTACCTACTATGTTGTACAGTTCATACTTTTTTAACAAATTATAATATTTCAACGCTAGTCAGTGGCGTTTTTGGAGCTGAGCCTATTGCTCAAAACTGACGGATAGGAATTTCTTGCTTTAAAGATATTAAGAACAAGCAAGTTAATACGCTTCATACGAACCTATCCACTATGTTGTACAATTCATACTTTTTAAACAAAAAAATAATATTTCAACGCTATCAGTGGCGTTTTTGGAGCTGAGCCTATTGCTCAAAACTGACGGATAGGAATTTCTTGCTTTGTAGACATTATAAACAAGCTAGTTAATACGCTTCATACGAACCTATCCACTATGTTGTACAGTTCATACTTTTTAAACAAAAAAATAATATTTCAACGCTATTCAGTGGCGTTTTTGGAGCTGAGCCTATTGCTCAAAACTGACGGATAGGAATTTCTTGCTTTAAAGATATTAAAAACAAGCAAGTTAATACGCTTCATACGAACCTACCCACTATGTTGTACAGTTCATACTTTTTAAACAAAAAAATAATATTTCAACGCTATTCAGTGGCGTTTTTGGAGCTGAGCCTATTGCTCAAAACTGACGGATAGGAATTTCTTGCTTTAAAGATATTAAAAACAAGCAAGCTAATACGCTTCATACGAACCTACTCACTATGTTGTACAGTTCATACTTTTTAAACAAAAAAATAATATTTCAACGCTATTCAGTGGCGTTTTTGGAGCTGAGCCTATTGCTCAAAACTGACGGATAGGAATTTCTTGCTTTGTAGACATTAAAAACAAGCAAGTTAATGCGCTTCATACGAATATACCCACTATGTTGTACAGTTCATACTTTTTAAACAAAAAAATAATATTTCAACGCTTTTCAGTGGCGTTTTTGGAGCTGAGCCTATTGCTCAAAACTGACGGATACATATTTCTTGCTTTAAAGATATTAAAAACAAGCTAGTTATTACGCTTCATACGAACCTACCCACTATGTTGTACAGTTCATACTTTTTAAACAAAAAAATAATATTTCAACGCTATCAGTGGCGTTTTTGGAGCTGAGCCTATTGCTCAAAACTGACGGATAGGAATTTCTTGCTATGTAGACATTAAAAACAAGCTAGTTAATACGCATCATACGAACCTACCCACTATGTTGTACAGTTCATACTTTTCAAACAAAAAAATAATATTTCAACGCTTTTCAGTGGCGTTTTTGGAGCTGAGCCTATTGCTCAAAACTGACGGATAGGAATTTCTTGCTTTGTAGACATTAAAAACAAGCTAGTTAATACGCACCATACGAACTTACCCACTATGTTGTACATTTCATACTTTTTAAACAAAAAAATAATATTGCAACGCTATTCAGTGGCGGTTAATGGAGCTGAGCCTATTGCTCAAAACTGACGGATAGGAATTTCTTGCTTTGTAAATATTAAAAACAAGCTAGTAAATACGCTTCATACGAACCTACCCACTATGTTGTACAGTTCATACTTTTTAAACAAAAAAATAATATTTCAACGCTATTCAGTGGCGTTTTTGGAGCTGAGCCTATTGCTCAAAACTGACGGATAGGAATTTCTTGCTTTAAAGATATTAAAAACAAGCAAGTTAATACGCTTCATACGAACCTACCCACTATGTTGTACAGTTCATACTTTTTACACAAAAAAATAATATTTCAACGCTATTCAGTGGCGTTTTTGGAGCTGAGCCTATTGCTCAAAACTGACGGATAGGAATTTCTTGCTTTAAAGATATTAAAAACAAGCAAGTTAATACGCTTCATACGAACCTACTCACTATGTTGTACAACTCATACTTTTTAAACAAAAAAATAATATTTCAACGCTATTCAGTGGCGTTTTTGGAGCTGAGCCTATTGCTCAAAACTGACGGATAGGAATTTCTTGCTTTGTAGACATTAAAAACAAGCAAGTTAATGCGCTTCATACGAATATACCCACTATGTTGTACAGTTCATACTTTTTAAACAAAAAAATAATATTTCAACGCTATTCAGTGGCGTTTTTGGAGCTGAGCCTATTGGTCAAAACTGACGGATAGGAATTTCTTGCTTTGTAGACATTAAAAACAAGCTAGTTAATACGCACCATACGAACCTACTCACTATGTTGTACAGCTCATACTTTTTAAACAAAAAAATAATATTTCAACGCTAGTCAGTGGCGTTTTTGGAGCTGAGCCTATTGCTCAAAACTGACGAATAGGAATTTCTTGCTTTAAAGATATTAAAAACAAGCAAGTAAATACGCTTCATACGAACCTACCTACTATGTTGTACAGTTCATACTTTTTTAACAAATTATAATATTTCAACGCTAGTCAGTGGCGTTTTTGGAGCTGAGCCTATTGCTCAAAACTGACGGATAGGAATTTCTTGCTTTAAAGATATTAAGAACAAGCAAGTTAATACGCTTCATACGAACCTATCCACTATGTTGTACAATTCATACTTTTTAAACAAAAAAATAATATTTCAACGCTATCAGTGGCGTTTTTGGAGCTGAGCCTATTGCTCAAAACTGACGGATAGGAATTTCTTGCTTTGTAGACATTATAAACAAGCTAGTTAATACGCTTCATACGAACCTATCCACTATGTTGTACAGTTCATACTTTTTAAACAAAAAAATAATATTTCAACGCTATTCAGTGGCGTTTTTGGAGCTGAGCCTATTGCTCAAAACTGACGGATAGGAATTTCTTGCTTTAAAGATATTAAAAACAAGCAAGTTAATACGCTTCATACGAACCTACCCACTATGTTGTACAGTTCATACTTTTTAAACAAAAAAATAATATTTCAACGCTATTCAGTGGCGTTTTTGGAGCTGAGCCTATTGCTCAAAACTGACGGATAGGAATTTCTTGCTTTAAAGATATTAAAAACAAGCAAGTTAATACGCTTCATACGAACCTACCCACTATGTTGTACAGTTCATACTTTTAAAACAAAAAAATAATAATTCAACGCTATCAGTGGCGTTTTTGGAGCTGAGCCTATTGCTCAAAACTGACGGATAGGAATTTCTTGCTATGTAGACATTAAAAACAAGCTAGTTAATACGCATCATACGAACCTACCCACTATGTTGTACAGTTCATACTTTTCAAACAAAAAAATAATATTTCAACGCTTTTCAGTGGCGTTTTTGGAGCTGAGCCTATTGCTCAAAACTGACGGATAGGAATTTCTTGCTTTCTAGACATTAAAAACAAGCAAGGTTATGCGCTTCATACGAATATACCCACTATGTTGTACAGTTCATACTTTTTAAACAAAAAAATAATATTTCAACGATATTCAGTGGCGTTTTTGGAGCTGAGCCTATTGCTCAAAACTGACGGATACATATTTCTTGCTTTAAAGATATTAAAAACAAGCAAGTTAATACGCTTCATACGAACCTATCCACAATGTTGTACAGTTCATACTTTTTAAACAAAAAAATAATATTTCAACGCTATCAGTGGCGTTTTTGGAGCTGAGCCCATTGCTCAAAACTGACGGATAGGAATTTCTTGCTTTGTAGATATTATAAACTAACTAGTTAATACGCTTTATACGAACCTACCCACTATGTTGTACAGTCCATACTTTTTTTTACAAAAAAATAATATTTCAACGCTATTCAGTGGCGTTTTTGGAGCTGAGCCTATTGCTCAAAACTGACGGATAGGAATTTCTTGCTATGTAGACATTAAAAACAAGCTAGTTAATACGCATCATACGAACCTACCCACTATGTTGTACAGTTCATACTTTTTAAACAAAAAAATAATATTTCAACGCTATTCAGTGGCGTTTTTGGAGCTGAGCCTATTGGTCAAAACTGACGGATAGGAATTTCTTGCTTTGTAAACATTAAAAACAAGCTAGTTAATACGCACCATACGAACCTACTCACTATGTTGTACAGTTCATACTTTTTAAACAAAAAAATAATATTTCAACGCTAGTCAGTGGCGTTTTTGGAGCTGAGCCTATTGCTCAAAACTGACGAATAGGAATTTCTTGCTTTAAAGATATTAAAAACAAGCAAGTTAATACGCTTCATACGAACCTACCTACTATGTTGTACAGTTCATACTTTTTTAACAAATTATAATATTTCAACGCTAGTCAGTGGCGTTTTTGGAGCTGAGCCTATTGCTCAAAACTGACGGATAGGAATTTCTTGCTTTAAAGATATTAAGAACAAGCAAGTTAATACGCTTCATACGAACCTATCCACTATGTTGTACAATTCATACTTTTTAAACAAAAAAATAATATTTCAACGCTATCAGTGGCGTTTTTGGAGCTGAGCCTATTGCTCAAAACTGACGGATAGGAATTTCTTGCTTTGTAGACATTATAAACAAGCTAGTTAATACGCTTCATACGAACCTATCCACTATGTTGTACAGTTCATACTTTTTAAACAAAAAAATAATATTTCAACGCTATTCAGTGGCGTTTTTGGAGCTGAGCCTATTGCTCAAAACTGACGGATAGGAATTTCTTGCTTTAAAGATATTAAAAACAAGCAAGTTAATACGCTTCATACGAACCTACCCACTATGTTGTACAGTTCATACTTTTTAAACAAAAAAATAATATTTCAACGCTATTCAGTGGCGTTTTTGGAGCTGAGCCTATTGCTCAAAACTGACGGATAGGAATTTCTTGCTTTAAAGATATTAAAAACAAGCAAGCTAATACGCTTCATACGAACCTACTCACTATGTTGTACAGTTCATACTTTTTAAACAAAAAAATAATATTTCAACGCTATTCAGTGGCGTTTTTGGAGCTGAGCCTATTGCTCAAAACTGACGGATAGGAATTTCTTGCTTTGTAGACATTAAAAACAAGCAAGTTAATGCGCTTCATACGAATATACCCACTATGTTGTACAGTTCATACTTTTTAAACAAAAAAATAATATTTCAACGCTTTTCAGTGGCGTTTTTGGAGCTGAGCCTATTGCTCAAAACTGACGGATACATATTTCTTGCTTTAAAGATATTAAAAACAAGCAAGTTAATACGCTTCATACGAACCTATCCACAATGTTGTACAGTTCATACTTTTTAAACAAAAAAATAATATTTCAACGATATCAGTGGCGTTTTTGGAGCTGAGCCCATTGCTCAAAACTGACGGATAGGAATTTCTTGCTTTGTAGATATTATAAACTAACTAGTTAATACGCTTTATACGAACCTACCCACTATGTTGTACAGTCCATACTTTTTTTACAAAAAAATAATATTTCAACGCTATTCAGTGGCGTTTTTGGAGCTGAGCCTATTGCTCAAAACTGACGGATAGGAATTTCTTGCTTTAAAGATATTAAAAACAAGCAAGTTAATACGCTTCATACGAACCTACCCACTATGTTGTACAGTTCATACTTTTTAAACAAAAAAATAATATTTCAACGCTATTCAGTGGCGTTTTTGGAGCTGAGCCTATTGCTCAAAACTGACGGATAGGAATTTCTTGCTTTAAAGATATTAAAAACAAGCAAGTTAATACGCTTCATACGAACCTATCCACAATGTTGTACAGTTCATACTTTTTAAACAAAAAAATAATATTTCAACGCTATCAGTGGCGTTTTTGGAGCTGAGCCCATTGCTCAAAACTGACGGATAGGAATTTCTTGCTTTGTAGATATTATAAACTAACTAGTTAATACGCTTTATACGAACCTACCCACTATGTTGTACAGTCCATACTTTTTTTACAAAAAAATAATATTTCAACGCTATTCAGTGGCGTTTTTGGAGCTGAGCCTATTGCTCAAAACTGACGGAAAGGAATTTCTTGCTATGTAGACATTAAAAACAAGCTAGTTAATACGCATCATACGAACCTACCCACTATGTTGTACAGTTCATACTTTTTAAACAAAAAAATAATATTTCAACGCTATTCAGTGGCGTTTTTGGAGCTGAGCCTATTGGTCAAAACTGACGGATAGGAATTTCTTGCTTTGTAGACATTAAAAACAAGCTAGTTAATACGCACCATACGAACCTACTCACTATGTTGTACAGTTCATACTTTTTAAACAAAAAAATAATATTTCAACGCTAGTCAGTGGCGTTTTTGGAGCTGAGCCTATTGCTCAAAACTGACGAATAGGAATTTCTTGCTTTAAAGATATTAAAAACAAGCAAGTTAATACGCTTCATACGAACCTACCTACTATGTTGTACAGTTCATACTTTTTTAACAAATTATAATATTTCAACGCTAGTCAGTGGCGTTTTTGGAGCTGAGCCCATTGCTCAAAACTGACGGATAGGAATTTCTTGCTTTAAAGATATTAAGAACAAGCAAGTTAATACGCTTCATACGAACCTATCCACTATGTTGTACAATTCATACTTTTTAAACAAAAAAATAATATTTCAACGCTATCAGTGGCGTTTTTGGAGCTGAGCCTATTGCTCAAAACTGACGGATAGGAATTTCTTGCTTTGTAGACATTATAAACAAGCTAGTTAATACGCTTCATACGAACCTATCCACTATGTTGTACAGTTCATACTTTTTAAACAAAAAAATAATATTTCAACGCTATTCAGTGGCGTTTTTGGAGCTGAGCCTATTGCTCAAAACTGACGGATAGGAATTTCTTGCTTTAAAGATATTAAAAACAAGCAAGTTAATACGCTTCATACGAACCTACCCACTATGTTGTACAGTTCATACTTTTTAAACAAAAAAATAATATTTCAACGCTATTCAGTTGCGTTTTTGGAGCTGAGCCTATTGCTCAAAACTGACGGATAGGAATTTCTTGCTTTAAAGATATTAAAAACAAGCAAGTTAATACGCTTCATACGAACCTACCCACTATGTTGTACAGTCCATACTTTTTTTACAAAAAAATAATATTTCAACGCTATTCAGTGGCGTTTTTGGAGCTGAGCCTATTGCTCAAAACTTACGGTTCGGAATTTCTTGCTTAGTAGACATTAAAAACAAGCTAGTTAATACGCTTCATACGAACCTACCCACTATGTTGTATAGTTCATACTTTTTAAACAAAAAAATAATATTTCAACGCTATTCAGTGGCGTTTTTGGAGCTGAGCCTATTGCTCAAAACTGACGGATAGGAATTTCTTGCTTTGTAGATATTAAGAACAAGTAAGTTAATACGATTCATACGAACAAGCTCCTTGCTTACTTTTTTGTAAGTGGCTCAGTGAGTTAGGTTGAAAATTCTATTTGGTGGTTTGAAGATTGAATACATACATGGTATGATTTTTTTAAATTGATGTTAAAGCCATGGTCAGCCCACAATGCAGCCTTACTAGACTTTGAGATTTTTATAGTTTGACGCTCCCCTCCTACTTCTATCGTCATGTGACCACCCCTTACTCGCGTGACAACCTGACCAAATCATATCATATATTATCAGTCAAATATTTTGTTATGCTGGGCGGTGGTCAGTGGTCACATAACCAGGGGGTGGAGCTTCAAACCATGTCAAACTAAAAACATCTGCACTTGAACTTAGCCAGAACATACATTGCGGTGTTGTTGATGAATTTTCATATGACATACATAGTGCGGAAGCAATGCCTGAGGTCTGTTAGTATCAATCCCAACATTCACCTTGCGACTGATGAAGAAAACAGAATAAAAAACCTTCGGTTAGTATTGCCGGTGGCCGGTATAGAACTGGCGACCTTCCGAATTAGAGTCTCGCGTCTTATACTGCTAAGCACTGAAAGTCACTTTCTCTTTACAGAAAATGTGTTTTGTGTAGTTTTTAAGCTAATGTAGGGGAGTGGGGTTCAATTTATCTTTATGAGAAGGTTTCGTCAAGAATGGAAAAGGTTGGTTTTCACAGTCGCGACTTGCACAAAGACCACTGGCAAATGATATTTTTTTCCTTGAAAGTGTGGAGTGTGGACAAACTACAAACACGGTCAAGGCCTTTGAAAGAAACGCAATTCGTCAAATGAGAAAAAGGTTTTACCCCTCTACGAGTAGCAGCCAGGGAAAGATAGTCATATAATTTACAGCACTTAGAAGCGAGCAAACTTGGGATTTACGACCTGTTTCTCTCCGTTTAAAAGAATCGATTGTGATCAGTTTTCAATTTTTTTTTTTTATTAAACTTTTTTTAGTTACTCATATTGAATAATTAAATTAAAAATATAATATTTAGCCTATATTTTAAAGATAAATGAAAGTTATGAATTACACTTTTTTTCGGTGACTTTCTAAGATTATAAGCTAAAACTGACTAGTTATAATAGAGGATGCAAGTTTGTCTTCAGGAAATACCACAAACTTACATCATCCACAACTTGACCAGTTTTGATCGTGGGGATTTGGTGAAAAGAGTGCAAATCATAAAAAAATATTGCAATCCTACAATCAAATAGTGTGAATTATAAAAAAGTTGTTCACAGAATTTAAAATAGTGTTTGATAACAACAGGGTCGCCCTCAGTCATAAAACTATTAAACCATAACCCCCCCCCCCCCCCCTCCGACTTATATTCTTCGGTACCCCCAACACTATATATAAATTATAGTTTATACTTTATAGACGTTACTCAACTTCTGCGTTGGGGAAAGAACTGGAGCATGGAAAAGTGAAGACTCAGTTATCCAGAACTCTGACGCCGTTACCCGACTGACTGAAGATTTCCCAGAGAGGGTTTCCTCAGTCACAATTGGCCAATGTTCGGATTGAGTCATCGTAACAGCCCTTAGACATTCCTTTCCCAACAATTCCAAAAATCGCAATACCTGTAGTTCCGAACAACAGAATTGGGAGCCACAAATTTAGTATTTACATATCTTATACGAAAAGTTACTTCATTGTTGGAAATGTAGGTTTACCATAGTTCCGTCCAAGAGCATTGCGAATCAAGAATTACATATTTAGTATTTGACGTTTCTTGTTCCGATTATTACTTCGCCGTTTCTTCTAACGCAAGTCTATATTTAATAATAATAATAATAATAAATTGACTTTATTTGTAAAACAATGTACATTTTACAAAACGGCGAGGTTCGAGCATGTTGCTCGCTCTTCCACCTAACCTTGCACGGTATATGGTATGGCTTCCGTGATTAGTTACAAAATACAAAAAATGACAATAAGGCTAATCATTATAATAACTATTCTAGATTAACACTAAAAAACCTCATAATGAAATTACTTATTTAAAAAATAGACAAACCAATCAACACGATTGGCTCAGATGTATTACAGAAATAAAACGAGTTATTGCTCATTTATTTGTATACTATGTAATGGTATTATATCTAATAATGTTTTAAAAAATTATTATTTTTATTAGTATTATTATTATTTTAATTATTATTTGGAAAAACGTATCTCACAGAAATAACATAGCATCCAAACCAAAACCACTACCGACGTTTGTTGGCTGGTGGGTCTATTTACGAAAACTAACAAACTAGCCGCCGAGACCACTTGGCGGTTTAGTGGCGGCTCTATTGAGCTTTCAGTGCACAATAAGGTGCAATATTTCTGTCATCGTACAAAAGGCAGCTCTCTACGAACATTTGCCCCACACCACCATTTCCCCTACTTTGCAAGAGAAGGCCTAAAAAAAAAAAAAAATGGTATCCTTAAGTCATTGTGTTCAATATTTGTGTCATTCAGTTATCTTGATATGTTTCATTGTTTTATATTATGTGCATTTAAAGTGTATATTTTGTTGTAATGTACCCGTGATTTTTCGTGCGGAATGAGGATTCTCTGCGGACAAGCCTTTATGGCTTCGCAGAATTTATTTATTTGTATTATCTAAAAGAACGCTGTGTACTTTAAATAATCCTAATAAAAAAATTTAAAAAATTATTATTATTATTAGTATTATTATTATTATCTTCGTCATTATCATTATTATTATTATTACTGTCATCATTATCATTAATATTAATAATATTTATGTACGCTATAATATTAATAACACAATTCTGTTCTTATGTTTTATTTTGCTTTCTATCACGTTATTGTTGACCATGCACACATGTATTTATGACTCTTAAGAACTCTTGACTACTCTTTATGCTGCTAATAGTGATGAATTGTTATTTTTATTGTTACCGAACAATGTATACTGTAATGAAATGTCTTATATAAATTTAAAAAAAAATGTGTATTATTTTTTTGTTATTGCAGAACTGAACTATTTGTGCTAGTATTTTTATTTTTCATATTTGTTTGTTTCAGATTTCACGTGAAAGACGGTGGTGAAATTCATATTCATTTTTAATTGTACTATTGGCAAAAAATAAAGAAGAATTTAAGTGAACGTTGGTTCATGTTTTATTTAATTGAATACCCATATAACACCTTCATAACCTTGCGAGGTATTTCATAGTAGTTGCATAGCCCCACCCACAACTATTGTCAGCGTCAGGTGCAATCCGGATATCGTGAAATAGTTAACTTTCATGGTTATAATGACGCTATTCAAAACAATTTCGTAATGTCTTAGATTTGTAATCGGAAAAAGTACGATTGCGATCTCAAACACGATTACGTTCACGATGCTGATGTTGTGGTTGGGGCTTTATTTGGTTCTAAATCCAATGTCACATTCTGGATTCATGTATCTATGCTTGCGATCTCGATCCTGATTAAAATCACCTTGCAGACAATTTGTTTGTGGTTCCTAAATTCCGTACATTCCACCTAACATCAAGCATATCAATATAATATTTATATATTTGTTGTGCCTTGTCGGCACAACTTAAGGTTGATCACAAGGTTGATTACCAGTCAATCTAATATCGCCACCTGGAGCTTGATCGACTTCATGATATTGGGAGTGAGAGAGAAGGATTTTCTAGATTTAAGTCATTTTAGCCTTGTAAGAATGAACTAAGATTTAATATAACGATTTGAACTGTTACTTACAAAAGACGATCACTTGAATTATCCCTATAACATCCTAAATCGGCATGAACACTTATCTTCTAGGCTGCCAGATTACATAGAGAGCGATTGCAATATCCTGCAGCAAGGAGTGGGAGAGAGGGGGTTACCTCATCCATTCCTGGTTCCCACAATGTTAGCTTATAAAGTACAGTCATATGTAATTATTGAACAGTGATCTGCCTCAAATCCCCATATTATGCTGCTTGTCAGTCAACAAACATTTGGAGAGGCGTGTACTGTCTACTCAGCGATCTCGGGTAGCGGTGATCCAGTGACCGAGGCCTGGAGTTGGCAAGCTAGCAATAAGTCTACAATTGTCTTGAAAAAGAAGTTATCTCATCATGTTCATGATTAGGTACCCAATTATAATTTACCAATCAATCATTGGATACATTGATTGAAAGGCTTCCCTGCCTCATCACATATTATTAAGTTACACTTGATATTAAACATTAAACAATTGTCAGACATGTAATATTGAAAAATCAGACGTTTTCTGTACTATAGGGATAGGATAATTAAACGTGTACGACTTTATCGGAGAATAAAACGCCAGATTGTATTATTGTTCATTTAGTATTTTCTACTGATTGTATTAAATGTTGTGTCAGCACAAAAGCTCGCGCAAAATTATGTCGGGTAATCCCAATTCCCCCTCCCCTATAATCTTATTCGTATCTAAGTAGCAATCAATTATTACCCTCTTTTTAAACGCAATGAACATATTTCGGAAAGAATGAGCCTCGGAACAACAGCTCTTGTTTTTTGTTAACAGTCATTAGCCAACTAATTGCAATATTGGCATGGCACATAGAAACGCACAATATCGACTGACGCAGTGACGTGATATCAGCAAGAATGCACCAGGCCGGCATACCAACCCCCCCCCCCCCCCAACCCTTTTTCCTAAACCATGCTTGGCTGACTGCTACAGACTATTAGATAAGGTAACTCCGAAACTACAGGCTGTTTCAGTTTCAAATGAATTTGAATAGTGACTGATGTTCTTACACAGGCTGTGTAATGAAACACGAAAATTGCATCGAGCCAATGGGTTGAGTTTTGAAATGTAATAAAATAAACTGTGGCTTATTGAGCACTCAAAATAACTAGCACTAGATGCTGTCGGGTGGCAAGAAAATTATTATAAGGAGATGTAAAACTTTAAACTGTCCACTGTTTATAATGATGATTAATAATGGAGCAGGAGCAATAAGAGGGCGCCCAAGCTGTAAAGAATACGATATTATTTATTATTCTGTGTGAACAGTTTGGGTATAACGAAAGTAAGTATAAGTATACGTGTGTAAGGCTAAAAAAAGCTCAACTCCAAAAACGTTACTGAATAATAACGGGTTTAAAAAGTATGAACTGTACAACATAGTGGGTAGGTTCGTATGAAGCGTACTAACTAGCTTGTTTATAATGTCTACAAAGCAAGAAATTCCTATCCGTCAGTTTTGAGCAATAGGCTCAGCTCCAAAAACGCCACTGATAGCGTTGAAATATTATTTTTTTGTTTAAAAAGTATGAATTGTACAACATAGTGGATAGGTTCGTATGAAGCGTATTAACTTGCTTGTTCTTAATATCTCTAAAGCAAGAAATTCCTATCCGTCAGTTTTGAGCAATAGGCTCAGCTCCAATAACGCCACTGAATAGCGTTGAAATATTATTTTTTTGTAAAAAAAAGTATGAACTGTACAACATAGTGGGGCGGTTCGTATGAAGCGTATTAACTAGCTTGTTTATAATGTCTACAAAGCAAGAAATTCCTATCCGTCAGTTTGTAGCAATAGGCTCAGCTCCAAAAACGCCACTGATAGCGTTGAAATATTATTTTTTTGTAAAAAAAAGTATGAACTGTACAACATAGTGAGTAGGTTCGTATGATGCGTATTAACTAGCTTGTTTATAATGTCTACAAAGCAAGAATTCCTATCCGTCAGTTTTGAGCAATAGGCTCAGCTCCAAAAACGCCACTGATAGCGTTGAAATATTATTTTTTTGTAAAAAAAAGTATGAACTGTACAACATAGTTGGTAAGTTCGTATGAAGCGTATTAACTTGCTTGTTTTTAATATCTTTAAAGCAAGAAATTCCTATCCGTCAGTTTTGAGCAATAGGCTCAGCTCCAAAAACGCCACTGACTAGCGTTGAAATATTATTTTTTTGTTTAAAAAGTATGAACTGAAGACCATAGTGAGTAGGTTCATATGGTGCGTATTAACTAGCTTGTTTATAATGTGTACAAAGCAAGAATTCCTATCCGTCAGTTTTGAGCAATAGGCTCAGCTCCAAAAACGCCACTGAATAGCGTTGAAATATTATTTTTTTGTAAAAAAAGTATGAACTGTACAACATAGTGGGTGGGTTCGTATGAAGCGTATTAACTTGCTTGTTTTTAATATCTTTAAAGCAAGAAATTCCTATCCGTCAGTTTTGAGCAATAGGCTCAGCTCCAAAAACGCCACTGACTAGCGTTGAAATATTATTTTTTTGTTTAAAAAGTATGAACTGTACAACATAGTGAGTAGGTTCATATGGTGCGTATTAACTAGCTTGTTTTTAATGTCTACAAAGAAAGAAATTCCTATCCGTCAGTTTTGAGCAATAGGCTCAGCTCCAAAAACGGCACTGAATAGCGTTGAAATATTATTTTTTTGTTTAAAAAGTATGAACTGTACAACATAGGGGTAGGTTCGTATGAAGCGTATAAACTAGCTTGTTTTTAATATTTTTAAAGCAAGAAATTCCTATCCGTCAGTTTTGAGCAATAGGTTCAGCTCCAAAAACGCCACTGAATAGCGTTGAAATATTATTTTTTTGTTTAAAAAGTATGAACTGTACAACATAGTGGGTAGGTTCGTATGAAGCGTATTAACAAGCTTGTTTTTAATGTTTACTAAGCAAGAAATTCCTATCCGTCAGTTTTGAGCAATAGGCTCAGCTCCAAAAACGCCACTGAATAGCTTTGAAATATTATTTTTTTGTTTAAAAAGTATGAACTGTACAACATAGTGGGTAGGGTCGTATGATGCGTATTAACTTGCTTGTTTTTAATATCTTTAAAGCAAGAAATTCCTATCCGTCAGTTTTGAGCAATAGGCTCAGCTCCAAAAACGCCACTGACTAGCGTTGAAATATTATTTTTTTTGTAAAAAGTATGAACTGTACAACATAGTGGGTAGGTTCGTATGAAGCGTATAAACTAGCTCGTTTTTAATATTTTTAAAGCAAGAAATTCCTATCCGTCAGTTTTGAGCAATAGGCTCAGCTCCAAAAACGCCACTGAATAGCGTTGAAATATTATTTTTTTGTTTAAAAAGTATGAACTGTACAACATAGTGGATAGTTTCGTATGAAGCGTATTAACTTGCTTGTTTTTAATGTTTACTCAGCAAGAAATTCCTATCCTTCAGTTTTGAGCAATAGGCTCAGCTCCAAAAACGCCACTGAATAGCGTTGAAATATTTTTTTTTTTTTTAAAGTATGAACTGTACAACATAGTGGGTAGGTTCGCATAAAGCGTATTCATTTGCTTGTTTTTAATATCTTTAAAGCAAGAAATTCCTATCCGTCAGTTTTGAGCAATAGGCTCAGCTCCAAAAACGCCACTGACTAGCGTTGAAATATTATTTTTTTGTAAAAAAAAGTATGAACTGTACAACATAGTGGGTAGGTTCGTATGATGCGTATTAACAAGCTTGTTTTTAATTTCTACAAAGCAAGAAATTCCTATCCGTCTGTTTTGATCAATAGGCTCAGCTCCAAAAACGCCACTGAATAGCGTTAATATTATTTTTTTGTTCAAAAAGTATGAACTGTACAACATAGTGGGTAGGTTCGTATGAAGCGTATTAATTTGCTTGTTTTTAATATCTTTAAAGCAAGAAATTCCTATCCGTCAGTATTGAGCAATAGGCTCAGCTCCAAAAACGCCACTGACTAGCGTTGAAATATTATTTTTTTGTAAAAAAAAGTATGAACTGTACAACATAGTGGGTAGGTTCGTATGATGCGTATTAACAAGCTTGTTTTTAATTTCTACAAAGCAAGAAATTCCTATCCGTCAGTTTTGATCAATAGGCTCAGCTCCAAAAACGCCACTGAATAGCGTTAATATTATTTTTTTGTTTAAAAAGTATGAACTGTACAACATAGTGGGTAGGTTCGTATGATGTGTATTTACTAGCTTGATTTTGATGTCTACAAAGCAAGAAATTCCTATCCGTCAGTTTTGAGCAATAGGCTCAGCTCCAAAAACGCCACTGAATAGCGTTGAAATATTATTTTTTTGTTTAAAAAGTATGAACTGTACAACATAGTGGGTAGGTTCGTATGAAGCGTATTAACAAGCTTGTTTTTAATGTTTACTAAGCAAGAAATTCCTATCCGTCAGTTTTGAGCAATAGGCTCAGCTCCAAAAACGCCACTGAATAGCTTTGAAATATTATTTTTTTGTTTAAAAAGTATGAACTGTACAACATAGTGGGTAGGTTCGTATGATGCGTATTAACTTGCTTGTTTTTAATATCTTTAAAGCAAGAAATTCCTATCCGTCAGTTTTGAGCAATAGGCTCAGCTCCAAAAACGCCACTGACTAGCGTCGAAATATTATTTGTTTTGTAAAAAGTATGAACTGTACAACATAGTTGGTAGGTTCGTATGAAGCGTATAAACTAGCTCGTTTTTAATATTTTTAAAGCAAGAAATTCCTATCCGTCAGTTTTGAGCAATAGGCTCAGCTCCAAAAACGCCACTGAATAGCGTTGAAATATTATTTTTTTGTTTAAAAAGTATGAACTGTACAACATAGTGGGTAGGTTCGTATGATGCGTATTAACTAGCTTGTTTTTAATGTTTACAAAGCAAGAAATTCCTATCCTTCAGTTTTGAGCAATAGGCTCAGCTCCAAAAACGCCACTGAATAGCGTTGAAATTTTATTTTTTTGTAAAAAAAAGTATGAACTGTACAACATAGTGGGTAGGTTCGTATGAAGCGTATTAACTAGCTTGTTTATAATGTCTACAAAGCAAGAAATTCCTATCCGTCAGTTTTGAGCAATAGGCTCAGCTCCAAAAACGCCACTGATAGCGTTGAAATATTATTTTTTTGTTTAAAAAGTATGAACTGTACAACATAGTGGATAGGTTCGTATGAAGCGTATAAACTAGCTTGTTTTTAATATCTTTAAAGCAAGAAATTCCTATCCGTCAGTTTTGAGCAATAGGCTCAGCTCCAAAAACGCCACTGAATAGCGTTGAAATATTATTTTTTTGTTTAAAAAGTATGAACTGTACAACATAGTGGGTAGGTTCGTATGAAGCGTATTAACTAGCTTGTTTTTAATGTCTACTAAGCAAGAAATTCCTATCCGTCAGTTTTGAGCAATAGGCTCAGCTCCAAAAACGCCACTGAATAGCGTTGAAATATTATTTTTTTGTAAAAAAAGTATGAATTGTACAACATAGTGGGTAGGTTCGTATGAAGCGTATATTAACTTGCTTGTTTTTAATATCTTAAAGCAAGAAATTCCTATACGTCAGTTTTGAGCAATAGGCTCAGCTCCAAAAACGCCACTGACTAGCGTTGAAATATTATTTTTTTGTTTAAAAAGTATGAACTGTACAACAAAGTGGGTAGGTTCGTATGGTGCGTATTAACTAGCTTGTTTTTATTGTCTACAAAGCAAGAAATTCCTTTCCGTCAGTTTTGATCAATAGGCTCAGCTCCAAAAACGCCACTGAATAGCGTTGAAATATTATTTTTTTGTTTAAAAAGTATGAACTGTACAACATAGTGGGTAGGTTCGTATGAAGCGTATTAACTAGCTTGTTTATAATGTCTACAAAGCAAGAAATTCCTATCCGTCAGTTTTGAGCAATAGGCTCAGCTCCAAAAAGGCCACTGAATAGCGTTGAAATATTATTTTTTTGTTTAAAAAGTATGAACTGTACAACATAGTGGGTAGGTTCGTATGAAGCGTATTAACTAGCTTGTTTTTAATGTCTACTAAGCAAGAAATTCCTATCCGTCAGTTTTGAGCAATAGGCTCAGCTCCAAAAACGCCACTGATAGCGTTGAAATATTATTTTTTTGTTTAAAAAGTATGAACTTTACAACATAGTGGATAGGTTCGTATGAAGCGTATAAACTAGCTTGTTTTTAATATCTTTAAAGCAAGAAATTCCTATCCGTCAGTTTTGAGCAATAGGCTCAGCTCCAAAAACGCCACTGAATAGCGTTGAAATATTATTTTTTTGTTTAAAAAGTATGAATTGTACAACATAGTGGGTATATTCGTATGAAGCGCATTAACTTGCTTGTTTTTAATGTCTACAAAGCAAGAAATTCCTATCCGTCAGTTTAGGAGCAATAGGCTCAGCTCCAAAAACGCCACTGAATAGCGTTGAAATATTATTTTTTTGTTTTAAAAGTATGATTTGTACAACATAGTGGGTAGGTTCGTATGAAGCTTAATAACTTGCTTGTTTTTAATATCTTTAAAGCAAGAAATTCCTTTCCGTCAGTTTTGAGCAATAGGCTGAGCTCCAAAAACGCCACTGAATAGCGTTGAAATATTATTTTTTTGTTTTAAAAGTATGAACTGTACAACATAGTGGGTAGGTTCGTATGAAGCGAATTAACTTGCTTGTTTTTAATACCTTTATAGCAAGAAATTCCTATCCGTCAGTTTTGAGCAATAGGCTCAGCTCCAAAAACGCCACTGAATAGCGTTGAAATATTATTTTTTTGTTTAAAAAGTATGAACTGTACAACATAGTGGGTAGGTTCGTATGAAGCGTATAAACTAGCTTGTTTTTAATATTTACAAAGCAAGAAATTGTAATCCGTCAGTTTTGAGCAATAGGCTCAGCTCCAAAAACGCCACTGAATAAAAGTGATATTGGTAGTTATTTCGAAACTAGTTGTATTGCAGTGGACTACTTGATCGACCTTTTTAGGAGCTGGGAGAGTTGGAGCCCGTTTCACAGACGTCAAGATTTTTCAAATTCGAGGCAGAAGTGTTGGATATGTGCCGACTGACTGATACACATGATTTAACTTTCCATAGCTGGATTCACAGTATTGTGAAATGTGAATTAGGCCTATATGTTTTGACATTTTGTATCTGTCGAGTGTGTTCTGTGCTACTTAAAATGCCTCAATTTCAATCAAATAAGAAACTTTTGGGTTCTAATCGGTGTATTAAACCTAGGCCTAGGCCTAGTGTTTTTGTTACGGCATTGATGCAAATTGAGTAAATACTTAACAAACGTGTGCGGAAAATATAGGCTATGCCACCGGCAGATTCTAGACCTAACCTCACGTCTGATCTGAATCCTATCTTCCAAGAGTAGGCATATTCTTAAACCTAGGCCTACCAATTTTATGTATTTTTTAATAATATTTCTACAAAAAATTGTTATGCTGATTATTAAGGCGCATGCTTCAAGCAGTACCGGTATGTAATTATGTTTTAAACCTTTGTTTTGGCTATACACGGATTTGTAGGTTAAAGATGACGAACTTTGTTTTTTTATTTATTCAGTTTGAAGAAGGGATAATTTATTTTTATTTATTCTATTTACTAACGATACACTCCAAAAATAAGTTACCCCTTCTTCAAAATGCATGAATAAAAAAACATCCAAAACCCTAAAGTTGGTAATCTTAACAAATCTAGGCTAGGCCTACTAGGCTAGGCTAGGCCTACTAGGCTAGGCTAGGCCTACTAGGCTAGGCTAGGCCTACTAGGCTAGGCTAGGCCTACTAGGCTAGGCTAGGCCTACTAGGCTAGGCTAGGCCTACTAGGCTAGGCTAGGCCTATTAATCCATCACTAATTTCTAACCTGATTCAAAGCGATATTTACCGCGGCACACAGACTACGTTTACCACGCGAGCCCAGCTTGTGCTCGTACACTCGAGCTCAATAGCTCGGTATTCGTTTACCACGGACTTTGAGATCGTACTAAATACTACAGGTCTGGTTCGTGCTGAAACAGAAGGCGTGGTTAACCGCTTGCTAAACGTACGTATGTACACAGTTCGGTCCGCGTGTGTTTATCACTCAATTTGAGATCGCACGGAGCGTGCTGGCTCGGCTTCTTCACCGAGCTGAGTTGGGTTCGAGCTTAGGTGTTTATCAGACAAATTCATTTCGCATAATATCGAGCTCGAGCTGGGCTCGCGTGGTAAACGTAGTCACAGTGAATTACAAACTACAATGTGTAGACCTAGGCCTAGAGCGTTTAATCTTTATACTGATTTCCCTGGGAATATACATTTTTGATACACTTTCAGAAAACAAGTATTATGATGTTTATCATTATATGACCTATAATTACAGTCATAAAATGAAGGGTTTAATATCTTTTAATTATGAAAGGAATACAAATGTCAAAAAATATACATAAAATTAAGAATTTACAAAAAAAATAGTTGAACATAAACTGTGTATGTTACAAACATCACTGTAGGTCATTTTACTCAAAACACATATATCTAAGCGCCTTAAAAATTAATAGTCTGTATGTATGATAGTTACTGACTAAAATGTTGGTGGCTCGGTTGCCTTAAAAGTTAACGTTTTAATGTTGTGGCCTTTAGGCCCTAAGGACGTGCTCAATCATTTAATAACTCAAGTTGTAGGCTAGTGAGATCCATTATGACAATTTTGGATCTCAACCGTCAACGACTTTAGGGCCTATTTTGCTTGGGGCGATTTAGCGGACCGTTTGGAAAAATGTGTTTGTTCACAGAAGGCCATGATAACTAAACTCTTATTGTTACTTGTAGGCTAATTCTTTTGTTTTTGTTTTTTATTTTTTTTAAATGTTTTTAATTTTGTGTTCTTCTGTTAATAGCCCATACCAACAAACCAATGAGCAAACCAAGACAGTACAAGAGAGAAACACATCCACATGCAGCAGTGGTCCAGTATTATTACTCTATGGCCCACACAGTTTTTGACTGAAACACCGACTATGTGAGTAAAGAATAAACATTGAAATGTTCTGTTCAACATCTAATTTGTTTGACAAATTTATAGTTCTATTACTTATTAAATCTATTTCCTTATCAGTGTCAAAACTGATTGGAAAAAGTACATACATAACAATAAAATGCATCAAACAAACTATGTTGTCATATAAAAAAGTTAAACTTAATGTCTATTGAAGTGCTGCCCTTTGCATTGATTTTCTACAATCTATAATATTATGTTAAACAGTTAGGTAAAGGTATTTTATTGGTGCAAGATATTGACTAAATTGTAAATTGTCAAAGTGACAGTGATTTCACTGTCTTTACTTAGGCCTAGGCCTACAAGATTAAGTAGGTCCAGTGCTTTTACCTTTCTCATCCCTATGGATGTAGCTTTATGGTGTTATATACAACTTTTGCAAAAATACAGTTACTAACCAACAAGGCTTGCAGAAATATGTGATTCTATTGATATTTATAATACTATTTGTAATTAAACATGTTTACTTACATAAGATACTGCAAGTTTAAAAATTGTCATGTGCACTTGAACCCCACACACTGCATTATAAGAAGTGCGTGCACGTTGCCTAGCATTGGACAGCCTAGCATGGGACAACAGAGAGGGGTCGGTACCATGCAGATGACAATGAAGGTGTGATTATTAAACAGTGACCATTGGAAGAAACAAGGAACGGTGGTGCATCCAAGTGCTTAAATCAGAAACTGTAGGCCTATTTATGGGTTGAGGAATTTGTTTTTCGTAATTTGCGATAACGCGAAATCCTATATTAAAAGTAAAATTTGTCGAATTTAAAGTTTCTCGACATGATTGTTTCTCTATGCTGCCTTACATTAACGGAAGTATGCGACTTTTTGCTTAAAAAACTACTCCACCTAGTTTACTAAATTAACCACAAAAACGGCCGTAGCTTGATATAAACCTCGAATAACGATGATGTTATATATTCTCGTGATCTTTGTATGATTTATTTTATTTGATTTGATCAAATGTTTGCGCTTCATGGTGGAATGAGTTGAAAAGTATGAAAATTAAAATTTGAAATTGGCATGATGGCACCTAAAGTTGCGAGTATTTGACGTACTCAACCGTTAAATCATACGAAATCGGACTTTTTGCCGATTTTGCAACAGGCAGAATCGATTGAAAGGCTGACTTCGGTTTTATGTGTAGGCCTAATGGTGGGTTTACAAGCCTTTATGATGGCAGATCGCTTACAAAATACGTAGTGCAACATAAGAGCAAATTGAAATTAATTCTGTTCTAAAATGAGTGGAGTCACATAAGACATAAGTACTACTTTTATAAGGGTTATTTTTTCGAACTTGCACAAAAATCGTGTTGTTTTCAGTAACGAACGAGTAATTAATTTTTTTGAAACCAAATTGATCTTCTTCTTAACATATTGTATTCTGCCAACACTACTTTACAATTTACATATATACATTGTCCTATCTAATTGTTACTAAATTTGGAAGACTTTCATGCAATTTATTCACAACATCTAGATCAATCATACTACTCATATCTTGTTATAAAGTAGTAGGCCTATTTAAAAAAGCTAACCTACTTACGGCTCTTACCTTGACGTACAGCCTGGATGGAGATGGGTTAAAAGCTAAAAACTTAAAACATTAACTTAGCTTAAATATTTAAACCCTGTCATTAAATGGAATTAAACATTAAACATGATTAAACATCTAAGCAAGCACTTCCTCTTCCTTCCCCCCCCCCCCCCCCCAAAAAAAAATGTACCATGAAAGTAGATTTGCCATGTTAACAGGAGCGATACATTTACTAAAGAATTAATCAGTGATTCAGTTGGGGAAAGAATGATAGAAGCTAACAGCTTCCCTTAGAATTTCTGGTAGCCATTTGAAGTGTGAAGATACACGAACAGTGCTCGATATTAGGAATTATAGACAGCAGCCCTTCGGGCTTAACTGTCTTATAGTTTTTGGCAGTTGAATAGCCCGATTTTTTAAATTAATATTTTCGTTTTATTACGTAATTAACATTTGAAATTATTTTTATTGTTTTTTAATTATTGGGAAGAGAATGTTGACTAGTTGACTAGTCTGGTGCATTCGTCAGCAATAGGCGGGCGGCGGACAGCACGGACAATATGTATTGAAACGTTTCTCACGATCTTCATTCTTTTTTTTTATCCTGTTCAGAGATGGCTTCCTCAGCCATTCCTCTTCCTCGCTATCCAATATAAAATAGCTTCTTTTTCTAATAATACGTTCTAGTCTCATAAGAATAAGATTACAGTACTGGTTTGATACATTCAAAACTAAACTGTAATAATTTGTTAATATAATACAGTGTGTTGTGTGAACACATGGCACTTTTGATCTTAGAAAAAACACTATTTAATAATGTGTTTGTATGTGAAATATCAACACTGGGTATGAACAACTACTGCTGTCAAAAATCCCTGCTGTCGTTGGCGGAATGCAGAGTCGAGTTATGTGGTTTGTTTATGGTTGCTATGGAGTTGGTTCTTCTTATGGTAAATAGCTTGTACAGTAATAAAACAATTCCATAGCCACAAATCCTGTACTTACTTGACTCTTGACTGCATATGCCCTAGCCACAGCTTTCCAGTATGCAGCCACTTTGTCGGTGTTAAGAGGAAGGACTACTAGCCAATATTAAAACCCGCGAAATTAACGTATTTTCGTCATATCTCAATAACGCCACACAATATCAAATAATTACAAATTCAAATTACAAATAATAATTATAATTACTGCAAACTAATAAATCTTTTTCATTTGGTATTGAGCTCTCACGAATCCACAATGTGCGTAGGTGTCACTGTTTTGATATTGTGTGGCGTTATTGAGATATGACGAAAATACGTTAATTTCGCGGGTTTTAATATTGGCTAGTAGTCCTTCCTCTTAATAGATTCTCGTTCCAGCTTCAACAGCTGTGCTCACTCGCCAAAGTGGAGGAGTTATCTAACTGTAACAAGGATTTACTTTAGGCGCTTTTGGTGGTGAGAGGTTGAATTAGGTGGGTTGTAGGGGTGGGATAACTAATCGGTTAAGAGGAAACGGACCTCTACGTCAGAAACTATAGACAATTTTCATTTTTTAATTATACCTCAAGAATGTTACTCGAAATCAAAAATCTGAGTCAACAGCACATTGTGATTTGGTAAACCCTGCAGACTGAATGAAATATTATAACCATTAGCATAGCTATTTTGATTATTAAATCAATTATTAGTAATAAAATTAAAAACTAATTGAAACCATACTGATTATAATTTTTAAACACATTTAGAGCATTCAGTTGGCCTATATAGGGTTTACCAAACTACAGTGTGCTGTTGATTCAGATTTTCAATTTCGAAGTCCAATCTAAGATATAGTTTACAAATTAAACTTTTTTAAGGTTTTTGACGTAGACGTACCCTTCACTCTTAACCGATTAACCCACCATGGCTGGAAAACGGATAAATGATTTCCGCTCCCGACGGTGAGCGCAACAATGGCCCGCAATAGAATACAAAGGTGGAAAAACTAATGTTTTCTTAATGTAAGTCTACTGTAGGTGGGTCGAACGTGCATCTAATACGTGCATCTAATATGTGCATCTAATATGTGCATCTAATATGTGCATCTAATACGTGCATCTAATACGTGCATCTAATACGTGCATCTAATATGTGCATCTAATACGTGCATCTAATACGTGCATCTAATACGTGCATCGAACGTGCATCTAATACGTGCATCTAATACGTGCATCGAACGTGCATCTAATACGTGCATCTAATACGTGCATCTAATAAGTGCATCTAATACGTGCATCTAATACGTGCATGTAATATGTGCATCTAATACGTGCATCTAATACGTGCATCTAATACGTGCATCTAATACGTGCATCTAATACGTGCATCTAATACGTGCATCTAATACGTGCATCTAATACGTGCATGTAATATGTGCATCTAATACAAGCATCTAATACGTGCATCTAATACGTGCATCTAATACGTGTATCTAATACGTGCATCTAATACGTGCATCTAATACGTGCATCTAACGTGCATCTAATACGTGCATCTAATACGTGCATCTAACCTGCATCTAACCTGCATCTAGTCGGCACTACAGGTCGTAATCACAAGTCATTCATAACTCTTATTAAACATAGTAGGAATTGTCTGTGTGGCGCGTTGATGTCCATGTCCACGAACTTTCTGGTGAAAAGTTCTCAAAACTTATAAAAACAACAATTCAAGAATGGCCATTACCAAAATTTTTCTAATTTCCCTAGCTATTATACTTCCCGACATTGTTGAATGCTGTGCGATGTGCGTTGCTAAAAATGTTCGTTCTCATGTCGTATAGTGTTCTCAACACGGTCCGCCACCCTTACTAACACTTATTGAGAGCAATAGAAATGTGATTTCTGCCTCTAATACGTATCGGATCACGTTTAAATTAGTATATTTGTGACCGGACAAGGATTCACTATAATATGGCTACCTCACATATTGCCGTTACCATGTTTCAGAAAAATATGTTCGAGTAACTTTTGTGTAACTTTGTCATTAGGCCCTACTTATCAGATCGCCATAACATGAACATATTCGTGACGAGAAATATTTTTATAAAAATATGGCTGACTCACATTTTGCTGCCATTTTGTTTCAGAAAACTATTTTTTGGTAACCATAGTGTATCTTTGTAACTTTTTGAACCATTTTGCCACAAAACTATACACCTTCAATCCACATTGAGGCTTGTGGATGATCCATTTTTTTCAACTTGATTGGACTTTCCGTTCGACTGCTATCGACAGACATAAAAAAGACAAAAAAACAGAATGAGTGCCATAAAAGTCTAATGAAGACGCTTGCTTCACTCGCTTAGCTAGGAAAACGCTCTGTGTGATGCGTTGATAAGCACGGTCCGTTACCGTTACTAACACTTGTTAACAGCAATAGAAATGTAATTTCTGCCTCTAATACATATCAGATCATGTTTAAATTAGTATATTCTTGACCAGACAAAAATTTACTATAATATAGCCACCTCACATTTTGCTGTTACTGTGTTTCAGAAAAATATTTTCGAGTTACTTTTGTGTTACTTTGCCAATACTTATTAGAACGGCATTTAAAAAAACATATTTGTGACCGAAAAAATCTTTATAAAAATATGGCTATCTCACATTTTACCATCATATTGTTTCAGAGTTCTAGTCACTTCTTTCTGTCTTAGAAGTAGTAGAGGCCGAACTCCCATAAGATCAATCCGTATTCCTGGTAAATAATAAACAGGTGGATCCGGTGGAACGGGGTCAATTCTTAGGTTTGACGGTTGACTGTCAATTAACTTGGCATCCCTATGTCGATGGTAGTTGCAAACGACTAAACTCTAGTCTCTACGCACTGCGAGTCCTGGCAACCCTGGCCAACCCAGGTGTCCAAAGGACTGTGTATTTTTCAAACTTTCACTCTATTATGACTTATGGTCTTCTTTCATGGGGCTCGGCTTCTAATGCTGCCCTGCAGCGTGTATTACTTCTTCAATAAGAGCAATGAGGATACTGTGCAAGAGCAATAGTCGGGAGAGCTGTAAGGCCAAATTTAAGGAGATCAAGATTTTGACCGTTACCAATGCTTACATAAATAGTGCTGTCAGCTTCGTCAAAGACAACCCTGGAATTTTTCGAAATAGTCCACACCACAATCACTACACTCGACATAAGGGAAGGTTAAACTACCCTGTGCACAATACCAAGCACTTTGAGCATCACATATACTACATGGGTAGGAAACTAGTTAACAAATTACCAGAACGTTTGCATGTAAATACCAAAGCAATATTCAAATATAAAGTCAAGCAGTTCCTCCTAGACAACCCGTAGTATAGTATCAAAGAATGTCTAACCTTTCCAGACCATTAGATAGATGAGATCATGTTATATTCATACATTCATCCGTGCGAAGTTAAATCTAATAGAGGAATATAATCTGTAGCCCTATATACATGAATGTAGACTTGTTCTGTTTAATGTATCGTTTTTGGATGTATTTAAAGTATCTATCAAGTGTATATATTGTGTATGTATATTTTTATATGTAGACTGTGAACGGTATGTTTTAATCTTAAAGGGTTGGTCAGATGAAAAACTAAAAAACTATCATTTGTATATGTCCACCCTCAAATATGGAAAACATGACTAAAATGTGCCATACTTTAAAAGCAGGCGGTTAAAAAATTAAAGAAAACGCGATTTTTTGGCTTGTTGCTACCAAGTAGCACCTAGCAACTCTTCTCATGGTAATTCCCATATGAAAAAAATGTTGCCTCGAGATAGTAAAACCACCGCTAAAATAAAGCACTTATCAAAAATCGATCAGGAGGTTTAATGTGCATCATTTCCCTACCGATAACATGCTTCTAAGTACGAATGTGTACTTCTACAAAATGCCCTGCAATTAATTTTCTTGTGACTTGATGTGAAGAAAAGTTGCAATCTGTTTTGAGCGGTACTGTCCGCAGTTGCCGAGTGTTTCGCGGAGCGCTGGTTGGACTCGTATTACACAATGAGTGCTCTGTCTATCAGGCAGGCGTTAGCGACCTCGGAACCGATACAGCTGTACTACGCTTTAGAAGAAAAATGCAGCAGAGCTTGCGAAGTGAATCTTATAGAATAGCTAAATGTTCACTATTTTTTTTTCTTGCATTGAAGCAACCTATAGGCCTATCAATTGTATTTTACACATAACTGAATTTCATGCACTTATGACTCATTGGTGATTTTTTAGTTTGTCACCTGACTAATCCTTTAAGTTCTTGACAATGCCCATGTTGTTACTGTGTAATCTATGGCTGCAAATAAATACTACTACTAGTAACTGTGGTGTAACTTTGTAACTTTTCGAACGATTTTGCCACAAACTATACACTTTCAATCCACATTGAGGCTTGTGGATGGTCCAAATTTCAAATTGATCAGACTTTCCGTTCGACCGCTATCGATAGACATAACAAAAAAACAGAAGAAAGTCGAAGTGCCATAAAGGTCTAATGGAGACGCTCGCTTCGCTTGCTTAGTTAAAATCATTAATATTCTTTTTTTTAAATGCCTTTAAATACGATTTTTTAAGAATTTCGATTAGTCGGTTAACCACAGTTAATATCGCTGTCGATATCGATGATTAGGTAATTAACTGATTTATCCCACTCTTAGTGAATTGTTTGTTAAATTGTTAGTTTGCAGTTTGTCCCAAGTAGCCTAGCTTTTATTATATGGGGAGGTGTACAAGAAATGCCG
The DNA here is from genome assembly GCA_945910005.1 of Isoperla grammatica. Taxonomy (NCBI): domain Eukaryota; kingdom Metazoa; phylum Arthropoda; class Insecta; order Plecoptera; family Perlodidae; genus Isoperla; species Isoperla grammatica. The sequence goes on along the minus strand of OX246749.1, from coordinate 19,673,839 downwards.
ACACCGCAGCGCTGCGAGCGTTCCAGCCTCTGAGCACTGCCTTCTAGAAGTCACCGAACACTCCTGGAGGATGCAGTGCACTATTGGAAAAGTATTCATTGATTCCCAAGTAGTCACATACTAGCTTTCTATCTAGGGCCTACGAGCCTCCACTACGCGGAGATCAAGTGAACCTTGGTTCTATCCAATCAGACTGTTCAGTGACTGTTGGACGGACGGCTCGCAACGCTCTCTGTGCACTTGTTACGTCTTTCATTTTCTGTATATGTATTTATGTTAATTATTAATTAATTTAAGGTGTAATAATTAATTTAGTTGAAATAATTAGTTGCCAGTGAATACCAGTAAGACAGTGATAGCAAGTGTAATGTGCATAGCTTAGCTTTATAGCTACCGTAACTGAATAGACTCGGATAGACAGTAAATAAAACAGTACAAAAATTACAAAATTATAGTTAACCATTTGACTTTTTTTTTTTTTTACCTTACCTTTATCCGGTTTAAGCCGCTTTCATAGCAACACGGCAACACGTTTTTTCCGGGCCAGCAGGTCACGTGAACCAATCAGAAGCTTGCCGTGCCTACCGGTCCGGCACGGCCGTCTCACATAACCGAACTTCATCTTTTGACGTCCTCCGTGTCTGCCGTGTGTGACATATACTCACACGTGACACTAGGCAGCCAATCCCGTCCTCGCTCATTCCTCTACGGCCTGAACCCGCGAAAAAGGAGCTCGTTGTTTGTGTTTGTAAATAGTTTGTTTGTTACACGTGCATAATGAATGCTGATACACTAATAACGTTAGTTTACGAAAGACCCCTTTTATATAATGTTAAACACAGAGATTATATAAGGTAAAGCTTATCAGAGAGAAGAGTTGGATGGAAATTGGATTTGCCTTTGGGTCTGACTGGTACAAAACATGCTAGACAAAACCCAGAATAAAAACCCGAAATTTCATTTTAAGTAAAAAAGATTTAATTCATGTGTATTACAAGTGCAAACACTTTAGATTATAAGAGCGAAAAAGAAACGGATATGTCGGGGATCGAACCCGAGATTTTTTGGTGACAGCCGCGGACGCAGACGTTGAGCCACGACGGCGGCTGAAAATTTGCAATCTTAATTGAGAACTTATTTGGCAGTTTGTAGGCCTAGGGCTCCAGGCCTACTTAAAATAGAATTAATGCTTTTTAATGGTGTATTTTACTTCACTCATCCATAACTTAATTTAATTGATCACTTTTATCCTGAATATACGTAGGAAATACGATATTTTAGCCCTGACATTCTTCGAAGCGTCCGTTTTGATTCTCTGTTGTCACTTTCATCCGTTCCGAGAAGAGATAGCGCTCGAGTAGCTTTGCCGTGTTGACGTGCACCTATGAAGAGCTATAATAATTACCGTACCACCGTGTCACGTTATACGGATGCACGGCACGTTTGCCGTGTTGCTATGAACTAGGCTTTAAAGGCTCAATATTTGGCCATCAACTAGGCTTATTTAATAAAACTCTTTAATATAATGTAGGCCTATTTACATGCTAATTAACTAAAAATTATGGTAATTGTATAGGCAAGTAGCCTACATTATTAAACAGTTAACAACCAATTAAAATTAAAATTTTAAGATTTTAAATTTGTTGTAAATACATGAAAATGTAGAGTTTACGTAATTCAAAATGGTGGTCGAAGGTCAGCACCTTGACCTTGAGAAAATATGTGATAGTTCATAGAAGGCTGTGGACACTTTCATTGTCACTGGTAGGCCTACTTATTTCTTGTTTCTTTTTCATTTTTTCATTTTATGTTTATTTCATAATAGCCCCACACAGTTTTGGGCTGAAACGTTATGTAAAGTGAGTAAATAATAAAGTATCGACTTAGAGACATGTCTTGTTTGGCAATTTAATTTGTTTAAAATTTATAATTCTATAGGCCTAGTAAATAGTAGTTAATTAATGTAATGTGTATGTCCCAATCAGTTACAAAAGTGATTTAAAAGTGGATATTGCATCATCAGAACTATTTTCTTCCATGCATTTACGCATCAAACAAATATTGTCCTATACAAAACTTCATTTGCAGTAAGTCTTTTGCATTGATTGTGTACATTCTATATTTTATAAATAGGCTATATCAATGTAGAAAGATGTGATTATATATTTATATTATTATTATTATTATTTATGTAAGTAAATATACTTACTTTAGAAACTGCTAGCTAATAATATGACATGCGCACTTGAACCCCACACACTGCATTAATGAGAAGTGTACGTTGCCTAGCATGGGACAACAGGGAGGGCGCGGTACAATGCAGATGACAATGAAAGTGTGATTATTAGACAGTGACTATTGGAAGGAACAACGTGCAACAGGTGGAACAGTTGTGCATCCGAGTGTCCGCGTCACAAACCGTTACGTTTACAACGTTCCCACTTACGGGTAGAGGATGCATTTGTTTTCCGCATGTTGCAATAACGCAAAATTCTATGATAAAAGCCGAGTTGCTCGAATTCAAAGTTTTCTCGCCTGTTCGGCAATGCTGTTTTTTAGATGGATATAAAACAACGAATAATGCACGATTTATGGCCGGTTTCCCCGTCTCTTGCCGGGTTGCAAACTGACGCACATTGACCAATCACAGCCATGATTGGCAACGCGGTGCTGCCGCGCGGTGAGAAGCGCCAGAGTTGACTTTTGCCGCCGCGAAATGACGTCACGCAATTGTTTATAAAGCCAGGCTAAGATTATCTTGTGAATTTCAGAATCAACAGGTTGATAAAAACGTGATATTACCGGAGGCATTTTCAAAACAAGCGCAAAATAAAAAAGCGCTCTAACGAACCCCTATACCACAACCTGCCAAACCATCAGGCTATGACCCTACCAAGGTCAACTTTATCTCCGCTAGTCAGAGATAAAGCGACCTTGCGACCCTACTTGGAAGCTGCACAAAATGTCCATTGCCCAAGAAACCATATTCGTATGAAATACCTTTTGGTCACAATAATGTACTTTCTTACACATATTTTTGCTTTGCTGATTGACTTTCTGTTGTATCCATTTTTCTGAATGGCTTGTCGAAAAATTCTTAGATCAATTGGATTTTGCAAATCGTTACAACTTGGACCTTACCTACGCATTATGAGTGACAGTTGACAGTAGGTGTTACGTGTTGTGAACAAACTTACACTGACTGATAACATGATGCCTTAATTACTCCCTCTTATTGATAGATTATTAAAGTTTGCAGATCGTGAGTTTGAGTCTAATCAAAAGATTATACCTAACATTGAAATATTGTTTCAGCGGACACAAACGGCGTTATGGTGTCTTACAACGAGGGCGTGAACAACCTCGACTGCATCAGCCACCCAAGCTGCTTCCAAGTCACGGTGAGTGAAGCTTGGTGAATACATTCCTGCCCTGTCTTGCCCCGAACACTAACCAGGGCCCCGATTCACAAAAAGTCTTAACTTAGGCCTGGCCTAACTTTAGGACCTCTAGATTATGGCACGCCATTGGCTGATACGGACCTGCATATACCCTCGACTAGACGTTACTAAGAACCTAGTAAATAACAAACACTTGGGACCAAAATTTAGGCCCAGTCTAAGTTGGTCTTACCTTTGTTCATAGATGGTGGCAATACTCAATGGCCTTGAAGTGTGAACATAAATAGATATCGTTTACTTCTTGACGTGCACATTTGTCTGTTTCTAGAATGTGGATGTATTAGAAACAAAACACTGAAATTGAAAACACCACCTTGACATATTTCAAGTTCACTGTGATTTCCATGAAATTAGCTATCAATTGGGCTGTGTAGTAGGCCTACCATCCAGGCCAGGCCTAAGTTAAGACTTTTTGTGAATCCAGGCCCAGGGGCATAACTGAAAATGATGGGGCCCACAAATGCAAGTTGGATTTTTGGGCCCCCACTTTTTATGGGTTGAAAACTAAAATGTAGTGCTGCTTTAAGTCTAGTAGGACAATTATTATTTGTCGCACCAGATTTCTTATATTTGTCACATTGTCTATTAGTTACGTAAGTTAAGATTTTATTCTTTGCTATTGTGAATCTGAGAATTCGTGAATACGTTCTTATTGAAACATTTATTAAAAAACTGGTTGTCGAGGGAGCCCCTAGGTCGGGGGCCCGTTGGCACCGCATACTTTACACTACAGAGAGTTACGCCAGTGGTAAGTAGTATATATTGCAGGATACCTAGACAGTAATTACTAATTAAGTAATTAATTATGCTAATTAGCTCTGGCGCCAGTGTCTGCCGCTTCTCTTAGACAAGTCGTGACATGTGTGTGTACATGCACGTGCGTGTGAACACCTGCGGTAATTATCAGAGTGTGCGTGGGAATGGAATGGGGTGATGCGTTTCAGATTTAAATTGATAATTAGGGTTGTTAATGACTTTGTCAAGTAAAAGAAAGATTATGTAAGATGTTGTGTGGGAATGGGGTACACCTCGGTATGTGGATCAATTGCCGCTCAACGCTATAAGGGTATTTTGGTAATTAAAGAAATTAATGGCTATGAGTGCAGACTTCCTCAAAAAAGCCTAACATCTATTCAAGACAATCATTTCACCATGAGCGATACACGGAGTATCAGTTCGTTGTCAACTGTACGTAGGGAGGGAGTGTATAACGAAAACTATTATTTTCAATGAGTTACTTTACTTTATCGCCTTATTATCATCATTATCGTGTTTACAGCTCGCGAGTGAAACGGCGAGCGTGAGCTCGGTTTCAACCGCGCGGTGGGGATCGTTCGATGTGAGTATAACCCAACAAGTAATTTTGTTACGCTAATTATTTGTTACGTTAATTACATTATATGTTTTTATAGGAAGTGAATTCACCAACACCCTCTCATCGTGAAGAGGGGTTCGATGTCCGACGTTGGTTGGAAGGGGGTGGGGACAATGGGGATGTCAATATGGAGAGGGAGGAGAAGAGGAGGAGGAGGAGGAGATGGGACGAGGAAGAGAAGACCTGTCGGACGAGACGGAAGACAAACTAGATAGACTCTCAAGGGATTTGACCACCCTGTAAAGAGAGAGTTACTTGCAGGCCGAGATGGCCGCAGAGAAAGGTGTGCCGGTGGCGCAGATTACGCGTTATTATATTTGCGCGCGTTTGGGACTGCGACCGGTAACGCCAACAGAAGAGCCGTCAGAGATGCAGGCGGAAGAGTAGTGCTGACTGCTAAAAGGGGTTTTTTTTCGGTGCACAAGTTACTCCCGGCCAAAGCTTTGTGCGCTTTTTTTCCCCAAGTACAAAAAAAAAATCCCCATCGTTGACTGAAACTTTGACGTAGTGATGGGGCTTTCTTACTAATATCAGTCATGGCCGGTGTTGACAACAAAAGAAATTAATAATTATCATAATAATATCGTTGGTATTATTATAATGTTATTTATTTATATTTTAACAACAATATAATACATATTTTACATTTGTATCGACGCATTGTTGTTTTTAATAAACGGTGCGTATAAAAACAAATACCTTCATAGCCTGTAGGTACAGTTACAATCATGGTGTTGCCTTGGCACCATCCTCTCTCGTCCCTGATTGCAGGGCCCAGCCAGTCGGGTAAGACCTTTTTCGTGCAACATTTTCTCAAGCACATCGATCAAATGGTAGATGTATCTTTTAAAGAGATAGTATGGTGTTTTTCTGAAAAACAGTCTATACACGCGGATATGACGTGTTGCGTGCCGGTAAGGTTTCATGAAGGGTTACCGGAGGTTGATAATTTCACGCACGAGACAGGTCCAGTACTTATTATTATAGATGATATGATGCAGGAGATCGCCTCGCTAATTAATTTATTTACTAAGGGGTGTCATCACAGAAATCTATCTGTTAGATTTATTTCACAAAATCTCTTTCTTTCTTTCTTTTCTTTTTATTAGCATTTTGCAGTACACTCATGAGCATGTCAATATAACAGCGAGTATTAAAATTTGTCAGTTAGTTCTAGATACTAATATCATTAAAGAGACAAATGAAAACTTAAGGGGACCCATCCGTCGCAAATATCAAAATTACGTGTTTTTTGTTTTGTTTTGCTTATTCAAGCGTCTATGTCTCCTGAACTCAATGATACCATTTGTTTGGCCATAGAGTGATAGCTTAACTCACAGTTATCTTTTAAAGACACGTATGCGTAAGCATAACTTCAATATCTGGTCTTTTTCAGCGCAAATGGCTGCAGCTAAAAGCATTACGTGCATTACGTGCCAGTGTGGGCCCCCCCCCCCGCCCCTCAACATACTGCCATACTGCAATGAAGAAGTAGTGCTTTAGGCTGGAATTCATAGTCGGGCCGACTATGCACTACACCTAGGGGCGCCCATTGTTGCTATGGATTTGTTTTGTTTATGGGAAATAACATGGAAACAATTGTTACCTTGGAAACAATTGTTACCTTGGTAACAATGGGCGCCCCTAGGTGTAGGGGCCGACTATGAATTCCAACCTTAGTCTACATATATGCCCATTCCCCAAAGCTCTCAGGCTGTTAGACAATTAATTTTTTTTTTTTTTTTTTTTTTTTTTTTTTAATTTCGAAATATTAAAATATTTTAATATGTTCTATGATTTTCATATAAACTTTACTTTTATCTTGATGTGTTTAAAATTTTAAGTTGCACCAGTTAAGAAAGGGAGCGGCGATATGATGGTAGCCCCTCCCTAAAACAGATGAAAAATCTATGTCCCACTTCAAACTGGATTATCTCAGAACATTTTTTTTTTGTGCTACGGTACATTTATCTAGAGAATAACCAAACAGAATTTCATGATTTTTTTTGGAGCATGTAAATACAACTGTTTTACAGAAACGCAGCACAGGAAATTGTGATAAACGTCTTCAAAGTATTTTTTCTATTGTCGTTTGTATTAGGAAATGTCAATATTTTGATCAAAATTACTGCCAATTGTAAAAAAATTGCAACTTTTAAACCAAACTAAAATATAAATTTTTTTTCCGCTGCGATTTGTTAAAATAGATGTGTCTAAAAGAGTTGTAAATATCAGCCTCCTTAGGCTAGCCATATCTTCAGAAAAGGTACCGAAAGTTGGCTAATTTAACATTGCTAGTATAGGGACGGATGGGTCCCCTTAAGTAAATTAATCCTAGTTTGTACCATATTACTGTCCTAACTCTGTAAATATTACAAGGTGTACAGTTAGATAGAGTACAATACATTTATCATAGTCATAGTCATTATAAATATACCATGTCAGGTATAATACATTGCTCACTAATTTATGGATACAGTAACATAGAACTTAAGGCACCATAACTACTCTAATGTAAAATCTAATCTAATAAAAAATCTAATGTACATCCAATTTGTATACATACTATACATTAATAATAATAGCTTAATGCATAATGTATAATATTATGGTTCACAACAACATCATCGGTGGTTAGTCTATGCGTCTAAGAATTCCTTGACTGAGTAGAAACTATGTTCTAGTAGAAACCTCTTAATTATAGTTTTAAATGGAAGCCTGGTATTCCACCAAGGTAAAGGTAGTTGTGACATAAGCTTAAATGCACATTATGTAGTTCTTTTTAAAAACCAGCGAGATCGCGCTCAAATAACAGCCTTTGCGCGTCAGGTTTGTCCTGATAACCAGAATTTTGTAATTCACGCTTACAAACAAGCTACTTCTGAACCACACGGTTACTTACTATTTGATTTTAAGCAAGCTACTCCTGACTTGCTACGTTTTTGCACTAAAATATTTCCTAAAGGCGGATTGCACTCAACAATATTCACGCCTGTAGACAGAGGTGACAGACGTAAACGAATATAAAAGAGTACATTTGATTTCTACAATCTTCGGTTTATCGCCATGTCTCCTACGATAACCAGTCACGCAGATGTATTGCGAGCTCTTTCTCGTGCACGCCCGTGTATGAGGAAGTCAATGCTTAAGGCCGCCGACGTAGGAGTAATTAAGGCAGTTTGCGAGATCGCCGACAACACTTTAAAAGGCAACGTGAAACTAAATTCCAAACAGAAGTCTAGACTATCGCGTCATAAGAAGGTCTTGAGGAAGTTGGCTCGTAGGGGTGAAAACTGGAAGATTAAAAAACGTGTACTAGTACAAAAGGATGGTGCGATTATACCTTTATTATTACCCCTGTTAGGAGGTGTATTGAGCAGCCTTTTCAGATAGATAATGGAGTATGCAAAGAAAATGGTTGTAGTTTCGCCTGAAGAATTGGTCCGGCTTAAGAAGGCATGCAAGCACGCGCTGACGGGCCGGGTCAACTTGCGCCATTAGATAATGAGATGACACACATCTTAAACATGAAAAATATCACAGACAATGAAAAATGGGGTTTGTATAAACAGGTACTTCAGCGGTTCTTACACTTTGCCAACGAATCTCGACTCCCATTAAAAATGCACGCAATAAATATTCAAGAAGATGACGATAAAGACATTCACGCGTCGAGTGTCGACGTTATGAAAGTTCGAACTCTTGACGCCATCCCGACTTCGCTGAAACGCAAAGCTGAATTGTTGTATGACGCGTTGAAATCTGCAAGGGACAATGTGATAACGTATTGTCCAATTTAAATATTCCTCGCTAGTTTATAGGCAATACACGTAGGAAGGTGGTCATTAATGTCGGCCGTCGCGGGGTGAGCACATCGCCAGTGAAAGCTGTGACTCCCATCCGTATACCAAAGACACCTAAAGAGGGGACACCCAAGTCATCACGTGTACTACGTTGGGTACCGTACAAATTCTCCTATACAAAATGAAAGTAACAAATAGAAAAAAGCTTTCGAAAATTTACTACGACCCAAGTCACCCCGCAAGTTTTTCAACGGCGGAAAAACTATGGGAAGCAGTAAATAAGAAAGTGTCAAAAGAGGAGGTGATTCAATGGCTTCAAGCACAAGACGCCTATACACTTCATAAACCAGTACAAAAACGTTTCATAAGAAATAAGTATTATGTAGACAATGTGGACGACTTGTGGCAGCCAGACTTGAATGATATGCAGAGTTTGAAAAAATGTAATGACGGGTATAACTATCTTTTAACGGTGATCGATGTATTTAGTAAGCACGCGTGGGCCCGCCCCCTACGTAACAAAACTGGGGTAGACGTCAGTAAAGCGTTTGAAAGTATATTACAAGAAAGTAAACGTAAACCGGTTCACTTGGAAACAGATAAAGGAGGGGAATTTCTAAATAAACCATTTCAAAAGTTTTTAAAATCTAATAATATTGCATTTTATCATTCCAACAACCCCGACATCAAGGCGAGCATAGTAGAGAGGTTTAACCGTACACTTAAAACAAAGATGTGGCGACTCTTTACATCCAAATCCACTTACCGTTATCTAGAGTACTTACCATTACTGATGCAAGGGTACAACAGTTCGTTTCATCGTTCTATCGGCATGGCACCAACGCAAGTAAACGCTTCTAATGTTCTACAAGTTTGGAACAATCTTTACAAACGCTCAAAAATATCGCGCAGCATTAAGCCTAAATTCGCCATAGGAGATATCGTGCGTATTACTCGAGAGAAAATGATTTTCCTAAAGGGTTATGAGTCAGGGTGGTCTGAGGAAATGTATCGTGTAGCAAAAGTGATTCGCCGACGACCCATAGTGTACGCAATTACCGACTGGAACGGTGATTCAATCGAAGGCACTTTTTATGAACGCGAACTACGAGTACGTGTAGGAAAAAGTACACTCTTCAAAATTGATAAAATATTGGAGTCAAGGGGTAGCGGTACCAGACGCGAAGTGAAAGTCAAGTGGCGTGGTTATCCAGATAGCTACAATTCGTGGATTTCAGCCTCCGAATTACGCTCACTTATTTAGAAATGGATCAATTTTATATCACGCTACCCAGTAACAGCTCAATGGAATATTATCCAAAGAATACGACGGCCAAGTATACCACACAACTTCTTCGACGTGTCACTCTTCACGGGCGGTGGGAGGTAGCCTTAGTTGAAATTCACTTTCCTCACACGTTTTACAACGTACGTCCTGGAGAAAATCATATCAACATTTTCTCAACAGGTGGAGAGAAAAAAGTGTTAGATGTACCTCCAAACTACTATCCCGAAAGCAAATATTTTTGTGCGGCTGTTAATAGAGTCCTAGCTGGATACGGTCCAGATGGTGGGGCAGGTCAAATGGTAGATATGGGCGGTAGTAGCAGAACGTTTACTAAAACTATTAAATCTGATATAGATAAGATAAAAGTATCTACGTCTCTGGCAGATCAATTCAGACTCCAACCTGGTAGCAATCTTCTTAATAATGTGCGATCCATGCAACCTGGGGACGTGAATAGAGGCTTTCCGCAACTGTGACATTATTGAAGATCAATTAGTGGGTGACACAGCCGCCCCCCTGCTCAGAATTATTAACTCAAAAACAGGCGATTACTCTTTCGGGCGTGAATGTACACAAATTTTTAACGCTCCTATATATACGTTCCAGTTCAAAAACGCGAATTCAGTACAATTGGAATAGATTTAAGAGACGGTACTGGTACCGTTATACCATTTGCTCATGGAACCTCGTCCGTGCTGTTAGACTTTCGGCGCATCAAGGAAACCTAAGTATGACGAAGTATTCAGACGATCCGTATGTCAAGTACTACGTGGAACAGGCGGGAAATGGAATTAACATTTTCAGAGGGTCTAGCTTTCAAAAAGGGCACGGTATTGGCTCATTTCTAGGAGGACTTTTTAGATCTGTCATGCCGTTGATTAGAAGTGGCGCGCGCGCTATAGGACGGCAGCCGCTAAATACGGGAGTGAGCCTTCTTGGTGATGTCGCTCAAAATAGACCTTTCAAAGAGCGTGTGGCCGAGGCTGGCGGGAACTTAAAACGAAAAGCTGAAGATAAAATTAAGCTGTTTGCCGGTTCAGGTCTTAAACGGGCGAAAAAAGCTCGTATGACTCATTCTGCGATAGCTACTCGGCGAAGAAAGACGTCTCTACTGAAAAAGAAGAAGAAGAAGAGAGTTGTTAAGAATCAAGTTGTCGATATATTTTCCTAACTAATAATGGTGTTTCTCTATTCCAACTCGTGCGAGTGCACCAAATCAGAGCTGGACGTGTTTGCAGGTCCGGTAGTGCAAATGAGTACTTTAGGCGGTCACGAGGTGCATGTTAAGCCGATTGCACCTCTTAGTGATGACGGTGCGATAGAGTTCGTCGTTTCTGGACATGGTGATGAGTATATCAACCTTGCGCGCACCATGCTTATACTTAATGTTAAAACTGTAAAATCGGATAAAACCAATTTACCTGAAGGTGTAAAAATAGGACCTGTACATTACTTTTTACACTCATTGATACAACAAGTGGACATTTATTTAAATCAGAAACTTGTTTCACCTCCCTCAAATGCGTATGCGTATAGATCATATTTAGAAACTCTTCTAAATTATGACGAGGCCGCAAAATCAACTCACCTGACAAACGCCTTGTATTACAAGGACACGGCTGGCAAGATGGACGATTTCGCAGACAATGACGGGCTTAACAAGCAAATGGCGTACACAGCTAGTAGTAACGTAGTTGATTTAATTGGCAATCTACATTGCGACATATTTAATCAACCCCGATATTTAATAAACGGCGTTGAATTGAAAGTTAAACTCAGCCGAACGCGAGAAACATTCCACCTTATGTCTCAAGTGGAAGCTCATTTGAAGACGCTAATTCAGGACGCCACCTTGGTTGTGCGCAAAGTACGCATATCGCCCTCAGTCCTTCTTGGGCATGAACGTGCACTTATGAAAGCTGCTGCAAAATATCCCATTGCGCACGTGGATGTAAAATCATTCACCATAGCTAAAGATCTACAGAGCAAAAGCATTGATAATATTTATCTTGGACAGCTGCCTAAGAGAGTCATTGTCGGGTTTGTCTCAAATGTTGCATTTAATGGAGACTTGAAGAAAAACCCATTCAATTTTAAGAACTACGGCATCAATTTTCTGTGTCTCTACGTTGACGGTAACCAAATACCTTCAAAGCCGCTACAGCCTGATTTCACTGCAGGTCTGTATGCTTGCGAGTACCACACTCTCTTTTCAGGCACGGGTATACACCATCAAGATGAAGGAAATTACATTTCCCGCGAAGACTATCCAAACGGGTTCACTTTAATGGCGTTTGACCTTTCGCCCGACCAGGCTGCTCATATGAGTCACTGGAGTCCGCAACAAAATGGCAATTTGCGCCTTGAAGTACGTTTTGCAGCTGCTTTAAGTGAACCAATAAACTGTGTGTTGTATGCCGAATTTGACAGCATGATTGAAATCGACCACGCGCGCAACGTGGTGGTGGACTACAGCAACTAAGGGACGCGCTCCTATAAAAAGATGAAGAATCATGGTGACATTCAGTTGTTCTCCGCATACCGGTCGACTAACCCAGCCAGCGCCACCATGAAGAAAAGTGCGGTAGTTGAATGTCAGTGTTTTTACGACAATGCAAACGAATTCATTGTAAAAGAGTTGGCGGTAGTGGATAATTTTTCGATTTGTCGACAACTTTGGGTTATTAAGCCGCCGTACAGTGAAGTGGTACTTGACGCTAGCAAGAAGAAAGTTGCCCACTGGTTGTCGGCGGCTTATCATGGACTGCAGTGGGGCGAAGGCGACGTTGAATACGAAGATTTAAATAAAATCTAGAGTGCTACACAGAGCAATTTCAAATTATATTCACTAGGGTCGTGAGAAAGCTGCTTTCCTCATGAAAATATTAAAACGGGGGGTTATCGACTTAGAAACAATGGGGTGTCCAGCTTTAAAAGAACTAAAAGAATTAGAATTTGAGGGCGCCTGTCTGACGTCAAATCACACCGATGGTACACGTCCATGCGCAATCAGAAACGCGCTACGCCTGTCTCAGTGGTGTGTCCGAAACCGCGACGTGACCGACCTCACGCTACAAGAAGCACGGTTAAAGACATTTGTCACTTTTGATATTCCACATCTCAGCCCGCGAGAACTTGTGGACGCTGGGTTTTACTACTCAAAGTACGAGGAGTGTGTACGCTGCGCTTTTTGCGCTCTAGCGATTCACAAGTGGCGTGTCACCAATTCACCGCGCACAGAGCACGCTCGTCTGAGCCCTTGCTGTCCGCTAATTACCCTGCAAGATCGGGGCCCGGGGGTTGACGTGTGGGGCAACCTTTAATAATTTCAACTCGTCGGACTAAAGTTAAACGTTCCACAACCTTCAAAGGGTGAATACGTGAGTTTAAAGTATGTATTCTGTCAATATAGAAGAAGCTTTGTTGAGAGACGAATATGCAGTGCACGTGTTACGAGGGACGTTTGCATCAGACGGACTACCAAATGTTGTGCAAAAACCGTCAGCATTAGTGATCAATACCGACCCTCGAAGTAAACCCGGTTCGCATTGGGTAGCAGTTTTTATTGACTCAACAGGGCGGGGAGAATTTTTTGATAGTTACGGTTTACCTCCAATTGTCTGTGCACATTATGAATTTCTTGAACGGCAGTGTAGCAGGTGGACTTACAATACCACGCCGCTACAAGGGTTTGATTCTGACGTTTGTGGAGAATACTGCGTGCTCTACCTCGCCCACAAAGCTCGCGGTCTTCAACTTCAAGACTTCCTTTACCATTTTAAAGATTTCAAAGACTCGAGTGGTAATGACAGGTTCGTAAAGCGACAGTTTACCAGAATATTTGGATCTAATAATTTCAAAAAGAGGAAAGTATTGCAGTGGTCAAAAGTGTCTCCCGCGCATCTAGCTGCGCAACCCCTCCTCCCCTCAGCCGTAAGCGTGCCGGGATGTGGGAGGAGCCTACCAGCTCCCATAAAAAAAGGCGCGTGGCGCAAAATCTGACAGTTGTCCGGAAGCTTGAGTGCGTCGAGATATACCTACTAAACCGAGTCGTCATGTCTAATTTGGTCAACACTCTGCGATCCAGCCGCGCATTCGAGGATTCTTGGCGTCCTCGACTGTTCTCAAACGTGTTGGACGTAACTTATTTCGTGAACGCAAGCCGTACGAAACAAATATCAATTGGGTACGCAAGTGAAAAACATTTAGAACTGTGCGTCACCGTTTCTAAGAGCGGCGAAACAGGCGTGACTCTTACGCCGTTGGAGTGGGAAAAGTTCACCGAAGAAATCGACCACAACAACCAATTCTTCTGTATATGGGACGTTTTGGACCCTGACGAAGTGTTCAATCTCAGTACCAAGATAACGCTTATTCCAACTGCATTTCGTGGCACAATGTCACTGGTTTTCGAAGAAAAGATCGACGCTGGAGGTAGAACAAGGCGTGTGTACTTAGGCGCTCAATCGTGGCTCGGACTAAAAGAAGTGTTCTGTTGTGTCAACACGGCCATTAAGGAGCGTTCGGAATGGGCTCCTGCATTACAGAACTTCTACCATTGTAAACTACGTGAAGAAATGGCTGGCTTGAAACAACGATGTGTTTAACTTCCACAACTCTAGGAAGAGAACATTGGCAATCGGGCCCAAATGGCAATCAGCGCGGTGTTTAAGTATGACTCCAATGAAAGTTGCTACTTCAAAAACATGGAACGAGATTTTAACATAAAAAGATTTCTTTTGGAAATGGCGTGTGTGGGAAATGACTATATTGTAAAGGACATTGCACGAATGTGGATTGCGTCTCAGTCTCAGTATTGTTTACCGGAACTTGATAAAACAAATGTGTTGGAAGATTACTGTGAGGACGACGAAAGCAGAAATTTCGTAAATTCTAAATTCAAACACTTGGTTGAAGTTGTTACTAAAGTTCTCCTTATATTTAATATTGTGTGGTTATTATATCAAGTGTATTACATAATATTTTAAGTTAATATACCTATGTTTAGCTCTCAAATGTTTTGGAATTAGTTTGATAAAAAATGTGTTTCATTTATGATATAAATGTGAATTTAAAACGTAGAAGAATAAAATTAAAAAATGATTTCAATTGAATATTGTCTTGTTCTTTTCCCCTATCCTTAATTTGTCGCCACATTTTTTGCTTAGTTTGTTCGGAGATAGTAATGACACTTCTCTTCTTGTAAATATTTTAAGAAATGGATTGTCCCATATTTTCTTCTTTTTTTCAAAAGAAAACCTCTTTAAGCACGTGCAGTGGTACCTTATAGGAGTGGGCGCAAATGACACGTAGGCGTATATTCTATTATTTGCAATAGGTGAAGTGATGATGAATGATTTAGGAGTGGGTGCAAATAACATGTTGGCTTTTTTTTCTAGCTAAATGTATTTATTTAACAATTTTATATCCCTCACACCGTAAATATAATATAAACATAGATCGCGTACATATATATCAAAAGAATCTCTCTTTAAGTATGTGCAGTGGGACCTTAGGAGTGGGTTCAAAGTAACTCGTAGGCATTTGCAGTATATTTTATTATTTGCAATACAAGAAGTGATTGTGAATGTTTTAGGAGTGGGTACAAATAACACGTAGACTTTTTATTTTCTAGCTAAAATGTAATTATAATTTAACAATTTTATATGAACATTTAAGTAACATACCATTAACACATTAATTTTTATATTGCGACTTAGATATCGCTCACACCATAGATCCCATACATGATTAAACTTAATGTGAACATAATTTTAGTAGTCTTGACTTTACTGCACTCATTTATTTTAAACTAAAACATATATTTAAAATACAATATTTTACAATTTGATCGGTTATAGCGTTCACCGTGATAGGGGGGAAAGGTCGACATTGTGTTCAGTTATATTCGCGACAGTATTGCCTTTTTGTTGCTCTCACACCCAAAGTTCATTATCGCCCGTCTATAACGAGCTTTGAGTTTGAGAGTGAAGTTGAAAGACCTATTCTTTGTATCCAAATGGGACAGTGTCAAAATCACCTACGCGTCTGCGTTTGGTGACGTTGGTACGGTAGACTTTGCTCCCTGCTCTACTAGCAACTTGGCAGAAGCCTGTCCTGAATATTTTATTAGGATATTCAATTATGTTTGGAGGGGCATTATTCACAACCATAGACTTTAATACATCAAAATTTAGTTGCTCCCCGTTTCCCAAATTTGCTGTGAGTCCTTTACATTTACAGATGTATGTTTTACCACCGTCGGGTTTACGTATGCTGAGGGCGTACGATTTGGGGTCACCACTAACAAATGTGTCAATGTATGCACCCTGGTCATTTCTCCTAGGTAATCACCTGTCGGAGGACACCACTCGCCTGGTAGTTGGATGAAGATGACGCTATCAGTGTCAAAATAAAGCACTCTTCGACCCAACGCTTCTAAGTATGAATAGAGCTTCAAGCGAGCGTGTGAAGTGGTGAAAGCTGCATGTGCCACGCTGGTGTTTGGCGAGGGTTTCAAACACTCTTCGCGACTTTCGTACGCGATGTACATGAGGTTTTCACTGACCGGCAAACATGAATGAACCTTGATAGTTGGATTTGTTAGCATGTTTGCAAGTTGGTTGTAGGTGGATACGAGTTCTGTGCGAGTCAGATTCTCACTCATACCCATCCGTCCCCATAGATAATTTAAACAGTTCTTCCCCACTGCACGTAAATTCTTATTAACGCGTATGTCGTCTTTGTTTAATGCTATACCCTCGTGCTCAAGAAATTGCTTTAAATATTGTAATGTTCGAGGAGCATAATAAACACGCAAGTCAAGTAGTATCCATCTTTATTACTTACTTCACTCTCCCACCACCAGTCCAGTGCTGACAACTTGCACATAACATATTATGCTAACCTAGTTAATACACTACAATACTCCTTTTCCCTTTTTTTTTTTTTTTTAGTTGAAGACCTTGTTATATAAGAGTATGGGAACATATAAAATAAATCATTGATTACAAACAATAGTACATTTTTTCTCTAGTTATATGAGTTATATGAACTACCTGCATAAGATTACAAAGAAGGAACTTTTTATTTATAATCTCTTCTCCAAGTAAAGTAATTGTTGATGACCCGATCTACATCGACGTCTACGAGCGATATTCATCCAGCCACGCTGGTGGTCGTCGTTGGCGCAGTGGTCTGCTGGATTCTTGTTGATCAATCGTCTCGCTTCTGTCTTGTGGTAAGGACAGTACCCGCAGCTGATATTGGGGTGTCTGGATTGGATTGGTCTGTTACCTTTGGTAGCGAGAGACACAGCATTGTGTTGAGGACATTCTGATGTACTGGTGGTGATAGGATTCTGATTTGATGTAGGGTATTCTGCTATTGGAGGCTGAGGATTTGGATCTGTTGGATGTGGAGGCCAGTACTTGCGTAAATGGCTCACATTTCTTCTGTACTGGATACCGGTGGGTGAACTGATGGTCACAGCGCTCCCCTTCCTCTCCGTTACCTCAAATGGAACGGCTTGGTATGGCGTTGTAAATTTATGTTGTTTGACCAATACGAAATCCCCTACGGATATTTCGCTGCTTGTCGCCGTAGACTCTCCCCTACTCCTTCATCTCGATCTCTTGATTCTCTGTCCAATAACGTACGGGATTGCATGCCAGGAAACTTATCCCTAAGTTCATGACCAAGCATCATTGACGCTGGTGTGCATCCAGTGGTCGAATGGGGTGTTGTTCGGTACGCGAACATATACTCTCTCAATGCCGTGTAATAGCACAATAGCACAATAATCTGAAGGTAGTGTTGCCTCTGATGACTCTCGAAAGACGCGCGAGAGTCGTTGGAAAATCAGCAAGGGATCGACTTTATTGTATTTCCACAAATGAACGGCTCAAAAATAATTGCGCTCACTGAATTCGATACCCAAGTAATCAATATCAACAACTTATTTACTTTGTTGTATGAATTGCATAAAAATGTAAGTCTTATTATATGTTTATTTAAACGTTAAAGTTTGTTTGGTATTACGGGTGAAATCTTTGTGTTATACTGTTCATTGAGAAATTCTGCAGTAATGACAATATTACAAGTTTTTTAAATCTTGGTAGACGGGCCATAAGTTTTGTATCGGAGAAACCGGACCTCATATTTATGACGTCACATCAATTGGTGCCAGATCCAGTGATGCAAGTGGTAAGAAAGAAGGGCTGTAGCTCAATGATCTTTTCCCCTCCATCTTTCACCCAATTACAAGAGGTTTAAAGAGACAATAAGGTGAAATTTTTAGTGTTCAGCAAACATTTTAAAGACTTTTATTAAAATTAAGTCTTACTAAACATGTTTTCCATGGACGTAGTAATCTTGTTTTTTCGACTTATTATATTACTGTTTTAACGCAAATTACTGTTCTGTTGTTGAAGTGGGTCAGTGATACTTGTTCGTTTAGCTTAATTTGAGTTTATTTCACATCGGGGGTATTTGACTATACTATTTTGAAATGTTATTTATATCTGGTATGTTAAAACATACGAAACAAGTTAGTTATTGCTAGAATGTGATGTATTTACATAAAAAGTAAGTAAGAACTGGTATTCAAATAAGTACCAGTACGGCGCTGCGGCACACTTTCATCATTGGTTAGATCACTTCTAAAATGGGTTCATAAAGTGCCTGTTTTATTTACCCCCCCCCCCCCTTCCGCCGCCCCCAACCGCCCTCCACCCGAATATATAGGCCAAGCACTAGGGTACATTTTTTTAATCGTGCTGTTAAGGTACTTTTCCTAAAAACAAGGTATTAGCTTTTATTCCATACGTTTGACGAAATATCTGCATTCCCCCCCCCCCAAAGAAAAATGTAGTTTTTTGTTTTTAATTCACCCGGAGATACCGATATTAAAACCCACGGATCGGCAGCTTTCTTTTGATACCCATAATGCATACATTCAAATATGTATTCCTTTTAAACAATCGGTAATTAATGTATTCATTAATTATGCTGATTTATCTAACGAATATTACTTTTATTTCGGTAAACTTTCTACAGTAGTTTCATATGTGTTTACTTATGTATTTACAACTATCAACTATATATTCCATTATACCAATTATACACGGGAACCATTTTATTAAAAATGTTATTATATTAATTAATTAATGCTTGCCAAAATATCTATATACAGGTTTTCAATGTTTTTCTTATTACAAAAGGCCTTACTTAATGTATTTAATATACAATATCAGAAAAATCTTTGAAAATAACGATTATATAAGCATTAATTAATTTTAGCAATTTAATAAATAACGTTAATTAGGGGGGTCGGACGGCGGTAAACTTTCTTCGGAATATGTAGGTATACATAGCATACAACTTCTGATAAAAAAAAATTCTGTACCAATTAATTCCGGGTCAAGCCTATTTCAGCTTCTATATTACCGGGGAGGTCTATCCTTCTACCTATCATATATATATATATATATAGGTATATATATATATTGAAAATGTTTTCGTACTATATATATATATATATATATTATATATATATATGTCACACGCAGAAACTTATTGACCCGGAATAAATGTTAAAACACTGTGTGTTTTAACACACACACCCTACACACCACCATGTAGTCAGTGTTAAAACACTGTGTGTTTTAATATATATTGCTACTCTTTATTCCAACATCATTTAGTTGGGTAAAGGGGTGTTTCCATCATTGATCTTGGGCATCCTGGAAATCAATATACAGATAAAAAAGTAAAATAAAAAAAGGGGGGTTTCGGGTAATGGAACACATACCCGTACCTGGGTGGGTAGCGAGTACCCGTCATAATCCGTAATATAAATTTGAATGAAAAGAGTTTGAATTAAAGTGGGTACTGTGAAGAATCGATCCCAGCACTTACCGTTATCGTCGTTTAAAACGGCAACATCACAAAATGAAGAACACACATTATAACGATAGGAAGGTTAGGAAGGCAAACGAAGGGATTCAGAATAGACCAAAACAACGAGGGTACATTTTTAAAATGTTTTAATTCGTCATTAGTTGCTTTAGTCAAGACAAACCGAAAAGTGAAATCCCTAGGGTAACATTATTTATAAACATCAGGCGGGTTCAGTGAAAAAGAGTCAATAAGTGCTGAAGTATGACTTGAGACAATAGGAACAGAACTGCAGCCTCACCCTCACCTGAAACCTCGTATGTCCGCCGCTGGAAATATTTCAGAGTTGTATTTACTGTCGGGAAATTATCGTGGAAGACATTTCAAATTTCCCTTTTAAATATTTAGTAAAGATGAAATAAATTGTACAGTGCACTTTACTGCCTGGATTACTAAAGCTACGTAACAGACTCGGTGCGTTGGTACTTGTCGCAAATACTGGCGGCCGCTACATTCTGAAACCTGACAACGCTACGGTGTAGCATCGTGTAGCTCGCCACAGCGTCACATTTTGTCACGTGTTTCGGAACACGTCAAACGAAAAAACTGAGAGAAAATTCGCACAAACATTTAAAACAAAATGAAGAAAGTAATATTATTATTATAATCATTCTCCGTGAATAATAAAAGCGAAATTGAAGATATTAAAATCCTACAAGGCATGTTTTAAATATTGGTCAAATTTCACCTTTCCTGTAGTGTTTGATGAGCTTTTTAATTAATCAAATTTTGAAAGCGACGCCTTGCTTTTTGAAACGCTACGAATGTTAGGGCTGAAAACCTCCAGAGTTCGGAACACGCTGCGAATGCTCCATAGAGAGTTTCGGAATATTCGGTGGTGCGTTTAACTAGTTTTGGTAGGTACGGGACGGTGTTCGTAGTCAGCTACAGAATGAGTTATGTGTCGGCAATGAATGACTCGTTATTGAAGCCTGTTTTTAAAGTACAGACTTGAGAGCGCATTGGTAACGTATATCACAGTTGTTAAAATTAGTTCTATTAAATCTTATTATATATTAGTTATATAATTGTTCAAATTAGAAAAGGGAAAGGCAAACTATGCCAAGAGTTAACTTCAGGGAATGTAAAGCTCGGTTTATATAAATGACAAGTGATTAGTGACTATGGACTAAGTGAGTCGAACGATGGGTTTCAGCCTCGACTATTGGCTAATGACTAATGACTAGCACCTCCTAAGTCAATCTTGGAGTCAAATGCATAGTCGTTCCTCACGTGCTCCTCAACTCAGCCTTTCCTCGCACTCGCCCAACCACCAATCACAGCGCATGCCATGTTGACTGCTGTGTGATTGGTGGTTGGGCGAGTCTGAGGAAAGGCCGAGTTGAGGAGCACGTGAGGAACCACTATGCATTTGTCACGGCCAATCGGCACGCAGTATTCTCACTCACAGCCAATGAAAGGAGCCTTTGTTGGTTTTGAAATATCCACAGAGAATAGTCAATAACCACTATAGTCATTTGTGTAAACCCAGCTTAAACTTAAACAAAACGAAGCATATCTAGTGCAGAGTTTACCTCCAGACTCGACACGATCTACTTGGAAAGCACCAATATCGGATAAGTATCAGATCACCAATAGTAGCACTTGGAGTCTGTGGGAGTGAAGAACAAAATACCTCATGTAGTTTTACCCATTACCGAGTGAATCGGCAAATAGTCGGTCCACCGATTATTTTGTAAAATATTGCCGATCATGATCGCATGATTTCAAATTTCTCCATGATCCGTCTCCATGATCGAATTCTTGATGACATCACTTTAAAGTTATTAGTAACGGCTGCGGTGACGCCAACCACACTCGTAATTTCATCAAAAATTGATTCATTTTCGGCGTTTTGTCGAAGAACTGGTAGTTGAAGAATTATTATTTACGATGTCTAATAATAAACGACTTCAACCTATGCTACCACTTAAATGTGAAAATGTTTACAGTCAGGTCATAATTTAGACAGAAAAAATGTTATTAATAATCGTAATCGGATCGGTTTTTCTAGTAATCGAAACGGATCGGCAAAGTTGACGAATGGTCCCATCCCTACAAGAGAAGTTCAAGTCTTATCCCTCACCACTGACATGAACTATGGGAATAAATAGTCAGCTGTCTGTTGCTACTGGAGTTAGACATGCAACTTGAAAACGCATGATGGCATAAGAAACTTAAAATGTGGACATATGAAATGAAGAAGGCAGTTGTTAAAACCTTGGGGAATGTGGTTTCCAGAGTAGTCACTAGACTAGACTAGACTAGACTAGACTGCAGAAAGATTTACTGACTAAGAATCGGAAATTTTAAACATTTACAAAAGTTGAGCCGTCGTCTCCAGATGCCTAGATCTAGTATACAGTAAAACTTCTTTATAACGAACGTCTTTTTAACGAAATTATCTAATTAACGAAATTTTTCTAAAGTCCCAACCAATCACAAATAAGAACAATACTTATTTTTAATCTTTATAACGAGATTCTTTTGTACAAAATTATCTATTTAACGAACCCATTTTTTGATCCGTTGAGCATATTCTACGTTCTTTTTAACAAATAGCCCAATGGGGTGCTAGCAGGTACTCGCACCAAGGCCCGCGGGTCACTATGTGTTTACCGCCCGCCTGGAAGGTCAGTGAACGCTGTGATCGACTGGCTGCATCTACGCGTGCCCCCCCTTCCCTCATCATCCCCTACCATCCCGTCCTTCCTCGTGACTATAATAGATTCAGAAAGAGATAAGGGTCCGCCATGCTTGTCGTGTTTCATTGTCATACGTGACCTCGACCTAGATCAATAAGTGGATCAGATCAATACGTGAAATGTTACTATAAAATCAGACGATAGTAAAAAACAACAAATCGACAAAACAAGCCATTAAGAACACGTGGTATAAAGTTAAAAACAACCTGTAATTATTTCAAATTTTACATAAAATCTGTTATTCTATTGTATACGTTTTACTGTATTATGAAGTTTTACTGTATTTCATCTGTACTTCAAACTGTATTCCATGTATTGTTTGTATCATGATTGTCTGTACATCTGAAAATGCTTGATCCCTCTCGCAGAATGTAGATTCTATGACAATAAAGTAAACTATTAATAATAATAATAATAATAATAATAATAATAATAATAAACAAACTTGGAACGATATGCATACGCTCTGTGAAACGTAGTTGTTGGAAAGGGGGTGAGGGGCTGGCGCTATACGATGCCTCGGGGCTTGGGCTACCTGCCAAGAGCCGGACGTGAGCAAGGGTAGCGAATAAGAGGAGGGGAGGGGGGCGAGGTGGGGTGACCGCTTGACAATAACAACATTCCATTCTCGCGCATTCACAGCTACATATCCCGAACAAGATGAAGCTTGTGCTTCCAGGAAGTGATTTCGGATGACAAATAAAACCAATTAGCGTATAATCGCTACTAAGATGTCTGGGGGGAACAATTTCTGTCGCCTATAACCAAAAATAACGTATAAACAAATAACGTATGATTAAATTATTTTAACATTGATTCTTATGGGAAATGGCCGGGACCACATAGAAATCCTATATAAATACGAAAAACGTATAATTGATGCTCCACTGTATTTAAATCTTCTTAACTTCTTTAAAAGATGTCAAATAAACGCTCAAAAGATGGATGTTGTGATTTAGTTTCATTGCGTAAACCTACGCGGCAAAACTGAGCGAGCCCAGAGCCGAGCCACTCCCGGCCGGCGGTCGACGTGGCAACAGATGCCGCCAGCGCGCTACGCTCAATTCCCCGCGGCCGAATGGCTGCTTGGCCCCGCCCACTAGCGTAACAACACCCCAGCTTCCTTCCACACGAACTTTGTGGCATCATGTTGCATTACAAATTGTTACAGTCTATTTATTTGATAATAAGTCATTAAACAAGGTGTTACATTAGAATTACATATTTTCTATTGATTGTGATGACAGCTACACCCTAATCATCATCATCATCATCATCTGTTGCCACCTCCAACTCTGCGTTGGGTCGGCATTGAAGACAAGCCTCTCCATCTTCTTCTTTACAACGAAATGTTCTATATACCAAAATTTGTTTGTGGTCCCCTGGAGTTCGTTATAAACACGTTTTTCTGTAATAGCTTTACGATAAACATCACTGGGATAATGACAGCAAAGTTTGGAACGCTAAACTTTAAAACACCCAATCAATTACTTAGCAATTAGAAATTCAAGAAATGTACTTTTAGTTAAATTACTCTTTTGTTTCTTATTACCATCGACCAATTGAGCTATTAGTACAAAATATTTATAATAATACTGATTAATAATAACTAGCACAGATAATGAACAGCTAGCTCAGGATAATAAACTTGCATGTTATTCTTTTTGGGCAAAATATTGATAATGATAGAAAATTGATATCGGCTGTGATAATCAACGTTTTGCTCGACTCATGATAGTAAATTGTTAGGAGCACTTAAATGAATTTTTCAAAAATATATACACATTTCTTTAACCGCCCAATAAAATAAACTGTACAGATAATGAAGACCTGGTCGGGATGAAGCACTAATACGGCCTGCTCTCTTAGGGCAACAACGTATGACCCGCGGACTAATCGCCAGCGTTCGACCCGCGGATTAATCGGCAGCGTTCACTTCCGAGCGATGTCCTGGTTCTCTCGGTACCAGTCCACGGTCCGCTTGATCCCCTCGGCGATGGGGATGAACCGGAAGTCGGGCTGCAGTCCCCTCAGCTTGGCGATGCTCACGGTCTTCTTGAACTGACCATCTGCCTGGCTGGTGTCGAACTCTATCGCGCCGTGGAAGTCAAACGCCCGGGCGATGTCCTGAGCGAGGTCGGCGATGGAAGTCTCGGCCTCCTCGTCCACTGGGGGGAAGAGCGGACTCAATTTAATCGGACTCAAATTTTTGTTTTTTAATAAAAAAGAAAAATTAAATTAAATTAAAATTTTCCAGCAATTACAAACAAGTAAAATTGCAGTGAACACAAAATGACAAAAATTATTATTTTGCCAATTGTACTGAATGAAAATAAAGTTTCAATTTACACTTAACGAGCCCTCAAGAAAAATTGTATTTTATTGTACGCACAGTGGCTAGACTGAATATTATATTAATTTAAACAACTCTTGGTTGGTCGACGTGTATTTTGTACGTTTTGATTGAGAAAAATCGGAAATTTAATTAGATTATCAGTTTTTGGCATTAATGTGGTTAATTTGCATGTTTTTCGTGGTTTTTATCGCTATTCAAGTCACTTTTCGCGTTTGTTGTTTTAACAAAAAATCCCGTTTTGTCGTTATTTAAAAACAGCTTGAGCTGAACCATCCTGTCGAGAAAGCTTCAAATTTCAACAATCTAACTTAAAGTGTAGACTTTCGTGTTACCATGACGTGCAAAAAACAAATGCCTATACTAATTAGTAATTACCCACCTGGGCCCAGATTCACAAAGGTGTCTAAGTGCTAAGACGTCCTAGTTTAGGCAAATCTTAGTGATATAAATCACCAATATGTCGTTCTGCAATGTTATAAAGATAAAATATAGTAAAATATGAACAATTTAACTAATAATATTTGATTTTTGAATGTGTATTAATACTTAGACATGATTTATCTTGATTTATCTAGCTAGGATTCGCCTAACTTTGGACAACTTAGAGTTACGCATCTTTGTGAATCCAGGCCCTGACATCTAATTAGCGGACAAAGAAAAATGCATGTCTCATTTTCTGTGGATGAGAGAGACACGTGATGAATCTAGGTAGGCTTGTATTGTGAAGAAATGGCCCCATCTATTGCGTGTGATTAACGGGAGAGACACGTATGTAGCTGAATCTAGGTAGGCTTGTATTGTGAAGAAATGGCCCCATCTATTGCGTGTGATTAACGGGAGAGACACGTATGTAGCTGAACCTAGGTAGGCTTGTATTGTGAAGAAATGGCCCCATCTATTGCGTGTGATTAACGGGAGAGACACGTATGTAGCTGAATCTAGGTAGGCTTGTATTGTGAAGAAATGGCCCCATCTATTGCGTGTGATTAACGGGAGAGACACGTATGTAGCTGAACCTAGGTAGGCTTGTATTGTGAAGAAATGGCCCCATCTATTGCGTGTGATTAACGGGAGAGACACGTATGTAGCTGAACCTAGGTAGGCTTGTATTGTGAAGAAATGGCCCCATCTATTGCGTGTGATTAACGGGAGAGACACGTATGTAGCTGAACCTAGGTAGGCTTGTATTGTGAAGAAATGGCCCCATCTATTGCGTGTGATTAACGGGAGAGACACGTATGTAGCTGAATCTAGGTAGGCTTGTATTGTGAAGAAATGGCCCCATCTATTGCGTGTGATTAACGGGAGAGACACGTATGTAGCTGAACCTAGGTAGGCTTGTATTGTGAAGAAATGGCCCCATCTATTGCGTGTGATTAACGGGAGAGACACGTATGTAGCTGAACCTAGGTAGGCTTGTATTGTGAAGAAATGGCCCCATCTATTGCGTGTGATTAACGGGAGAGACACGTATGTAGCTGAACCTAGGTAGGCTTGTATTGTGAAGAAATGGCCCCATCTATTGCGTGTGATTAACGGGAGAGACACGTATGTAGCTGAATCTAGGTAGGCTTGTATTGTGAAGAAATGGCCCCATCTATTGCGTGTGATTAACGGGAGAGACACGTATGTAGCTGAACCTAGGTAGGCTTGTATTGTGAAGAAATGGCCCCATCTATTGCGTGTGATTAACGGGAGAGACACGTACGTAGCTGAACCTAGGTAGGCTTGTATTGTGAAGAAATGGCTCCATCTATTGCGTGTGATTAACGGGAGAGACACGTATGTAGCTGAACCTAGGTAGGCTTGTATTGTGAAGAAATGGCTCCATCTATTGCGTGTGATTAACGGGAGAGACACGTATGTAGCTGAATCTAGGTAGGCTTGTATTGTGAAGAAATGGCCCCATCTATTGCGTGTGATTAACGGGAGAGACACGTATGTAGCTGAACCTAGGTAGGCTTGTATTGTGAAGAAATGGCCCCATCTATTGCGTGTGATTAACGGGAGAGACACGTATGTAGCTGAATCTAGGTAGGCTTGTATTGTGAAGAAATGGCCCCATCTATTGCGTGTGATTAACGGGAGAGACACGTATGTAGCTGAATCTAGGTAGGCTTGTATTGTGAAGAAATGGCCCCATCTATTGCGTGTGATTAACGGGAGAGACACGTATGTAGCTGAATCTAGGTAGGCTTGTATTGTGAAGAAATGGCCCCATCTATTGCGTGTGATTAACGGGAGAGACACGTATGTAGCTGAACCTAGGTAGGCTTGTATTGTGAAGAAATGGCCCCATCTATTGCGTGTGATTAACGGGAGAGACACGTATGTAGCTGAACCTAGGTAGGCTTGTATTGTGAAGAAATGGCCCCATCTATTGCGTGTGATTAACGGGAGAGACACGTATGTAGCTGAACCTAGGTAGGCTTGTATTGTGAAGAAATGGCCCCATCTATTGCGTGTGATTAACGGGAGAGACACGTATGTAGCTGAATCTAGGTAGGCTTGTATTGTGAAGAAATGGCCCCATCTATTGCGTGTGATTAACGGGAGAGACACGTATGTAGCTGAACCTAGGTAGGCTTGTATTGTGAAGAAATGGCCCCATCTATTGCGTGTGATTAACGGGAGAGACACGTATGTAGCTGAATCTAGGTAGGCTTGTATTGTGAAGAAATGGCCCCATCTATTGCGTGTGATTAACGGGAGAGACACGTATGTAGCTGAACCTAGGTAGGCTTGTATTGTGAAGAAATGGCCCCATCTATTGCGTGTGATTAACGGGAGAGACACGTATGTAGCTGAATCTAGGTAGGCTTGTATTGTGAAGAAATGGCCCCATCTATTGCGTGTGATTAACGGGAGAGACACGTATGTAGCTGAATCTAGGTAGGCTTGTATTGTGAAGAAATGGCCCCATCTATTGCGTGTGATTAACGGGAGAGACACGTATGTAGCTGAACCTAGGTAGGCTTGTATTGTGAAGAAATGGCCCCATCTATTGCGTGTGATTAACGGGAGAGACACGTATGTAGCTGAATCTAGGTAGGCTTGTATTGTGAAGAAATGGCCCCATCTATTGCGTGTGATTAACGGGAGAGACACGTATGTAGCTGAATCTAGGAAGGCTTGTATTGTGAAGAAATGGCCCCATCTATTGCGTGTGATTAACGGGAGAGACACGTATGTAGCTGAACCTAGGTAGGCTTGTATTGTGAAGAAATGGCCCCATCTATTGCGTGTGATTAACGGGAGAGACACGTATGTAGCTGAACCTAGGTAGGCTTGTATTGTGAAGAAATGGCCCCATCTATTGCGTGTGATTAACGGGAGAGACACGTATGTAGCTGAATCTAGGTAGGCTTGTATTGTGAAGAAATGGCCCCATCTATTGCGTGTGATTAACGGGAGAGACACGTATGTAGCTGAATCTAGGTAGGCTTGTATTGTGAAGAAATGGACCCATCTATTGCGTGTGATTAACGGGAGAGACACGTATGTAGCTGAACCTAGGTAGGCTTGTATTGTGAAGAAATGGCCCCATCTATTGCGTGTGATTAACGGGAGAGACACGTATGTAGCTGAACCTAGGTAGGCTTGTATTGTGAAGAAATGGCCCCATCTATTGCGTGTGATTAACGGGAGAGACACGTATGTAGCTGAACCTAGGTAGGCTTGTATTGTGAAGAAATGGCCCCATCTATTGCGTGTGATTAACGGGAGAGACACGTATGTAGCTGAACCTAGGTAGGCTTGTATTGTGAAGAAATGGCCCCATCTATTGCGTGTGATTAACGGGAGAGACACGTATGTAGCTGAACCTAGGTAGGCTTGTATTGTGAAGAAATGGCCCCATCTATTGCGTGTGATTAACGGGAGAGACACGTATGTAGCTGAACCTAGGTAGGCTTGTATTGTGAAGAAATGGCCCCATGCGTGTGATTAACTTGGGATTCGCAGTACGTTTGAGTTTGTAAATTACCAACAGGAAATAAAAAAATTAAATTAAATTGAGATGTTTCCTCCATATTTTTAAGTTCTAAATTAATTTCTCTAACTGCTGTATTGTGATTTTTAATAAGAAATGAGAGATATTTTTGCGTATCATCAGCATATGCAGTCATAGTAGTGTGATGATATGTCCTTTTGGACCAAAGTTATTGTGATAGATCACTTCATAGCCTATGTCCTATGTCGCTTCTCCAATCTGAATAACACGTGAGTTTTAACACATTGTCTGTCGCACCTTGTCCGTTTTCACGGGAAAACTGTAGTGTGATCGGCTTGATCGACATCATCCCAATCATTAGCCCTGATCGGAATAATATCCTCATACGTAAAGGAATATTATCTGGTCCAACTTGTCAATTAGGAGGTTGTCACTGCTCCCGCGCACGTCCACATGACCATCATTGTCACTTACGTAAACAATTTCATGTTCATTCTGAGTAATACCACCGTTTTCAAAGTCATCGTCATCTGAGCCATCTAGACTAAGGTTAAATTCGTTTTCCGACTCGTCATCCGCAAATATCTCGGTTAAAACTTCACTTTCATTCAGTTGTGCACATCTAGATTTCCGTGAATTCGCCATTTTCACTGTCCCCATGACTTTGAAACAACAGCAATGTTTACGGGGCACGCGACAAACTAATGGTTACAATTTGAGATTTTTTTAAAAGTGTGCTTCTATCTAGCGGGGTTTTGTACAACTAGAAGAAGCTACTTAGCGATATACCCACATCAACCGGAGTAGCAGCGATCTGTATGGCCGACAGCGTAGGTAGGCGGCAATGGTGCGCGCGCACTTTAAGGATACGTCTATAGCCGTATTCGGCCGGGGATGTGTTAACATTGTTGAACGGACTGCGACGACCTAACTTGCGAGTTGGACCAGCCTGCGCTAGGCGGAGATCAAGCGGGCCTTGTCTTGCTGTAAGTATGAATAGTTCAAGGAGCCTGCGCTAGGCGGAGACCAAGCGGGCCTCTTCT
The DNA here is from genome assembly GCA_945910005.1 of Isoperla grammatica. NCBI lineage: Eukaryota > Metazoa > Arthropoda > Insecta > Plecoptera > Perlodidae > Isoperla > Isoperla grammatica. The sequence goes on along the minus strand of OX246749.1, from coordinate 19,643,899 downwards.
TGCTGTAAGTATGAATAGTTCAAGGAGCCTGCGCTAGGCGGAGACCAAGCGGGCCTCTTCTTGCTGTAAGTATGAATAGTTCAAGGAGCCTCCGCTAGGCGGAGATCAAGCGGGCCTTGTCTTGCTGTAAGTATGAATAGTTCAAGGAGCCTGGGCTAGGCGGAGATCAAGCGGGCCTCTTCTTGCTGTAAGTATGAATAGTTCAAGGAGCCTGCGCTAGGCGGAGATCAAGCGGCCCTTGTCTTGCTGTAAGTATGAATAGTTCAAGGAGCCTGCGCTAGGCGGAGATCAAGCGGGCCTTGTCTTGCTGTAAGTATGAATAGTTCAAGGAGCCTCCACTAGGCACAGATCAAGCGGGCCTTGTCTTGCTGTAAGTATGAATAGTTCAAGGAGCCTGCACTAGGCACAGATCAAGCGGGCCTTGTCTTGGTGTAAGTCTGAATAGTTTAAGGAGGAATAGTTCAAGGCTGCTGTAATCAGTAAAAAACTAATACCTTACACAGTTGACCATTGAATTTAAAAATAATAAAAAATATCACAATCTAGTAACCATTTAGTTAATATGCAAATCAATTGATCACGTTAATTAACAATTATAAATACATTCAAATTATATTTTCATTATGCCAGTATATTACTTTAAATAACTATGAAGCCTTTTGATATCTCGAATGGTACTGTGGTTAGAAAATTCGAAAGATCAAGAATTGAAAAAAAGTGCTATTTTTGGACAGTTTGCTTTACATAAAGCACTGTAGTGACAAACATGCAGCATAAAACACTACAGCTGTATTTCAAATAATTCTCAAAAGAACGTTTCTATTTATGGTGGTTTTTCTCTGTGGCATACTTATTTGTTTGTGATGTTCCAAAGTCCAGGGACGACCCTCCTTGAATCCGATAGTATACACTATACATCCCATACCTTGCCTGGCCCCGAGCATTGTTCATACCTGCGAATATGATGGGCTCCACACTCTCGTACTCGCGCACAGCCCACACAAACAGCGCTGCGATGTCTTCCGAGTAGATGAACTGTCGCAGCGGTTTACCCGACCCCATGACCTTGAACACTGGCGCTCTGGCCTTGTCCCCTTCATCCCCGGTCCATCCTGCCTTCTTGGCTGCAACAAACACTCACTCAGTTAGTACACATTGTCGAGAAAACGACCATATGGTAATTCACTATAAAAACTGCTTAAAATTAACGGTTTGAAGAATACATAGTAATATCTTGACAATGCTACATCATATTAAATCAGTGATAAATGGCCGAAATTGTGGTTTGGTAAGAACTAAAAACAAAATTTAAAAGCTTCCTCACGAGGCCGGGTATCACATGACTCGACTCACCTTCCTCGATCACGTCGTGCAGCTTCCTCACGAGGCCGGGTATCACATGACTCAACTCACCTTCCTCGATCACGTCGTGCAGCTTCCTCACGAGGCCGGGTATCACATGACTCACCTCCCTCTATCACGTCGTGCAGCTTCCTCACGAGGCCGGGTATCACATGACTCACCTCCCTCCATCACGTCGTGCAGCTTCCTCACGAGGCCGGGTATCACATGACTCACCTCCCTCCATCACGTCGTGCAGCTTCCTCACGAGGCCGGGTATCACATGACTCACCTCCCTCCATCACGTCGTGCAGCTTCCTCACGAGGCCGGGTATCACATGACTCACCTCCCTCCATCACGTCGTGCAGCTTCCTCACGAGGCCGGGTATCACATGACTCACCTCCCTCTATCACGTCGTGCAGCTTCCTCACGAGGCCGGGTATCACATGACTCACCTCCCTCCATCACGTCGTGCAGCTTCCTCACGAGGCCGGGTATCACATGACTCACCTCCCTCCATCACGTCGTGCAGCTTCCTCACGAGGCCGGGTATCACATGACTCACCTCCCTCCATCACGTCGTGCAGCTTCCTCACGAGGCCGGGTATCACATGACTCACCTCCCTCCATCACGTCGTGCAGCTTCCTCACGAGGCCGGGTATCACATGACTCACCTCCCTCCATCACGTCGTGCAGCTTCCTCACGAGGCCGGGTATCACATGACTCACCTCCATCGATCACGTCGTGCAGCTTCCTCACGAGGCCGGGTATCACATGACTCACCTCCCTCCATCACGTCGTGCAGCTGCCTCACGAGGCTGGGTATCACATGACTCACCTCCCTCGATCACGTCGTGCAGCTTCCTCACGAGGCCGGGTATCACATGACTCACCTCCCTCCATCACGTCGTGCAGCTTCCTCACGAGGCCGGGTATCACATGACTCACCTCCCTCTATCACGTCGTGCAGCTTCCTCACGAGGCCGGGTATCACATGACTCACCTCCCTCGATCACGTCGTGCAGCTTCCTCACGAGGCCGGGTATCACATGACTCACCTCCCTCGATCACGTCGTGCAGCTTCCTCACGAGGCCGGGTATCACATGACTCACCTCCCTCGATCACGTCGTGCAGCTTCCTCACGAGGCCGGGTATCACATGACTCACCTCCCTCCATCACGTCGTGCAGCTTCCTCACGAGGCCGGGTATCACATGACTCACCTCCCTCCATCACGTCGTGCAGCTTGCTCACGAGGCCGGGTATCACATGACTCACCTCCCTCCATCACGTCGTGCAGCTTCCTCACGAGGCCGGGTATCACATGACTCACCTCCCTCGATCACGTCGTGCAGCTTCCTCACGAGGCCGGGTATCACATGACTCACCTCCCTCCATCACGTCGTGCAGCTTCCTCACGAGGCCGGGTATCACATGACTCACCTCCCTCAATCACGTCGTGCAGCTTCCTCACGAGGCCGGGTATCACATGACTCACCTCCCTCCATCACGTCGTGCAGCTTCCTCACGAGGCCGGGTATCACATGACTCACCTCCCTCCATCACGTCGTGCAGCTTCCTCACGAGGCCGGGTATCACATGACTCACCTCCCTCTATCACGTCGTGCAGCTTCCTCACGAGGCCGGGTATCACATGACTCACCTCCCTCCATCACGTCGTGCAGCTTCCTCACGAGGCCGGGTATCACATGACTCACCTCCCTCAATCACGTCGTGCAGCTTCCTCACGAGGCCGGGTATCACATGACTCACCTCCCTCCATCACGTCGTGCAGCTTCCTCACAAGGCCGGGTATCACATGACTCACCTCCCTCCATCACGTCGTGCAGCTTCCTCACGAGGCCGGGTATCACATGACTCACCTCCCTCCATCACGTCGTGCAGCTTCCTCACGAGGCCGGGTATCACATGACTCGACTCACCTCCCTCCATCACGTCGTGCAGCTTCCTCACGAGGCCGGGTATCACATGACTCACCTCCCTCCATCACGTCGTGCAGCTTCCTCACGAGGCCGGGTATCACATGACTCACCTCCCTCTATCACGTCGTGCAGCTTCCTCACGAGGCCGGGTATCACATGACTCACCTCCCTCCATCACGTCGTGCAGCTTCCTCACGAGGCCGGGTATCACGTGACTCACCTCCCTCAATCACGTCGTGCAGCTTCCTCACGAGGCCGGGTATCACATGACTCACCTCCCTCCATCACGTCGTGCAGCTTCCTCACGAGGCCGGGTATCACATGACTCACCTCCCTCCATCACGTCCTGCAGCTTCCTCACGAGGCCGGGTATCACATGACTCACCTCCCTCCATCACGTCGTGCAGCTTCCTCACGAGGCCGGGTATCACATGACTCACCTCCCTCCATCACGTCGTGCAGCTTCCTCACGAGGCCGGGTATCACATGACTCACCTCCCTCCATCACGTCGTGCAGCTTCCTCACGAAGCCGGGTATCACATGACTCACCTCCCTCCATCACGTCGTGCAGCTTCCTCACGAGGCCGGGTATCACATGACTCACCTCCCTCTATCACGTCGTGCAGCTTCCTCACGAGGCCGGGTATCACATGACTCACCTCCCTCCATCACGTCGTGCAGCTTCCTCACGAGGCCGGGTATCACATGACTCACCTCCCTCGATGACGTCGTGCAGCTTCCTCACGAGGCCGGGTATCACATGACTCACCTCCCTCTATCACGTCGTGCAGCTTCCTCACGAGGCCGGGTATCACATGACTCACCTCCCTCGATCACGTCGTGCAGCTTCCTCACGAGGCCGGGTATCACATGACTCACCTCCCTCTATCACGTCGTGCAGCTTCCTCACGAGGCCGGGTATCACATGACTCGACTCACCTCCCTCCATCACGTCGTGCAGCTTCCTCACGAAGCCGGGTATCACATGACTCACCTCCCTCCATCACGTCGTGCAGCTTCCTCACGAGGCCGGGTATCACATGACTCACTTCCCTCCATCACGTCGTGCAGCTGCCTCACGAGGCCGGGTATCACATGACTCACCTCCCTCCATCACGTCCTGCAGCTTCCTCACGAGGCCGGGTATCACATGACTCACTTCCCTCCATCACGTCGTGCAGCTGCCTCACGAGGCCGGGTATCACATGACTCACCTCCCTCCATCACGTCCTGCAGCTTCCTCACGAGGCCGGGTATCACATGACTCACCTCCCTCGATCACGTCGTGCAGCTTCCTCACGAGGCCGGGTATCACATGACTCACCTCCCTCCATCACGTCCTGCAGCTTCCTCACGAGGCCGGGTATCACATGACTCGACTCACCTCCCTCAATCACGTCGTGCAGCTTCCTCACGAGGCCGGGTATCACATGACTCACCTCCCTCAATCACGTCGTGCAGCTTCCTCACGAGGCCGGGTATCACATGACTCACCTCCCTCAATCACGTCGTGCAGCTTCCTCACGAGGCCGGGTATCACATGACTCACCTCCCTCCATCACGTCGTGCAGCTTCCTCACAAGGCCGGGTATCACATGACTCACCTCCCTCCATCACGTCGTGCAGCTTCCTCACGAGGCCGGGTATCACATGACTCGACTCACCTCCCTCTATCACGTCGTGCAGCTTCCTCACGAGGCCGGGTATCACGTCACCTCCCTCCATCACGTCGTGCAGCTTCCTCACGAGGCCGGGTATCACATGACTCACCTCCCTCCATCACGTCGTGCAGCTTCCTCACGAGGCCGGGTATCACATGACTCACCTCCCTCCATCACGTCGTGCAGCTTCCTCACGAGGCCAGGTATCACATGACTCACCTCCCTCGATCACGTCGTGCAGCTTCCTCACGAGGCCGGGTATCACATGACTCACCTCCCTCCATCACGTCGTGCAGCTTCCTCACGAGGCCGGGTATCACATGACTCACCTCCCTCCATCACGTCGTGCAGCTTCCTCACGAGGCCGGGTATCACATGACTCACCTCCCTCCATCACGTCGTGCAGCTTCCTCACGAGGCCGGGTATCACATGACTCACCTCCCTCCATCACGTCGTGCAGCTTCCTCACGAGGCCGGGTATCACATGACTCACCTCCCTCCATCACGTCGTGCAGCTTCCTCACGAGGCCGGGTATCACATGACTCACCTCCCTCCATCACGTCGTGCAGCTTCCTCACGAGGCCGGGTATCACATGACTCACCTCCCTCCATCACGTCGTGCAGCTTCCTCACGAGGCCGGGTATCACATGACTCGACTCACCTCCCTCTATCACGTCGTGCAGCTTCCTCACGAGGCCGGGTATCACGTCACCTCCCTCCATCACGTCGTGCAGCTTCCTCACGAGGCCGGGTATCACATGACTCACCTCCCTCCATCACGTCGTGCAGCTTCCTCACGAGGCCGGGTATCACATGACTCACCTCCCTCCATCACGTCGTGCAGCTTCCTCACGAGGCCAGGTATCACATGACTCACCTCCCTCGATCACGTCGTGCAGCTTCCTCACGAGGCCGGGTATCACATGACTCACCTCCCTCCATCACGTCGTGCAGCTTCCTCACGAGGCCGGGTATCACATGACTCACCTCCCTCCATCACGTCGTGCAGCTTCCTCACGAGGCCGGGTATCACATGACTCACCTCCCTCCATCACGTCGTGCAGCTTCCTCACGAGGCCGGGTATCACATGACTCACCTCCCTCAATCACGTCGTGCAGCTTCCTCACGAGGCCGGGTATCACATGACTCACCTCCCTCCATCACGTCGTGCAGCTTCCTCACGAGGCCGGGTATCACATGACTCACCTCCCTCGATCACGTCGTGCAGCTTCCTCACGAGGCTGGGTATCACATGACTCACCTCCCTCCATCACGTCGTGCAGCTTCCTCACGAGGCCGGGTATCATTTGACTCACCCGTCTCAATCACGTCGTACAGCTTCCTCACGAGGCCGGGTATCACATGACTCACCTCCCTCTATCACGTCGTGCAGCTTCCTCACGAGGCCGGGTATCACATGACTCACCTCCCTCCATCACGTCCTGCAGCTTCCTCACGAGGCCGGGTATCACATGACTCACCTCCCTCAATCACGTCGTGCAGCTTCCTCACGAGGCCGGGTATCACATGACTCGACTCACCTCCCTCCATCACGTCGTGCAGCTTCCTCACGAGGCCGGGTATCACATGACTCACCTCCCTCCATCACGTCCTGCAGCTTCCTCACGAGGCCGGGTATCACATGACTCACCTCCCTCTATCACGTCGTGCAGCTTCCTCACGAGGCCGGGTATCACATGACTCACCTCCCTCCATCACGTCGTGCAGCTTGCTCACGAGGCCGGGTATCACATGACTCACCTCCCTCCATCACGTCGTGCAGCTTCCTCACGAGGCCGGGTATCACATGACTCACCTCCCTTCATCACGTCGTGCAGCTTCCTCACGAGGCCGGGTATCACATGACTCACCTCCCTCAATCACGTCGTGCAGCTTCCTCACGAGGCCGGGTATCACATGACTCACCTCCCTCCATCACGTCGTGCAGCTTCCTCACGAGGCCGGGTATCACATGACTCACCTCCCTCCATCACGTCGTGCAGCTTCCTCACGAGGCCGGGTATCACATGACTCACCTCCCTCCATCACGTCGTGCAGCTTCCTCACGAGGCCGGGTATCACATGACTCACCTCCATCCATCACGTCGTGCAGCTTCCTCACGAGGCCGGGTATCACATGACTCACCTCCCTCCATCACGTCGTGCAGCTTCCTCACGAGGCCGGGTATCACGTGACTCACCTCCCTCCATCACGTCGTGCAGCTTCCTCACGAGGCCGGGTATCACATGACTCACCTCCCTCCATCACGTCGTGCAGCTTCCTCACGAGGCCGGGTATCACATGACTCACCTCCCTCCATCACGTCGTGCAGCTTTCTACGAGGCCGGGTATCACATGACTCACCTCCCTCCATCACGTCGTGCAGCTTCCTCACGAGGCCGGGTATCACATGACTCACCTCCCTCCATCACGTCGTGCAGCTTTCTACGAGGCCGGGTATCACATGACTCACCTCCCTCCATCACGTCGTGCAGCTTCCTCACGAGGCCGGGTATCACATGACTCACCTCCCTCCATCACGTCGTGCAGCTTCCTCACGAGGCTGGGTATCACATGACTCACCTCCCTCAATCACGTCGTGCAGCTTCCTCACGAGGCCGGGTATCACATGACTCACCTCCCTCCATCACGTCGTGCAGCTTCCTCACGAGGCCGGGTATCACATGACTCACCTCCCTCAATCACGTCGTGCAGCTTCCTCACGAGGCCGGGTATCACATGACTCGACTCACCTCCCTCCATCACGTCGTGCAGCTTCCTCACGAGGCCGGGTATCACATGACTCACCTCCCTCCATCACGTCGTGCAGCTTCCTCACGAGGCCGGGTATCACATGACTCGACTCACCTCCCTCCATCACGTCGTGCAGCTTCCTCACGAGGCCAGGTATCACATGACTCACCTCCCTCAATCACGTCGTGCAGCTTCCTCACGAGGCCGGGTATCACATGACTCACCTCCCTCCATCACGTCCTGCAGCTTCCTCACGAGGCCGGGTATCACATGACTCACCTCCCTCCATCACGTCGTGCAGCTTCCTCACGAGGCCGGGTATCACATGACTCACCTCCCTCCATCACGTCGTGCAGCTTCCTCACGAGGCCGGGTATCACATGACTCACCTCCCTCCATCACGTCGTGCAGCTTCCTCACGAGGCCGGGTATCACATGACTCGACTCACCTCCCTCCATCACGTCGTGCAGCTTCCTCACGAGGCCGGGTATCACATGACTCACCTCCCTCCATCACGTCGTGCAGCTTCCTCACGAGGCCGGGTATCACATGACTCGACTCACCTCCCTCCATCACGTCGTGCAGCTTCCTCACGAGGCCGGGTATCACATGACTCGACTCACGTCCCTCCATCACGTCGTGCAGCTTCCTCACGAGGCCGGGTATCACATGACTCGACTCACCTCCCTCCATCACGTCGTGCAGCTTCCTCACGAGGCCGGGTATCACATGACTCGACTCACCTCCCTCCATCACGTCGTGCAGCTTCCTCACAAGGCCGGGTATCACATGACTCGACTCACGTCCCTCCATCACGTCGTGCAGCTTCCTCACGAGGCCGGGTATCACATGACTCGACTCACCTCCCTCCATCACGTCGTGCAGCTTCCTCACAAGGCCGGGTATCACATGACTCGACTCACGTCCCTCCATCACGTCGTGCAGCTTCCTCACGAGGCCGGGTATCACATGACTCGACTCACCTCCCTCCATCACGTCGTGCAGCTTCCTCACAAGGCCGGGTATCACATGACTCGACTCACGTCCCTCCATCACGTCGTGCAGCTTCCTCACGAGGCCGGGTATCACATGACTCGACTCACGTCCCTCCATCACGTCGTGCAGCTTCCTCACGAGGCCGGGTATCACATGACTCGACTCACGTCCCTCCATCACGTCGTGCAGCTTCCTCACGAGGCCGGGTATCACATGACTCACCTCCCTCCATCACGTCGTGCAGCTTCCTCACGAGGCCGGGTATCACATGACTCACCTCCCTCCATCACGTCGTGCAGCTTCCTCACGAGACCGGGTATCACATGACTCACCTCCCTCCATCACGTCGTGCAGCTTCCTCACAAGGCCGGGTATCACATGACTCACCTCCCTCCATCACGTCGTGCAGCTTCCTCACGAGACCGGGTATCACATGACTCACCTCCCTCCATCACGTCGTGCAGCTTCCTCACAAGGCCGGGTATCACATGACTCACCTCCCTCCATCACGTCGTGCAGCTTCCTCACGAGGCCGGGTATCACATGACTCGACTCACCTCCCTCCATCACGTCGTGCAGCTTCCTCACGAGGCCGGGTATCACATGACTCACCTCCCTCGATCACGTCGTGCAGCTTCCTCACGAGGCCGGGTATCACATGACTCACCTCCCTCTATCACGTCGTGCAGCTTCCTCACGAGGCCGGGTATCACATGACTCACCTCCCTCCATCACGTCGTGCAGCTTCCTCACGAGGCCGGGTATCACATGACTCGACTCACCTCCCTCCATCACGTCGTGCAGCTTCCTCACGAGGCCGGGTATCACATGACTCACCTCCCTCAATCACGTCGTGCAGCTTCCTCACGAGGCCGGGTATCACATGACTCGACTCACCTCCCTCCTTCACGTCGTGCAGCTTCCTCACGAGGCCGGGTATCACATGACTCGACTCACCTCCCTCCTTCACGTCGTGCAGCTTCCTCACGAGGCCGGGTATCACATGACTCACCTCCCTCCATCACGTCGTGCAGCTTCCTCACGAGGCCGGGTATCACATGACTCACCTCCCTCCATCACGTCCTGCAGCTTCCTCACGAGGCCGGGTATCACATGACTCACCTCCCTCCATCACGTCGTGCAGCTTCCTCACGAGGCCGGGTATCACGTCACCTCCCTCCATCACGTCGTGCAGCTTCCTCACGAGGCCGGGTATCACATGACTCACCTCCCTCGATCACGTCGTGCAGCTTCCTCACGAGGCCGGGTATCACATGACTCACCTCCCTCCATCACGTCGTGCAGCTTCCTCACGAGGCCGGGTATCACATGACTCACCTCCCTCGATCACGTCGTGCAGCTTCCTCACGAGGCCGGGTATCACATGACTCACCTCCCTCCATCACGTCGTGCAGCTTCCTCACGAGGCCGGGTATCACATGACTCACCTCCCTCCATCACGTCGTGCAGCTTCCTCACGAGGCCGGGTATCACATGACTCACCTCCCTCCATCACGTCGTGCAGCTTCCTCACGAGGCCGGGTATCACATGACTCACCTCCCTCCATCACGTCGTGCAGCTTCCTCACGAGGCCGGGTATCACATGACTCGACTCACCTCCCTCAATCACGTCGTGCAGCTTCCTCACGAGGCCGGGTATCACATGACTTGACTCACCTCCCTCGATCACGTCGTGCAGCTTCCTCACGAGGCCGGGTATCACATGACTCGACTCACCTCCCTCAATCACGTCGTGCAGCTTCCTCACGAGGCCGGGTATCACATGACTCGACTCACCTCCCTCGATCACGTCGTGCAGCTTCCTCACGAGGCCGGGTATCACGTGACTCACCTCCCTCCATCACGTCGTGCAGCTTCCTCACGAGGCCGGGTATCACATGACTCACCTCCCTCGATCACGTCGTGCAGCTTCCTCACGAGGCCGGGTATCACATGACTCACCTCCCTCCATCACGTCGTGCAGCTTCCTCACGAGGCCGGGTATCACGTGACTCACCTCCCTCCATCACGTCGTGCAGCTTGCTCACGAGGCCGGGTATCACATGACTCACCTCCCTCCATCACGTCGTGCAGCTTCCTCACGAGGCCGGGTATCACGTGACTCACCTCCCTCCATCACGTCGTGCAGCTTGCTCACGAGGCCGGGTATCACATGACTCACCTCCCTCGATCACGTCGTGCAGCTTGCTCACGAGGCCGGGTATCACATGACTCGACTCACCTCCCTCCATCACGTCGTGCAGCTTGCTCACGAGGCCGGGTATCACATGACTCACCTCCCTCCATCACGTCGTGCAGCTTCCTCACGAGGCCGGGTATCACGTGACTCACCTCCCTCCATCACGTCGTGCAGCTTGCTCACGAGGCCGGGTATCACATGACTCACCTCCCTCGATCACGTCGTGCAGCTTGCTCACGAGGCCGGGTATCACATGACTCACCTCCCTCGATCACGTCGTGCAGCTTGCTCACGAGGCCGGGTATCACATGACTCACCTCCCTCCATCACGTCGTGCAGCTTCCTCACGAGGCCGGGTATCACATGACTCACCTCCCTCCATCACGTCGTGCAGCTTCCTCACGAGGCCGGGTATCACATGACTCACCTCCCTCCATCACGTCGTGCAGCTTCCTCACGAGGCCGGGTATCACATGACTCACCTCCCTCGATCACGTCGTGCAGCTTCCTCACGAGGCCGGGTATCACATGACTCACCTCCCTCCATCACGTCGTGCAGCTTCCTCACGAGGCCGGGTATCACATGACTCACCTCCCTCCATCACGTCCTGCAGCTTCCTCACGAGGCCGGGTATCACATGACTCACCTCCCTCCATCACGTCGTGCAGCTTCCTCACGAGGCCGGGTATCACATGACTCACCTCCCTCAATCACGTCGTGCAGCTTCCTCACGAGGCCGGGTATCACGTGACTCACCTCCCTCGATGACGTCGTGCAGCTTCCTCACGAGGCCGGGTATCACATGACTCGACTCGAGGCTGAAGTTGTCGTGCGGTCCGTAGACGTTGCAGGGAATGACCGAGGTGAACTTGCAGCCATGTTGGACGTTGTATGCCCGGTTGTAGACGTCGATCATCCGCTTCGCGTAGCTGTAGCCGAAGTTGGACGGGTGTGGCGGGCCAAGGTGGATCTGTGCATCCACATTCGTGTTAACACCGACGCTTTTATATTGACATGCATGGAAACCACAGGGTGAGTGATTTTTTGTATTAAAATATAAAGAAATCGTGATCTTTGTTATATGAATCAGGTTTTTTAACATAACTTTAATTTAAGTCAACAATATGGTATTCCTAAACTTGTGTTAAGAGTAAAGGGTACCTCTACATCAAAAACCGCAGAACATTTTCATTTTTTAATTATATCTCAAGATTGCAACACAAAAAATTGAAAATTTGATTCAACAACGCACTGTTTTGGTAAGCCCTACAGACTGAATAAAATGTTTAACCATTTGTGTAGTTATTTTGATTATTAAATCGATAATTAGTAAGAAAATTAATTAGAAATAAAAACCATACTGGTTATAGTGTAAGACACAAGTTAGAGCATTCACTATGGAGGGCTTATCAAACCACAGTGCGCTGTTGATACAGATTTTCGATTTTAAAGTCCAATTTTGACATATAATTTAAAATAATAATTTTGTGCAGTTTTTTATGTGGAGGTATCCTTCCCTATTAAGGGCAACTGAGCGCAGTACACACTCTACATCGGTGTCTATATGAACTACGTCTAGGGTGTTCAGACGTTTCAGCTGAGTGTTCCGCCACACTTCCCGGCGGGATGCACTTTTGTCCCGCTTTTTCGAAAATGCAAAATATTCCATTTTGCATTTTTAAAACTTTGCACTTACATTCACAACCCTTTCTTTATAAATAAATAGACTAGGAACATTTCAATAGTGAACATATTTCCTGTGCAAATGTAAAATAAATTGTTGAATTTAAACATC